>JBBPCY010000018.1:15663990-15677546 GCA_037974405.1 Brachyalestes nurse
CAGAAAAAGAGAAAGAGAGAGAGAGAGTGAGAGAAAGAGAGAGAGAGAGAGAGAGAGAGAGAGAGAGAGAGAATAATAGTGTGCATATGTCTTACGCTCAGTGTTCGTCCTAGATGTCTCCTCCATGTTTCGAGAGACACTGAGGGAGACGTCCTGCAGGGATGACTTTGTGTACTTGTGTGTGTATGTGTGCTATATAGTGTATATGTGCTTGAGCACAGGCCTGTGGGTGTATCTACAAGCCTTTCTGTGTCTTTTTCATGTATGTGTGTGAGTGTGTGTGTGTGTGTGTGTGTGTGTGTGTGTGTGTGTGTGTATGAGTGTTGGTGGGAGTGGAGGTGAGTGTCTGCTCGTGGCTGGATTGAGGACCACACCTGTTGTGTCAGTGTGTGTGTGTGTGGGGGGGGGCACACACATAGGTCCTGCAGCAAACAGCTGAAGAAGCATCTCTCTCTCTCTCTCTCTCTCACTCACTCTCTTTTTCTCTCTCTCTCTCTTTCTCTCTCTCTCTCACTCTCTCTTTCTCTCACTCTCTCTCTCTCACTCTCTTTCTGTATCTCCCCTTCTCTTTCTTCCTTTTTTAACCTTCCTCTCCTTCTCCCTTTTCCTTCTCTTTCTTTTTCTCACTCTACCCTTCCTGTCCTCTCTAGGTCTTATCTCTTACACTCTCCTTCTTCTCTGTCCGTCTTCCTTTTCTTTGCCCCTTTCCTTTCTTTCTGGTTTTTCTCTCACAATCCCTTTCTTTTTTCTCCCTCTCTCTTCTCTTCTCTGCTCTTTAATTCTCTCTCTTTTCTTATCCCCTTCCTCCCCTTTTAATCTCTCCTCCCTCTTTCTCTCCCCCCTCTCTCTCTTTCTCCTCCCTCGCCCTCTGTCTCTCCTCCCTCTTTCCATCTCCCCCTCTCTCATTCTGCACTTCTTCTCCATCACTCTCTCATCCTTCACTCCACCCTCTATCTCTCTCCTCTTCTCTTCTCTCACTCCTTTCTCATCACTGCCTAGCACTCCACTCTGATAACATCAGGGGACCTAGACCTCACCCTCATCTCTCTTCTCTTACCATTTCTTCTCTCTTTTCTTCTCTTTTTTTATCTCTCCATTTCTTTCTGTCTCTGTCCCTTGGAGTGCTTTACCATGCGGCTGGGTATTTCAGGCTTCATCACGGACATCCTCAGCACCTCCAGCAACATCTGCTTCTGCTGGGCTGACGGCAAGGTAGAGCCAACCTGAGAGGACACCGGCAACTTCACCTCTCTCTCTCTCTCTCTCTCTCTCTCTGTATGCCTCTCTCTCTGTGTGGTTGGAGTTTGTGTCAGTGCATGCTTGTACCTCATTGCTTCTCAGTTGTGCTGTTTTGCTGACTTCACTTTTGAGCAGATTACAGTTGATATTGTTTTTTATAAGGGATGACAAGATAGAGCTGACATTACTGTGTGTGAGTGTGTGTAGGGGTATGTGTGTGTGTCTGTTGGGGGAAAGCCAGGCTTGGCAGGCGTGGGTGACTTGGTGTTGATGTGAAAGCGGCAGTAGCTTCATGTCACAGCGTGTATTCAGGGTGAGAAAGAGACAGCGAAAGAGAGAGAGAGGGCTGGAGAAATGACACATAACTCTCCAGGCTCATTCGCTTCCGTACTGCACCGTCCGGATTGTGACAGGTTACTCCACAGCTCCAGATGTACTTTATTTACTTGGCAGCTTGCTTATGCTACTGAACTTTCTGTTGTGTTTCGTGAAGTGAAAAGCCTTTCATTGCTGTCACAACAACACTGTGGTCTTCAAAATGGTAACTTTTCAGAAGGAAGGCAACATCAAAAATTAATGTAGAGTTAATGGAGTCAGATTTTACTTCAAGAGATTTTGCACTATTTCTGTCTGTACTTCAGAAAAACTCGGTTCTTCGGATGTTTGTTAAAAACTACTTTGTTAATTTACACAATTTTCCATTTATCCCCAATGTAGTCGACCAACCAAGACATGTTTGGAGTTCATACTTTACTTCTTTTATTCAGCACAGGTGCTGCATTGCTAACAAACGCTAGAAGTCAATAGTCACTCAAATCATGCCCAAAACTTCTCTTAAACAGCATAAACCACATCTAGCGCTATGTTATGGTGGTGCAGTCAGTGAGGTCTAAGTCAGTGAGGTCTTTTTTTAAGCTTCAAAAATGAACAATATTTCACCATGTAACTGAAGGCCTCAGGTAGCCTGTTTAGATTACAGGGTCTCTTTTTAAAAGCTGCTTCTGGAATAGGAGTGCTGATCTAGAATCAGTTTTAGTGACTGTAATCATCACGAATACACAGGAATCTGATCCAAGGTCAGTTATTCCCAGTCTTGGTGTTGTCAAGTTTTGTTCCTTCTCATAGCTCATAGTGAGTCGTGCTGTGTCTTAAACCACATTGACAAGTCTGTATTACTTTAATGAAGATGAATGGGTAGAGAGAAGTTTTAGGGATATATATATATATATATATACACACCTTTATATGAAGGTGTATGTGTATAAATGGAGTCATGGTGTCTAAGCTCAGCACTCTTGTGCTTTGTGTTACTGCATGACTGGCAGCTGAGACTAGGAGGGTATTTTATTATTTTATTCAGTTTGTGGTGTTGACTGGTGGAAACTGCCTGCGACTCTGCAAATGATTTGTTTGCTGCCTTTCTCGCGGCCCCTGAGTCTTGTGACCTTACTGGAGAACACACCGAGCGCTGACAAGCACTACATCAACAGCGGGCTCATGGCTATAAACAGGCTTTTATTTGCTTTGGGGTCCAGACCACCGAAGCACAGCCACACAAAACTGTCATTAAAACGAAAACACACAGTTAAATTGATGCTTTTGGAACACACGATTAATCCCAGTTCCCACACACCAAAAGGCATTTAGCTCCCAGTTTGGAAAGGATGATAATTACTGTGTTTATCCTCTAATGGCTTTGTGGTTATGCTATTGTTGCGTTTGTTTGGTGGCACTGATAATGTCGTAATGACCGTGTATGGTTAGGATCTCACTCGCCACCAATCAAGCAGGGCTCTGAAGGCGTAGATACAATACTTTTCAAATGAGAAGAACCAATTGGCATGTTCATATATTTGACTTGACACTTGACAAGTATTACATATATTTGAATGATCTATGCTCATTTCTTTTTTTTTTTAAATAATGCTTTAAAATGTTTTTGATATTTAATCACATATATGTAGAGTATATATATATATATACACACACACACACACACACACACACACACACACACACATAAATATATATATATATTTATTTATTTATTTTTTTTTTTACAGCAGTAAATTTGTTCCCTAATTAGTCTGTGTAGGACCTGTCATCCCACCGTTTCCCCAGATGAATGCTCTTGTATTGATTGACCATTTGGACATGCAGATTTATGGCCCAGCTGAAGGCAGTTGGCTGAAGCCAAGTGTTCAGATTTGTCCATGTAGGGAGTAGATTTGGCTGCCACAGGGGAGCTGGCCTGCTGCATCCTGGGACTTTTTGCTTCTTTCTCTGAGTGCTGCATGGGCCGGTCACATTCAGCTCAGTGCCAATCACTGACAGGGTTTAGAACTGTAAGATGTTTCCAGCGCACTTGTGATTAAACACTGTTGTGTAGGCAGGGCGTTGTACTGGGCTGGTTTTCTGCACAGAGGTTGCAACAGTAGAGCTAGTCTGAGACATAAAGTTTGAAGTCAAATCAAATTTACACGTGAACAACTCCTAACAATCGAATGTGGTTTTGGTCAAGTGTGTGTTGATTAAGGTGTACAGTGCCTGTTGGTGAGGTATTAGCTTATTAGGTGTATTAGCTTAATAACATCAGTACAAAACTAAAGCAGCAAATGTTTCCTGACTGATTTACTCTTAGAAAATAAATGGATATGTAATGTTAAGTGACTGTGAAAGCACACATATGTGAGTGTGAACATTTATTTGTGCATTTTTGATTCTATCACTAACACCTGACCTTGCTTTTATTTAAACCGCTGTGTGTCATTACATTGCTGTGCTTAACTACACCATGTAGTATTTTCAGGCATGCTAAAGAAGGAAAAAATAACTCCTGCTACTCCTGCAAAATGCAAATGCTGCTGCCATCGATAGGGACAGTATTGATTTGTGTCCAGGATGACCCAGCGAAATGGCTTACGGCGACACCGCTGCTGTTGATTTGTAAGGACTTTTACGACTCATTTTAAAGACCCGGAAAATGATCAAACAGTGCCGTATTTAACACCCAACGTGGTGGTCATGATGTGTGGCTCTTATTTTTTCCAATCACTCAGATTCCAGCCAGCCACAGATGAGCCTGACTCCCTGCAGCGGCATCAGACTGACAGTGCTCTCAGGGTGCAGGCTGAGCTTTGAAGCCTTAGGGGCGTTTTTAGGACAGCGGCCTCGTCCACAGGCGCTTATATGTGTCAGTCAGTGTGTGTGCATGAACGACCCGCATTCAATCAACTGCCCAACATCAGAACGCTAACCTTTAGCCTCATTTTCCCTGATGAAAATGTGATGAGCATTTAAATAATTAACATCACCATAATGAATGTTTCACCGATTGAGTTTTCTGTGAGAGTTCACCGAAGTGAGCAGGGCAAAAATAGCTCAGATAAGCTGACCAATCCCAGCTTGGTTTGACAAAGGTGGTGGTAATTAGGTATCTTATTTGAGGGGGTGTGAAAGTGTTGTTACACTTGTTTTAGGGAATTACTATCTCTACTATCACATACTTGTCATACATACTACATATTTCTGTGTGTATGTTTTTGTACACTTCCAAGACTTTGTGGGAAAAACAGAGGAAATGAAATGGTTGAAATCCTGACAGGAGGCATGGTGGAAGGGTGCTAATTTGAGTTAAAAATGTTTTGCACTATGTGTTATTTCACACATCAAAAGCACACAATAACCTCTTGATCTGGCAAACTGTTGAGCCCAGCATGTTAACTGCTTCCAGTGGCAAGGGTGACCTAGGAGTTAAAGTCTTTGTTTGCTAGCCAGCCTTACAAAGCTTATTTAGCCACATGCCTTGGATTTTTTTGTGGGTTTAATCGGTGAAGCAGTCTGGTACTGTGTTTAATCCAGATCCTATAGCTTTCCTTTTGTCTACAGTTTAGGAAAGGTGAGCGATTGGTACTTTGTCTATGCAATGTATAAATGATCAGTGCACAGCTCTACAGCGTATTGCAATAGCTAAGTTACAATGTGACACAGTGAGGAGGGTGTGATGTGGTATACCAACATAGCAACATTCCTACAGTTTTTGTACTGATTTGTAATAGTTTTGCCAAAATTATGATGTTCAAAGCGGAGGTGTTGTGAAGATCATGTCATGATTTTCCCCCCTCCGTACTTCACTGTGGGTATGGTGTTCTTGGCATCATACGTGCAACCCTTTTTTTCCCAAGAGTATTTTTGCTTTGACTGACTAGTGTGAAACTGTTCGGTTTTGTCTATGCGTGTGTGCTAATTTCAGAGGCACATCCCTGTGCTGCTTTTTTAGAAGAAATGTTTTGAATGGAATTTAACAAGGGAGATTATTGTGGGGCAGTTTATTGCTCATTGCTTTCAAGTTATCCTGCAACTCTCTTAGTTTTTACTGCTGACTTCTCTCTTACCTTCCTTATCATTAGTCTGAGAGAAATCTTACATGGTGCCACTGTCAAGGACTGATTAGATGTGGTTTGATTATGCTATTCACGCATTCTAATGACTGGGCTTTTTCTGAAGTTACTTATAAATTCTCAAAATTCTGTTGAAATATCTGTATCAATACACCTTTAGTAACTATATATAACACACACATCACATGGGTATGTCTCCATATTTAGGTATAAAAGCAAATGTCTGTGTGTGTCTGAGTGAGTGCTTGTACCTGCCCTAATCTTGTGGCCTGTAGTCGGATCCTTGTTGCAATACTCTCGTCTTCATGTCCTTAAAGCTTGTTAATCTTTTCAGGGTCAGTGGGTTTGGATTATAGCAGCAGGCCTCATGTGTATATTAGCTCACTAGTGGATGTGAGTGACTGCTGAAGTGTTGTTTGGACCATGATGTGTCAGCTGACAGTGCAGTCTTACAGTTTTATGTATCTGTTGACTGCGGAACAATTTTTCATCTTTAAAGTGGATGTGTGGAAATGAGAGCACTGAAGCTGTTCAGCTGCGGAGATCAAGGACAGACTCCTGTTAATACTGCCACTCAGTGAAGTTCACTGTACTCTCATAGCTGTTACTTATTTTAGTTTGTATAAAGAACTGTCTGCAACTGCAAAGACACTATGTAGCGTTAAAATAGACAGTTTCAGTCAACAATAAAAGTTACAGTATTGCACCACTAAAGCATAATATGAGTAAAGTTTCTGCTGAGTTTCTCAAGTGTCTGAGGTGTTCCTGTTTTGGTCTTTGGTTGTTCTTGGTTGAGTTTTAAAGTGATCATTGTCCTTTTGTTGTACCTTTGGTTCCATTACTGATTCAAATGTAATGACAATCATACAGTTGATTGCATCGTGAGAAATGTAATGATTGATATTTATGTGATATATTATTAGGTTTTGGGAGGCACTTCGATCATTTTTTTCTTTGTTTGAATGACATTTAAAATCTTGAAGTAAAAGAAGTTTCTTTCTACAATACTGTAGTCAGGAAAAAAAACTTCTAAATGCTCATTTTAATGAAACATTTCCTAGAATCATGTAGTATCACTTGAAAGCTTATAGTTACATTCTGGCTTACATACAAGCTTAGTTACATACAAGGCTGTCTAAGAATGAACTATCAGTTCTGAAGGATGGGATTTAGTGAATGTTGCATTATGATCAGATTCTGCATCATATTCTTCCAGACATTTTAGAAAATCCTGTTTTCTTTCATATTCAGTGTAACATGTATCTGCATCTGCTCCAGATAGTAAAACAGATACTTCGCTCGAAAAATGTGGTGGGGTGAAAGTTGAGGTCTCATTAAGACAGAAGCACAGAAGTACAAATATTTGAATACAATAACAAAATAAATGTAATGGAAACTGTTAATGGCCTGATGCACTCCTAGCAATGTCAAACACACGTCATGTCAGTGTCACTGCTGTACAAAGTACAGGTATGTGGTGAGTGTATCCAGGGCTTTTTCTGAGTGAGGATGCAAAAGGAAGCCACCCCCCATTGAGACAAAATGTAAAAAAATCATCCCCCTTGAAAACCGTGATCCCTCCATTCCTGCTTTAGATTGTAGGTTTTTTGCTTTAGATTAATGTAGTTTTTTTCTGCTTTAGATTAATGGAGTTTTTTCTGCTTTAGATTAATGTAGTCATGTGAATTCCTATAAAAGACAAAATATTTTAAGGTCTGTGCTCAGAGATACTTAAGAGTACTTAAATTACTGATGCGTGTGTATAATTTGTATTTTGCTGGAAGAGAAATAAGTGTAATTTGTGACAAAATACTGTGTATTTAAAATGCAGAATCAAATCAGTTTTATTCTCGAATAAGACAAGAACATTAAGTTCAATATCGATAATTGAAAACTTTTGTCAGATGGGGGTTCAGGGGTTTGTGGGGGCTCAGGGGGTGACGAGGATTGATGAAACATTTTATCGACCAGGAGTTTACACCATGTGTGTATCAGCAAGGTTTAATTACCTAATAAGATGCTAGTCTGCAGTGTATAAATGGTGCACATCAAAAAACCCTCATTAAAAGAATTGGCATTGCCACAGCTCAGGTGGCAGCACACACACACATGCCGTGGTCCATAGCTCTGACCTGGTGACCCCTTAGAGGTTTGGCTTGCCTCAATCCCCCAGTTCATGTAACGTTCTCTCTACTAATCCACTGTTTTAAAGCTCGGTTAGGGAGCAGAGTTCAGCCCCAGAGAGACAGATGTGAATGAGCGAGCTGCGGTCATCCTTCATCTTTTTTTTCACCTTCCTCTCTATTCTTAACGTCTTTGCTTTTCTCCCCTACCTGGTTTCTCTCTTCTCTCTCTTTCCCTCTTTCTTCCTACACCCCCCACAGTCTCATGCCCTGTCCTCTAATCCTCCCTGATCCTCGTCCCCCTGTCCTTTTCCCCTGCCCTGTCTCCGTCTCCTGGAGTTCTTGCAGCTCCCCTGTGGCTTTTAAACTCTAATGCAGAGTGATGTAATGGCGCTGTTCTGTTCTGTGCTGTACTGTAGTTAAAAGGAGACTCCTGTGTTTTTCAGTCTCCATTATATAAAAACATATAACAGAAGTGTGTTTCAAGTCAACAGGTTTTGTGTACTTTTAATAAGTGCTGGGGAAGCGGAGTCCATTGCAACCAAGCAGATGTTACCGGTACATTATTTAAAGTAGAGATAAAGATGAAAAATGATTTCTCGCTCTCCCCTATTTCTCTCTCCCTCTCTGTCTTTTTTTGTCTCTATCTCTCTGTCCCTGTCACTCTCCTCTCTCTCTCCCTCTTTTGTTGTTCTCTGGCTCTGTCCCTTTCTCTCCCCTTTCTCACCGTTCGCTGTGTTTCTCTATTTCTCCTTCTTTCTCCCTCTCTGACCCTCTCTCTCATTTCTCCTTCTCTCTCTCTCTCTCTCTCTCTCTCACACTCAGGAGAATAAAGGTAATTAACTGTAGACAGATGGAAGGGGGCAGGAAGTGCACGCAGAACAGCCACAAAACCTCATAATTACACTTCTGTAAATCGCTGCAGTGAGGGTACCGCTGGCCGTTTATTACATAACAACCGTATGGACCAAACCACAAGAATCAGTTTTGCAGATGACCCATTAGTTTTCTTAACACACCTCTGCTGTGATTCACACCACTGAATACACTTTTAAAATAAAGGTGACTCTAAAATCCATTTCAAGGACAAATTTGCCTCATCACAGTTTGATGTATGTTAAGTAGGAAAGCAGCATATATAAGGACTAATACACTGTTCAGGTACATCAGTGTTCTCTGACATTTCAAGCATAAATGTGCTTTTTGCGAGGTTTGTGACAGGCCAGAGTACACTAATCTACTATAACAATGTAGCAGTCCTTGAAAATTCACATTAACAGCATCAAAACTCAAGAAAACTATACAATATCAAATCTCTACTACTACAAAGTTTAGAAATCTAAAGAATTTAGCTGCACTGCAACTGTATAGGCTACACACACTCTAAAGTTTGAATCAGGAACAGATGATGGCAGAGGCCTGCCCAAACACCAAATGTGGATACATTCTAAACTAGCCTTAAGTAAAAATTATCCTTAATCCACATTTGTATTTATTTGCACTGAGTTATGTTCTGAAACAAAATGATATATGTTAATGTGCAGTATTCTGTTTTATTTACACATTCCACTTTGTGTAAGTCCTGTATTTCTAAACTCAGACTGAAAACATGACTTTTGTCTTTTTCTTTTAAGCCAAACCAAGTTATAGAGCAAAATCAGTAGTACCACAGACATAGAAGTGTACTTGGTAACAGTAGATACACCTTTAATGTAACAGACACTATAAAAGCCTTAAAACAAAATAGTTTTTAATATTGTTTCATTTGTTTTTTCATTTGTGTTTATTAAACAACTGTTCATTCACCTGTTCTTAAGTGATTTGGTCCAAGTGTTCTAGGTCCTAGGTCTGGTGGTCAGAAGCCCCTGGCACTGGCCCCACTGACCCCGCTGGCCCTGTCAGTAATCAGTCACTGGTTGAAGTGGTACAAATCTTTATTTTTTTGCCTGAATCTGATTTTAATTAAAAAAAAAACAAAATAAAAAATAAATAAAAAAAGTCCCGACCTCATGCCCGTTGGCCTCAGGATAGGATCCAGGTACCAGTGAGTCTAGTAAGGATTAAACGGATACAGAAAATAAATTAATTAATAAAACAAAACATTTGTTGTCATATTCGTGTCATTTTTGTATGCGGTTCCTTACTGGAAACATAGTTGATATGAGGCCATCCGAGTGCTGCGTCAGCTCAGAATCCATGTGGGGGGGGGTTTAAATATTTACATGTCGTCATCTGATGACAGCAGCATGTCAAAAGCTAAAAAGACAAAAGTGTACAAACATGCATGAGGTAATCTGGGCAATGAATCTGTTCATCATATGTATTAGTTATTATTTATTAGGTGTTAACTTCTATTATTATTGCTCTAAGACTACAAGATTTTCAAGTTTTACTGACTGTGAACTATTACTATATAAACCATCTTTCATTGTTGTATCCTGTAGAGGAGGGGGAGGGACAGAACCAGATATTTCTCTGCTCCTCACACCTTATCCAGCTCATGGAGGGTCTAATAATTACCTGATGAGTAGAATCTGGTGTGTTAGAGGAGAGGAAACACTGACCTGTGCTGAACGGCAGGTGCCTGGGACATGAGTTGAACTGCTGCTGTGATAAATTACACTGAGGAAGGACACTGGGGCTGGGGAGGTCAGTGTGGAGCTGCTGGGGCTTCAATATTCATAACCCCTCTTTCAGCTGGGGAGGGAAATGCTGCTGAATCATGGCATTCAGCTTTCTCAGCAGCTTTTTGGATCTTCTCCCACATGATCAAGGGCAGACATCTGACCTTCCTCTGCTGTGGTAGTGTCCGAATTTTGCAGCATAGGAAGCTACACTAGAAACCATTCACACCCCACTTTTATGATTCATCATTCTGCAGTTCGCACATCTTTAATGTCACCACACTATAACTGCCTATTGGGGGCTCCATGGTATAGTTGGTGCTAATTGCTCATATTCCTGACTGGCAGGAAGGTTGGTACAATCAAAGGTACAAAAAGCATTAGCCACTTGTTGTTAGCGCATGTCATTGTCTCAGCATAATACAATGGAAGAAAATCTTTTGCTCAGTCCTAATACTGCAATAGAGTTAATGTACAAATAGAGGCACAATTAGGTACAATCCTGTTAAAAAGTATTTACAACCTCCTTTATTTTTGCAAAACACAGTTTTGAAATGATCCTATCATTTATTGACGGGAAACATGCTAATCACCCATGGTTAAAAAAAACATAACCTAATAACTGACTGTGCCACAACTGCAGCACTTTCTTTCTCATCTCTTCTGAAATTGTATTTGATTGCAACATAGTGTACTGCTTGTTGAGACCTTGTAATCTGCTTCACATTGCTGGAAAGATTCTATTTGAGTGATGTTAAGATTCAACAGGGAAGACTGTAATCAAGCCTAGGCATGTCGAGTTTAATTGATCTCATTTATCAGGTACGTTTGGTTCATTAGTTGATGGAATAACTAAAGGAGTAATGACTTTTTTCACATGTCAGTCACATATTGGTGGCTTGCTCCTGGCCCATGGATGGCCTTTTTATAACTGAGTGGGGAATTGAAAGAGGTTTTTCCTCAGCCCATGCATTCGTTTTATGTCACATTACATATCTGATATTCATTTATTTTCTGAATTCAACTCCAAATTTTATGGCAATCTTGTTTTATTGCACCTTTAAAGGTCGGTTTAAGAGTGTAACTGCAGGGAAGGACATGCTAACATCCTCCCTGACAATTACAGCACAATGCTATATGAAAGCGAGAAGGGAAAGCTTGCATTATGTTGACAGTTCTGACATTTCCCGGTGGTTTTTAGACTTGCTCGTGCATGCAAAGCTATGCTGACATCTGTCTCCCCTGGTTGGTTTGGATTTTTGCCTCCCAAAGCGTCCAATTTAAGTAGAGTCCTGCATTTATGTGGAAAGCGTGGGTGCCTGGTGAATGCCACTGAATGAAACTGATGTTATGAACAAGGCTCCATCCAAGCACAGTAGACCCGGTGACCCATGGGCCAGTACTTCGAAACAATATTATTAAGGGCCCAAGCACTGCAGACCCTGGAAACATTTCTTTTGTGGCTGTTTGGGGTTTGGGATCATGAATTTCTATGGCTCTTTTTGATTCTGATAAAGACAATGGGCAGTTCCAGTCTCATTTTTATTAGATTTTGGTCAAAAATATATACCACTAATAACATCACTTACTTGCTCTTTACCTAAACATAATCACCCTGGTGGGTTAATAAACACACTGATGTAAAAACACACAGTGTGTTACAGATGAAGCATTCAGAGAAGCAGCCATACAGTTTCACAGATTTATAAGACAAAATCCTAAATCCTAAGGTTTAAGGACTTTGTGCCACAAGCTGGACACTTCTGACATGTTGTTTACAAATTAAACACAACATCATTATTACTTAAAAACTACAATAACGATAAAACACTGACATTATTTATGACTTACAAATGTGCCACTACTGTTGTGACTCATCACTCAAAACACTGAGCAATACCGCTGACTTGAGACATTGATTTATTAACTGCTCATGCATTAAAGACTGTGTTTAGTTTTGGGAAACCCCTGTGTATGAGGGAACATTTAAAGCTTAAGAGCCTTGTTAACATACTCTTTGGTTGTGAGATCCAGCGTTACAGAGAGGGGTCACAGTGTGTCCAGCGGTCCTTTTCCCCATCGACCAGCTGGATCCATCACTACCTGGTGTTCCAGCTGTATCTATCACTACCTGGTGTTCCAGCTGTATCTATCACCACCTGGTGTTCCAGCTGGATCCATCACTACCTGGTGTTCCAGCTGGATCCATCACTACCTGGTGTTCCAGCTGTATCTATCACCACCTGGTGTTCCAGCTGTATCTATCACTACCTGGTGTTCCAGCTGTATCTATCACTACCTGGTGTTCCAGCTGAATCCATCACTACCTGGTGTTCCAGCTGGATCCATCACTACCTGGTGTTCCAGCTGGATCCATCACTACCTGGTGTTCCTGCTGGATCCATCACTACCTGGTGTTCCAGGACCTCATGATTTACAAATTAAGTCCTGCCTATTAAGATGGTTATTATAACCCATAGCAGGGATCCCCAGTATCACAGTAGCTCCCCTCATCAAACACACTTACTAGGTGTGAACCAGGTGTGTTTGAGCAGGGAACTCACCCAAATGTGCTGGACACCAGCCCTCCAGGATAGGAGTTAGGAATTCCTGACCTGTTGTAAACACTGGAAAATGTTTGCGTGCATGACCATGCATTTTCACGTCAGATTCCAATCCAATTCTTTTGTCTGATTTTCACCACTGGCGCTGGTGTCTTCTGAGGACTAAGTTCCAGTGTAGTACTGAGAGTCACTGGGTGTGTGAGAGAATCAGAGCCTGCGAGGTTTCATGTTATCGTCTCCTTCTGTCAGTGTAGATCCATCTGCTCCACACACACACACACACACACAGTCTTGTGTGTGAGTGTGCGTGTGTTTGTGTGTGCATTTGTGCTTGTGTGTATGTGTATTCCAAGGCTCAGCTGCCATCAGAGAAGTGACATCAGGCTCACTCTGTGTGAGACTCCTCATGACATGACTTCTCAAAATTTCCCTCTCTCCTCTCTTTCACACACACACACTGGGGGCACACCAGCACACACAAACACACACCCCCCCATTCAAACTACACAGGTTCAGATTTAAGCTTTATTTGAAATACAGCTCCCTTTTCTAATTGAGCAAAACAAATGCAATAACAAATGGTGCAATTTCACCACTGTGGGAGAA
>JBBPCY010000018.1:15679732-15758845 GCA_037974405.1 Brachyalestes nurse
GAAATAAAAGCCTGGAAAGAATGGAAACTGTCTGCCTCTGTGCCCCCTACACGAACACGCCGCGGCAGTTCGTGACAATATAACTTATTTTAACTTCTCTAAGCTCCAAATGAGGTAAATACAGTGAAGGATTTTAGCACAGAATACCAGAGTTACTGAGTGCAATAAATGCATCATGAAATACTGGTTTGAAATATTGATCAAAACGGTTTGATGCTAAGATTAATTTTTCAATTAAATAATCTGCCGATACCAAAATGTCATTGTGCATCCCTACTTTATCATTTTAACATAAAACAATTGGTCTTGTATCAAGCATTAACATGACTGCGTATGGGGGCAAAATATACTTGGTTCCCCTTCCAGATACATTTGTGACACTTCCTGTTGATGTCCACTTTTTAGTGCCCTGTGGAAAGGGCCATTTCAGCAGTGTAGCTATTTTTATAACCATTCCCTGACTTATGAAGGTCAACACACCTCTCCCTCATTTGATTTGTGTGTTCCTTTAATTTTATGACTAAGGGAATTTGGCCATTTTTCACCTCATATTAGTTAAACAGTTAATCTGGAAGTATTTAATTACAGCTTGAAAGTTCCTACACAGCCCAGCTACACAATCAGAAATGTACAATTTAAATGGGAATCATGCTTCGTTACATTGTGTTCATTATACTTTCTGGAATGCCAACGATTGTAGTACATTTTGTTGAAAATAACTGATTTTTGATTTATGGGTATCATGTTTCGTTTGTGAATAAATACAGCTCCGGAAAAAAGAGACCACTGCAAAAATGTTCAGTTTCTAAGGTTTTATTTTCTTTATGCAAGAATTGAACTAAACAGCTTTGCCTTAGTTTTTAAGAACTGCTGACAATATTTCTCCTCATTTTCAGATAAAAATATTGCTTTCTAAAGCACAATTTTAGAGTAAATGACCAAACATCAAAATATGAGAAATGATTTAGTGTTTACAGAACCTTAATAATTCAAAGAAAACAAATCTCTTGTTCACTCTTAAACAAAGTGACAACAATTACCTTTGATGTACTTCTAGAAGTGTTTTACCATCCAACTGTTCACATTGTGAGAGGAGAGTGTTGATTACAGCAGTGTTTTTATACATTTCCTCATTAAATAAGATGTGATTCAGGTGATCACTAATCATCACCTCATAAAGCAAAATGAGGTGCTTGTGTAGGAATTTAACAGACACTGGCATGGAATGGTTGTCATCCTCACAGAGATGCCGATTTAAAAATAAATAGCAAAAATAAATAGCAATGGTCTCTAATTGTTTTCCAGAGCTCTATATTTAAACTAAAGATTAGATTTTTCTCATTATTTTCTATGTGAGGTGAAGCTACTTCACCAAAAGGTGGATTTTTTCAAACCCTTTTTACTAATCTTTACAAGGGGTGCCAATAATTGTGGAGTGCACTGTGCACTCACTGGTTAAAAATGATTGCTGTCACTGGGCGTCTGTGGTCAGAAACTGCGTTCATCTTAAGGAAATCACAAAATTCTCAATATGACTTCAATATGTCTCATTGGGGTCAGAACCCAAGCATCCACATGGTTTGAGGGAAATGTTTTATGAGCTGCTAATTGATGTGCTGTAAGGTTCCATTACAATATCCTCACGGCTCTAGTGCTCTAAACTAAAGAAGCTTCAGCCCCCAGACAGGTCTTGGATGATCGACTGCATTTGGGCTAAGGGGGAAAACTGCATATTGGTTTTGCCACGCTATCCCTTTAACAGCCATTAACTATTCCTTTAAAAAGTTGCCTCTTCACAGTCTAGCATAGTCACACCCACTGCAAGCCGAGGTCACACTGAACCTGCCCTCTCCTACTTCCCCCCTCTCTCCCCTTTTCACATCAGTGTGTTGTTTTTAGCCTTGTCCGCCCTGTCGTTCTCAACCAGTTATCAGAAACAGATCGTGCTACTACAGCTTCCATCTCAATCCCCGTTCCTCGTCCCCCAGCAGACTGAGCCCATATCCCGCCTCCTCCTGTCACATCACATTACTGCAGTTTCATCTCTTTGTGCATCTGCACAGCTTGTGTTAACGGCCGTCTGCGTCTCAGACCTGCCAAATCCGCCACCAGCCACAGCTCTGTCTACCGAGAGATCCTGCCCTGTGGCCTTCATCTAGCCTCTCTCCATTCTTATCTCCAGCAGAGAGCCATCATGCTCCCTCACTGGCTGGGCTCTGTGTGGTCTTTGTGCTTCGGCTTGAACACATTTTTAGACATACAGAGATACACCCTTTTAAAGTAACTGGCTTGAACCCCCCGCCCCCCAAACTGTGTAAAAGTCCTTGATTTAACAAACCTTTTATTAATAAATGTAAAAAGATATAAACTTACCGAATCGTAATAAAGGTGAAAATATATAAAGAAATATTACTTGTCAAAAACATTTAAATCAAATATTGCTTTGTATTTCAAATATGTCCATTAGTTGCACATACACATAAAGAAAATACATCAATACAGTTCTTAGCAAGTTAGAAGACAAAAAGACAGCAACTGTGTTGATGTAATATATTTTATTCATGTGGAAATTATGCAAAATATTTTATTCATGGGCACATTTAAATCATGGGACCACCTTTTTTTAGTGCAGTACTCTCAGTTCTACCAGATGGCAACAAGAAAGTGAAGCTTTTATTTATACAACTTCCAGGTTTGACCTTTCTATACGGGGGTGGCTGTCACATCTTCCTTGGAAGCTGCGATTCTATACTGTCCTCTCTGTGAAGCAGGGGGCTTTTTCAGTCCGTGCTTCTAAAAGGAAGCTAATGAGAGGAAGGGCTAATGACATTAGCTGGTGAGTTACTTCAGCTGTTTAAGGGCAGGAGGACAGCAAACTGTGGAGATATGTGGTTCTCTTGGACTGGAATTGCGAAATTTGTGTACAGAGGATGATGCAGTGAGAGGCCAGGATGCAGAACAGTGTCATTGATAAAAGCACAGTTTGTCTTGTGTCACTGACGTCTAGGCAATTAGGTGTATGTGATAAAGGATGGAGAGCAGATCATCTCTCTTGCTCAAGGCTATGGCAATACAGCTGGCAGCATCACAGTTGCAGCTCTGTGTCGTCATGTGTGCCTGTGGTATCTTTCAGTTTACAGTGGATAACACCATTATAATTGTTTAAAGCTGTGAAAAATGTGGCCTTAAAATAAGATTGTGTTGGTTAAAGGTGTGTGTGTGTGTGTATGTGTGTGAATGTGGTTGTGCATATAACTGTGTGTGGGCAAATAGTCTTCCTCTCACCTCAAACTTTCTTCAACATCTAAAAGCAAATGGACTGACTCAGAATACAGCCCCTCATTTTTTTCATCATCAGTTTACATAACCTTTTAAATCTAATTTGGGGCTCCCGACTGGGGCAACCAAGCATTGCAAATCAATGATGCAACAGTTGTCCATAGCCAGCAGTCAACATACCTGGCCTCTCTCTCCCTCTCGGGTTAGGTAGGCTGTCCCTCTGCTAGGAGACTGTAGCCGATGAAACTAAATTGGCAGTGAGTGTTCTCCCGCAAGCGTGCTACACTGTTCACTAACATTACATTATCAGCAGTTTTAAAAAAACATGCCATGGTGTCTCACGTGTTTCAAAGGACACATATGGTAGTCTTCAACCTTCCAGCTTTGTAGAACTGTGTGTTTGGCAAGTCCTATCTAGAACTCGACAGGACCAAATTGATGACCATCATCAAACCAGCCTTTTTAGAAGTGCAGCTCTACTGGCCAGGCTGGAGAACATGTGAAATTCAGAGAGAATTTTCTAATACCAAAGAGGAGAGGGTGATTGATATTATGCATTTTCAGACAAGTGGTTAATTTATAATGTCTCTAAATGTCTATCTGGACACACACAGACACACATATTTATATGGATACATATATGCTCCCAATATTATATATATATATATATATATATATATATATATATATGCATACTTATATGTGTGTGTGAGTGTGCATGTGTGTGTGTGTGTTTGTGTGGCCCCAGTCATGCCTGAGCCCTCAGGTTGGCGGTGTAGTTGTGCATTGCTTTGTGGGTGACTGGTCAGGGCTGTCCCTGAAGAGAGCTGCTCGTTAGAGGTTGGATTGATGGAAGACTCTGCGGTTTGACTAACGAGCTTGTGGACGGCTGTGCCTGCGGCCAGAACTGAGTGACTGCTCCCCTGGCCTCCATTACTCACGTCACACCCTGCTGGTCCGCTACAGGCTGGGGACGCTGCTTATATACTCAGGGTGCATCAGGGGTGTTCCACTTTAAGGGTCGACAAGAAGGAAAACTACAAATCTTAAAATCTTAATTCACAATTTATTGACCTATTGAACAAATAAAATACTTGCTAGAAATGGAATCACTCCAAAAGTGATTTACTTATGTTCCCAGAGACTCCCAGTGTTTAAGCCTATATGTATTGTCCTACCTCAAATGTATGACTTTTACTGGCTGTAAATTCTATGTGTGAATGGAAATGACACATTGAATTCACATAAAACAGATTAACAGGGATAATTAAATTAATGTTCTACTAGTGCACAAATCAAGTAGCCACTCTATGGGAATCTGTTCCGTGTTAAAATTACACCAACATAAAAGTCATGGTCCTAACTTGTGCTGTGCACAACATATAGAGCAAGTTCAGCGCCACTCTCTATGCTCTTCAGCTTTCTTAGCTTAATTGGAGTCTGATATCCATTCTTGTCTTTAGACTGTTTCACTTTTGGCATTATCTACAGTAAATCTACAGTTTTGATGTTATTTTCTCTGGCAATATTTATTTTTTCTAATCAAAGCTCAAGGGTGTAGCACGCTAGCTATAATGCTAAGGTTAGGTTAGGAGTCCACGGTTGCCAGATCTTCTCCTCTGAGTGTGTATTTCATGAAAAAGCTGCTAGAATGTGAGGAGGATTTAGACCTCTGAAAACACAATTTGAACCTAAGGGAAATACACTGTAGCTTTCAAATAATGGTCTCATTCGTGCCGCAGTTTCAATTGCATCCATGTCAGGGTTATGAAAGGTATATCAGTCAGCCAGCTCCGATATTCATTTTGAAACCGATATTCATTTTGCGCCAGTCCTTTTTACATTCCTTATGTTTTAAAGGTCATAATAAAGCATCTCTGGCTCGTACCTCACCCAGCTTACAGCCAGCATATTCAGATTGGCAATTTTGCAGCAAGCTGTATTATTGTGTATGGCAGTGGTCTTGAAAACAGTCCCCAGGGCCTTACTGCCAGTCCACATGTGTTGAAGCCAAAATGTGGACTGTGTGAGAGCCCTGAGAACTGGTTTGAAGACAGCAGATGTATGGCCTTAACAAAGCTTTAATCAAGTCACTCTCCATTAAGGGCCTTTTCCAGCTCAAATTCTGATCCGAAGGGTCGCGGTCACCCAGATTATTGCGTAGCTCAGTGTGCATATGCTAATGTGCATGTTCTATTGTAGGGACCAGTGCGGCTCGGAGCTCTTCCGTACAGGCTTCTCCAGAGAGAACAGCTACTGGAGCAGGCAGCCGCGCTGTCTTTACGTGCTCGACTTACGCCACGCCTCCCTACACAGCTTTACACACCTCTGGCAGGTATTTTCCATCTCGTTTTACTTTACTGCCCTCATATTATTCACACGCCCAGTGTGTTTTTTCCTTTCATACTTTGGTCCGTATATACCTTAGGGTGTTTCATTTTAGAAGGCAAAAAAATGTAAAATTCTTCTCAGTGATATAAATGATATGTATGCCAAATTTCAAGAAGATTGGATAATATTTAGAGGTTGCACACTTTGACCAGTTTTGTGAAAAGGGGGAAAAAATATGATTTTTCAATGTTAATTACTTATATTGGAAAAACTAGAAATCACAAACTTAAAATAATATGAAAACTAGACACTAAGATTAATAGGTAGTTTGATAGTCAAAACATGCGTTATATTAATCAACTACGATGCAATCCCTTCTTTTGTTCTTCTTTTTCTTTCTGTGATGCTCGACTACCCTCAACAAGAATTGTTTTTGTTGTTCGTCCCTGAGCGACTGGTTAAACTTTTTTATCAGAGCAATTCCTCTTTCTGCGGTATCACTGACCACCTTAAGAGCGTTCACATGGCTCAATAAAAGTGATCAATGTGTGCAACCCCTAAATATTATCCAATCTTCTTGAAATTTGGCATATATATCTTTTACATCACTGAGACTCATATGAAAATCACATCTTTGGAAAAATGAAACACCTTAATGCACCTTAAATGTATAGTTTTGCAAAAACATACAATTTGCACAAAAATCCATCAAAAATCAATCAAACAAGACATGTTAAGTTAAGTAATCTTAAATAGACTTTATGTGGCTGCCTACAGTATATGACATAGATTCAGAATCATAATCAGAAGACTTTATTGATCTGCAAAAACACACAGAGACAAGAGCACTATAAAATATAAAATATAAATAAATCTAAACAAAATCTGTAGAAAAAAGCTCAATATGAAATACGCTTTGATAGGGTATAAATATTATAACTTACAGATAAGTGAATTACTAACAATGCAGACAGTAGAGTGCATGTAGTAAAGATCAGTAGTATATACATCATTTTGAAGTAGTGATATTGACATGGCAGGACTATTGCACATTGTAAGATATTGCACATATTGAAATGATGTAAAACCTATTTAGAAACCGTCACATGATACTGCACACAGTAAGACTATTGTGCATAATAAGATATTACACATAATGATAACGCTGCACAATATTTCACATGGTAGACTATTGCACTTCATAGCAAAATAATGCAGTGGAGTCTAAAGTGCTCCACCGAACACCACAGGAAATCGTTCCTTCTCACCACCATAGTGTTATTTATAAACATTCGGGATATACCTATCACATATTTTTAAAGCCAGTTACAGTCAAATTGGCTGATGGGTGATTTTTATTTCCAGATTTTTGCCTAAATGTGGGATAAATAATCAAAAAAGCCTATTTCCAGTATTTCAATTAGTCAACTCATAATATTTATAACATTTGTTGTTCTGTTCAATGAGCCAAAATGACATTTTAAATGAGTTCTAGCTGCCCATTTAAGTCATATGAATAAAAAAATGCAACTAAATATGCTATATTTATGACGCATTTTAGTATACATACAGTAGCAGCACTTTAGTATACATAAAGAGTGCACTTACTTGGTTCATGTTATTAACATCATAAAATTGGCCAAAATAAATCTAAACAAAAATAAAGAAAAAATCTGACAGGAATCCCTAATTAACATGGACAAAAGTACATTGTATAGATCACAACTGTCTAAAAGCCTTTGTCCACCTTTGTAAATGAGACTTTTGGTGTGAAAATTGTGTACATCCGATTTTTCAAGCAACTATTGTATGTGTGGAAACATCTTTATTATTATTTTTTTTCCCATCATTTCATTTTCCTTTTATGCACATTATCATTTTGCGAGGTGGTTTAACACACATTTAATTGGTGGCTTAAAGCCTGCAGCTTGAGCAAAAAAAATCAATAACATCCAGTACATAATGACCAACCCTGCTAATCGTTGGGCACCAATCACTGCTTGTTTTTATCGGCTTTGCTGCTGCTAAACACTTTAGGACGTGTCAGAGAGGATGTGGAAATCAGTCACTGGCAGTCTTGCAAATGTCTTTACTGACTGCTGTTTATCCTTTACAATGTGGAGCGTTTTAATCAAAAGCAATTTACAGATCTTAACCATATGAGCGCCTCTTTTAATCACTGGAGCAGGCCAGGGTGTGACAATACAACCGCGTCAAGAATTAAAAAACAGTTTCAGTCTAAGCTGGAAACAGGTAAACTGGAGGCAGATTAGGCTTCTAGTGCATTGCTTGAGAGAGCTTAGGTGGATATAAGTATTCAACAGAGTGTGCCTTTTCTTTCCTACATATGGCGTTTTATTAAATCGCTGTTTAGGGAGGGATAGGACGTTTTGCAGTAGCAGATTTTCTGAAACTTGAAAATTGAGACCAGATGATGGGATGACCAAGGAAGCTTTTTGCCTTTGCCTTGGTTGCCTTGGTTTTTTTTGCCTTGGTTTTTTTGACCAAGGAAGCTTTGTCTGCATTGCTTAATGCACTGAAAGCAATGCAGACAAAGACAGGGAATTTCTCCACATCAACTAGTAAGTGGTTTGCCTGTGTCAAGCCTAAATTCTTTTTCCATATCGTTTTATCTACTCTTGCTCCACCCACAGTTTTTTTGAGAAAGTCTCATCACCCTTTGTTAGACTTTCAGTTCAGTCTGAGTGATAGCATTTGTAATTTGTGCTAAAAGACTAAAAGGTTCATTAACACAAAGGAAATTTGGAAGCACACAGTGCAGACTTACATGTTTAAGAGCAGACAAATTGTTAATGCTGTCCAGTTTACAGTGAACAATGAAATGATTCTGGAAACCAAACACCCTTCTTTTAGTCTAATAATTCTGAATAATTCCTTGCCGCCACCTACCTCAGTGCTTGTTTGTTCCAAGGTGTGAGATGATGGTGATCGTCTGAGAGGCGTGTTAATCCTTATTTTGCTAACACTCGGTTGCCTCCTTTTTTAGCTGTTGCTAGGCTGGACATACTTTACAGAACACCCCTAAAAATTCATGAATTAGAATGGTTTGCTGAATGACAATGAGTTTCTGGGTTAAAATGCTGTGATGCTGAGCTAGACTGTGGACTGGTTGGTTTTAGAAACTAGGCGGGTTAGGAACTACAACCATTTTGCCACCATTTTGCGTTATCAGGATTACTTAACAATAACACCACACATGACCCGTCCTAACAGTGTCCTGTTTCATATGGGTGTAAAATAAACAATGTCCAAAACTGAGAATACACTGTTAGACAAAGAAATGAGCTAAATGCCATCAATGTAAATGAGCTATGAGTTACAATTTCCAGTAGGTTAAATTAGATCTTCTCTATAGCTTGTCCAACCATGCAACAGTTAGTACTGGAAAGGTTAGAGGTAAGTTAGTACCGGAGGTCGACCTCATAATGCCATTTCATGTAATTACAGAAGAGAAACAACATTTATAAACGTTTTAAGACATTTGAGGATAAATATAGACCTACACAAATGACCTTCGGGTCATTGTCTGGTCTTTATATCTTCACCTGGCCGAAGTCGTGCCTGGCCAGGATCTGGCTGGACTGCTGATTTGGATTTTCTTTCGGAAGCTGCTGCTTGAAGAGCCAGGCGATCCATAGTCCTGATTAATGCGCAATCCCAAAGGGAGCGGCAGGAGCGCTATCGTCAGGGTGACCTTCATCCATCTCCTCTTCTTCCTCTGTTCAGACGCACACAGTGCCTTTGACTTCGACTGTGTGTTTATAGCTGCTTCATGTACTTGCTGGCAAACACACTGTAGTAAAGAGCACATTAGATAAACCTTAATGTCTTCCTATCCACTAGTCTTCATATGTATAGTCTGCATATGATACTATTTCAGTTCTGCTTTCATTCATAACAGATCAGAAAAAAGGCAGTCGAGGAAACCTCTTGAGATATCTGGTAAAATGGCTATATGTCTGGCTTTGTAGTTTTATAGCTCCAGTATGTATTCAGAAACTCATAAGACCCCCCCAGGATTTCAAGGTAAATGGCTTAATCTGCCCATTTGTCAAGCCTAATGTGCCCCTGCCGTGTCCAGACCCCATTAGAACATGCCATGCGGCAGATGGGGTTGTTTCGCCATGGAAGTGATTGCTATCATAATGAGACATTGAGAACTTTATAATTTCCTTGACATGTAAGACCTTATAGGCTTCGGAAGGGTCATTTGGGAGCCAGAATGTTTTATTTATGGGATATTTACAAACAGGTACTGAGCAATTTAACCTGGGCAGCCAAAAGTGTGAAAATACCCCCTCTTGTGTTCAAAGATGGAACTGCACATACAAACAAATCGCCACCTGAACACCTGTAGTAGCTGACGTCACTGTCACAACTATCTTAACCTTAATTTTTGCCCCATAATACTGCAATTCAAACTGGTTAGAGAAAGTTTTAAAAAAAAGCGGCAAAATACTGACAGTCGTCAGATGTCAAATTCATACTGCAGCGTGATCCTGGATTCATAGGCATGGGCAAACACTGAACAGTGCTCAAATGAACAGGTCAGGATATATTTACTTATTTATTTATTCCATTTGGGCTGTTTTTTATTTGTCTCTGTGAAGCTGGTCTTTTGAAACACATTACTTATTAATTCATAGCTTAGGGCTGCATAATGTAGAGGACACTTCCTTCTCGACCGGGGCCAATGCATATTTCAACAGCAATACCACAGTTGAGCCTAGTCAGCTCTGCACAGGTTGGTTATTGGAAAAACTGTCATAGACTCATAACCTGTAATGATGAATGGAAGCTAACTTGGAGGATATTCTTTGGGATTATTTGGTATCCAGCCTCACAGTCTCAGGCCCCCCTTATTCAAGTTATCTGGTGGTTCATGACTTCACACTAGAGTGTGAACATGGTTGCATCTTGTGTAAAGTGCAGATATTGCAAGATTCAAGAGTCCATATGTTTGTCAAATACACAGTTATACAACGTCCGGTGAAACACAATAACTAGAAAACAGAAAAATGGAGTGGAATAATAGCATCCTTTGACTAATAAGCACAAAAGTAAATAGTATAAATATAACAGTACATACATATTATGGACTGAAAAGTGTCAGAGTATTTACAGTGGAGAGTAAACACAATATGTGCAAACTGTCATTGTGCAAATGATAAATGGTCATAATAAAAAGGTGCAGAAGGCGTTATGGTATGGGGAGTATTATGGTCTGGGGAGTGAATGTGAGGCATGACCTGAGGATAAAAGCTCCTCTTCAGTCTCTCAGTAATGGCCAAAAGGCTTTGGAATCGTTTGCCCAAGTTTATCAGGCAAACTGATCTCAGCCTTAATATTGCCCAACTGTATGTGTTATATATGGTACATTTCATTCTTGTAAGTCACATCATTAGTGTCCTTCAGCTAAATTATGTGAGTTATACCAGGAAAACGTGATACTATAATAATACATCATAATATGGGGTACTGTAATGGTCACTGGAAACACTGAACTAGCTGATTACTTTAGTAAAAATGGTATTAAACAAATATGCAAAATATCGGACTATTGATCATAGGACAATGCAGGACTAGTGTAATACCGTGATATCCCACTAGCATGTCAAGAATCGTAGTTCTTGAACAATATGTGCAATAAACAGCTCTGATTAATACCTCTAGCAGAATACCTCTTCAGGGTTTAACAATAAAATTAATATATTTTAACAGTCAGGACCATGACATTACCAAACAGTGGTCATTTCAGTCATCGATATAATCATGACATTTTCAGTAATCTGTGCTTGTGGCTGCCCCTCTAGTTTGAGACCTCCCTCTCTCTCTGTAGTGGCGAATGGTGTCGCTGAGTTGAAGGAGAGACTGTGGTCTGAATGCAATGAGGGACAATGCAGAAATAGCTGACGGCTGCCAAAATGTGACGATGTTACTCAGCTCCTCTGAGACGACTCTGCTTACCAGGATTCATTAGGATTTATAAAACATCTAAATCTGGTAAATGCCTGTTGGAGTGCAAAATGACCAATTTATGCTCATCGCTCAGATTTGTTTCGCATTACACTCTTAAAAATGAAAGTCCCTTAATGGTTCGGGCGGTGGATGTACAGTGGTAGTAAAAAGCCTTAACGGAACCGACAGTGGTGCCTCTAGAACCCTTTTTGTTCCTTTATTTTTTAGAGGGCATGCTTACTTACACAAAACCCCAAGCAAGCTTTTCTAGCCATGATATTCTGATTTTTATTTATATTTATCTGAATATGTCAGGATCTAAAAAATAGCATGATGCTATAAGATTTCCTTCCATGTTGTGCTATAAAAAGGGGGCAGATGTGTTTTATGATGAAGAAGGCTCTTCGTGCATATTTTTGTAAGCGTTAATTGGATCCATATGCTGAATTCTGTATAAGCCTCCAGTTTTCGCACCTACTCGAGAAGTGTGATTGAAAGGCCAGCTAGCATGGCCCTATATTTAGCATCAGCGAAGAGAGGCTTAAAATAGCACAAATGCTCAAACAAATGAAAATCACACGTTCTTCTCCAGCTCGATGGGACTGGAATGTGAAACATTTATCGTTCTCAGATACATTTTACTCACCTCAGATGGCTGAGATGTGAATCCAAATGTGTTAGACAGTGGATTTTAAACGCCGCTGTTGGCCTAGCAGTGTGTCGTGTGACAGCTGCGGCCCGTGGAGCTGATCGGGAAGATGTGACGAGTCACTGAAAACAGGCTTGTTTGACAGCTCAGTGTCATGGGTGGAACAAGGTCAGTCAAAAGAATTCAGCCTGCAACTACAGCACTGACTGAGAGTGTAACACACACACACACCACACACAATTAAATCAAATATCATTTCATTGTTTTGAACACTTTTAGACATGAATATACACTAAGCATAAACACTATAATTGATATGCATATTTACCATATTACATTAATTACTTATTTTTTATATTAATTACATATTAATATAATTGATATGCACATTTTATACTGTAACAAGTTATTTCACTAAATGAATTACTTGTTATTTTCTGCAATAAAAAACTATATCAATTTACACATCACCTCTGTCTGAATGAAACCTTTTGGTTTGGTTCTGACAATGTATGTGATTGATTTTCTGAGTGTAATTTAAAAGCCGTTATCTATAAAGAACGCACTACTGTATATTTTAAAGCGTAATTACTGTTTATTTGCTGAATATGACATACTGAGGAAACCACATTAAATATGGCCTGCGCAAAGGTTATGACAAATTTTTTTCTAACTTGTTAAACTCAGAGTCCCTGCCTCCGGGTACCCGCGACCCTAGGAAGGATTAAGCGCTTAAAGAAAGTGAATGAATGAATGTTAAACTCAACAAATAAAGGCACAAATAACACAGGTTAACAAAAAAAATTGTAATCTTCAGAAACCACAGAAACCACTTTTCTAACCCAGTTTTTCATGTTGATTTCAGATCTGCTTTCAGTTTTTTTCAGTTCAGTCCCATCAACTTTTTGAATTCTGAGTAATATTAGATTTGCTATAGACTTGCAATCAAGTAACTGTTTCAATCTTTTCAGTGCGAAGTCAGATAGGCGTACACTGTGGCATAGATATAATGATCAGTATCAGTCAGCTACCACTGTTTCTTCAAAAATATAATTAATTAATACCAATTATACCAACAATCATGCAATATATAACTAGCTTCATCACAAAAACTGTATGTACTAGGGAACAACTAAACACAGATTTGAAATCAGCATGAAAAACACTACAAAACCCACATGAACTTATCTCTGATGATTTTGACTTGTTGACCTGTTGTTGGAAAACAAAATGCCATATTTAAGTCTGTTTGTTGTAGAGGATATGCACTTTGTACTTAGTAAATCAACAAAAGACTGTATATCAACAATATGAGGTGTCATACAACTGTACACTACCATTAGAAAGTTTCACATCCTTTGTCATTAATGTAGTAATGTAGTATGAATATAGAATTTATAAATAAAATACAATAAAATACAGCCATATATAGTGGTATATAGTAATTGTATTTATATTTGTTCTATATTAAATATTTTGCTTAAATATTTTAGTCAAGAAGTTATTTAATGATATTCATTAAATACACTGTAAATAATTCATGTACATATTTAAATAGACTGTAATTATCTACTCATAGTCATTTCTTGATAAGTTATCCACCACTGGTTGGTCCACCACTTTTCAAATACTGGGCATTCATTTTATGATGAATTTATTCTTCACCTTATCTGGAATCTACAACTGTTTTTTTTTTTTCATCTGGACACATCTGAACCATCATACATTTCATACATGTTTATGTCACTGAAAAAAACACTGATGCAAAGTTTTTGAACAGTAGAGTAGTTAACACTACTGTCCATCAGACCATTTAGGGTTTGACCCGTACAAATGAAAAGACGATGCTTGGGCAGGACACTGGACAGCTGGACACACACTGATTAAAAAAACGGCTACTGGTAAAGGAGTGGAGGAGGTGAACCGCAGGCATGAGACAGCGACCTATTTACATGCATGGACACACACACGCTACACTGTGATGCTGTTACCCCTGAAAGCCACACAGAGGCACCACCCCTATAACATTAACAGATGCTGATGGTGGCCTCATGCGTAAAAGAGGTTTATCACTGACAAAAGGGCTGAGCTGATTGAGTTTGAGCAGGAGATGCTGTCATGGCTTGCATGGGTGTAGCTAGTCTGCTGCTGATGAGCTATACCGTGATTCTGAGTAACGAGGTCATTCTTGCCCTGTGGTCAGTGTATTGCTCATTTCCTGTAATGTTCAAAAAAAGAAACCTTTCATTATTTGAAGCACGCAGCCGCTTGGACCAAGTTACCTACACGCACATGTGAACAAATTATATGTCACTGTGCATATATGCTATGAGTTATATATATATAAACATGCACACACACATACATATACAGTACACATATACACATAAATGTGCTTAATTTAGCCCCAAAAACAGTAATTGTGCATTAAAGGGTGCAGAAGTGAGACGTGACATTTAGACAGCTGTACTTTCATTTCAGTGGTACTATTATGCAACAGAAAAACTTTTTTCTTATGTAGACATATGTGTTTATTGTAATATAATGTGTAATTAATATTCAGTATATATATAAATATATATAGTGAGGCAAAGTGTGAATGTGTGTGTGTGTGTATGTGTGTGTGTGTGTGTTTATTTGCCTCACACTGTACAGAAGTGGCTTTCTTAACAGGGTTGGTTTATGAAGACAAAAGCAGTCTTTGTTTTCTACAGATCTCCATACAATAGTCGTCTGTAATTACAGTTCAGTTCTCAATGACGTAACTGTTAATGCTCTCATAGTGAGTTTAACAGGTGACTGTCATTTGCATGTCTGAGAGACAGGAGACAGTTACAGCTGATTAAGCTTTTCATAGTTCTGTCACCTTCATTTTTTCTGCCAATATATGGCTTTTGACTAGGGAAGAAAGTTTTTTGAACCTCTCAAATCATTTGATAGGATTTGTTCTGAAAAATAAGTAGATTTATTCCACAAAGTTGACGGCATTAAAGTTCATTTAAAGGCTTGGTATTGTTTTGTATTTTTTTCATCTGAGGTTCACTTTGTGTGGGCATTTGTACCAATAAACAATCATGATTAATTTTTTCCCCTCTACAATGTTGTTTTTTTTCTCTACAATGTTTCTGTGACTTTAAAACTGATGTGCTGGGCTGTCCTGTGTTATTCGTCATTCAAAAACCAGTCCAGGCTAAAACACTCTTTATAACTTCAACATGAATGGGTGGAGATGTCCTGCTCATAAAGGGACTCATCTAGTTTTGGGAGAAATTGTCAAAATCGGCACTAAAACCCGATGCAATTTCCCTCTTTAGTGTTATTGGATCCTCTAAATTAGGAGGTTGTTTAGCAGTTTAAATATGATAAAAGAACACTAACACTGCACAATGTCTCTTGAAAGTGAGTCTACTATTAAACTTCACTGTTAACAGTTTGCAAGGGTTGTTTTAGTAAGTTGCCAGTTTTATGATGTTATGATATTTTGGTTACTCAACAACCACAGGGTATTTTCATGTCACATTCAAACTTTTTTACTTTTTTTGGTAACATGATCCCCTTAAACATCACAATCTAGAGGTTTAAAGTAATAACATGTTTTGCCTCTTATTAAATGACATAGTGTGACTGGTTTTACTGGCATATAAAGTCTGTCAGTGCATCATATGTTAAATCCCCATTTATGGTCCACAAATTTGAATTCTCACCAAATAACTCGTTCCGTTTTACTCTGTTTATAAGTCATTCAATGAGATCACAAGTCTGAATCTTCTGAGTCCTGTTTGCCATCCTGTAAGTTTGAGCAATCAATGTTTGCCAGCTGGACCAGTCCATTTTTAAGGGGTGTCACAAATGAAGTTGTATCAGAGTTTGCTTGCAACGTATGTAATCTATAAATAATCTGCAAATCTAGCGTGTACCGCCTTTTTTTACGGTGTTGTGTGTTCAGGTTGTGTGTTCCTATTAATTCTTTAGTCAGAACGAAGTGGCTCCCCCTCTCTTCGTTCCGTTGGTATGTTCCTAAAGTGGGCTGGCTGGGTTGAAAGTGGCTCGCTGCTAAAAAAATGTTTCTCAAGAAGAGACGGAGAAGGGGAGAGGGAAGGAGTAGTTAGGAGGCGTCTTTGTTTTTAAACGACTATTTGACAGCTCGCCATGCTTTATCCACCAACGCAGGAACTGTAAGAACACGTTAACACCCGAGTTCATTCAACCTGACACAGGATGCCCGTCAAAGGAGGAGGAAGAGCCGCGTATGGCAGCAGAAACGGCACTGCTGGAGTAAGTCATATCCAGAGAAAATAGCTTAAACGAAATGTGTTGACACTAAGTTTCTTTGACAGTTTCTAGATGTTTCAGTAAACAACCCTCTCGTTTTTATCCTGGATGTCATAGAAACTAATGTAAAGTAGTCGGTGAAGTGTTAACAGTGACTCACCTGTTCAGTTTCTCCCACAGGGTCTTGTGCTCCCACTTTTATTACCATCAGGTAGCTGACTTCATATTGGTCAACCTTTTTTTCAGACATCCCTACAGATTGACATTTAGGATCTAGTCCACACATTGTGGGCTATTTTCACAACTGTTGACTGTATTCATATGTTTGTAGTAGAGCTGCTGGTGGCCTAGTTGTTAGGGAGTTTGCCCCTGCGATTAGAAGGTTGTTGGTTTAAATCCCAGGATTGCCTGTGGCACCACTGAAGTACGCTTGAGCAAGGTACCGTCCCCGGGAACTGTGTTTCAGGCTGCCCGCTGCTTCACTTTGTGGATGGGTTAAATGCAAAGAGCAATTTCACACTGCTCACACTAGGTGATGTGGTGTGTTCACATGTGACAAATGGACATTTTACACTTTGTACACTTTGGTTTGAAAATTAACTAAAGTACGCATAATGATGTATATTGGGTCTTCAGTGTATTGTTTAGTCGGCTTAACTTTCTCATATAAAAATCAACTTTGTGTGCTGTCATTTCAGCTCTTAACTCTACCTGCTAGGAAAAAATAGTGAAATGCAGGCTAGTGTGAAGATGAAGCATTATGTGTGCCTCCTTTTCCTTTAAGAGTCAGAAGCTGGGGCTGCTTTAGTTTCAGTGTGAGTGTTCAGCAGAGCTGGTCAGATTTGAACGCTCTTTCACACTCTGTGATGGTGAAAACGGTCAAAACGTCATGTAGCTCAGCCTGGTAGTGACAAATTTATGATGTCTGGGGTCGGTTCCCAGACAGGAATTCAGCCTAGTTCAGAACTACACAGCATGAAGAAAGAAGATATAGCCCAGAACCAGGCTTAGTCCTTAGGCAGCTCAACCTCTGTGGAAGTGCGGTCACAAATCACTGCGTTAAGAGCTTCTTAAAGCTTGAGATGTTTTGTTGAAGTGCAGATGTGAAACAGTTGTTGTTCATCTTGCTGTACAGCACTTAAGAGAATATGTTCATTAAGATCAATTGTTAATTAATTATAGTTAATAGCTTGTAGTGTTTCTTTCTGTAAGGCTTTCACTGATGGTGATATACTCATGAGGGCACCTTGGGTTGACCTGAGCGAGGCCATGTTGGCTGTAGTTGCCTCATCCTAATAGAGCACTGATGTTGTGTAGGAGGGTGCTGTTATTGCATCAGAGTGTGTGGGGTGTGAGTGTATACCCCAGTGGACTCTCATTGCGTTCAATATTGTCCGTCTGGCTTGGCACAGTGGGGATCGGCTTAGGCCGAGGATTACAGTCCTCATTATTTAGCAGCACAGGGGGCTGGTGTAGATCTCTGGGTGAGAAGGGTCAAGTTATCACACCAAGAAACACAGCTGTATTCCCACACATCACACAGAACATCTGTGGACGAACAGCTTTGCTTCTCACTGTGTAGTGAGGAAGACCTGCAAAGACACTGGGGAATCTTATCTTAGAACACTTTGTTCCGTTGTCTTGACTTATGCAGAACATTTTGTATTAATGTGCGTGTAAAACCCTAATTATGTGCCAGACACATTGCTTTTCAAATCTGTATTAACAAAGATTTAGCTTTTTGGGTCATTTTGCACTTTTGAGGCTATTTCAGGCGTTCAGAGCAAGAAGGGACCATCGAGAATATGTGAAAGTGTAAAGTGTTCTCTGTCAGAAAAATGTTCTGTCTTGGCAAAAAAGCTACATAAGGTACAAACAGCATAAATGTAGCTTCAAAAGTGGAGTGTGGTCCTTAAATTTTGCTGCAAAGGTGCATATTTGTATCCTTTTTATAACTTTTTAAAGTGTATAGCTATTTAAAATAAAAAAGTAATGATGGGATGTATGGAGTCAACGCAACTCATAAAATAAAACTGGAATGAAACATGGTGCTCTTGTGTTCAGTAACTAAAGATACCAACAATACCTTTGCAGCTGCCACCTCAGTGAAAGCATTTACACCCTGAAAGGTTTTACGAAATGAAAGATCTGCAAAAAATTGTTTATATGATAACATATGATAAGTATCTGAAACACTTCAGATGCCTTTGGAATGAAACTGAGAGTCTTGGCATGGTCTGTTTAAAGTGACTCACACTTTATCTTATTTTTTTTCTTACAAATGTAATGAATTTAATACATTTTAAGTATTGCATGAATGTCCATATACCTTTTGGGACAACTGTACAGGTCTAGTAAAACCTCAGATTTTTGTGCTATTTTTAGGTTCTCTGAAGTCTAAGAATGTTTTCCCATTTACTTTTTAAAGATTCTTTGGGGTATAAAAGTGGTTCTTCCATGCTGTCGCTCTAAAGGACCCTATCTGGCACATTTTAATTTGAATTATTAGTACATGATTGAAAAAAGACGTCTTGGATATGTATATATCATACTGCTCAGAGTAAGACCTTTCATCTTAGTTTATACTTTCATATCCGATGTCCCAGTGGTTTTCATTACACGGACAACTGGGGGGTGATCCTAGACCACTACTCTTAGTCTTTGGTATGTGAAGTATGACTATTGAGCAGCTGGCCAGGTTTAACCCCACGGACCCCCACGAGGAAGCTCATGGAGTGTGAAGGCTCTAATTAGGTTTAATCTACCAAACAGTTGCAGCAGTCACCTGGTTTCCTTGTTACTCTTCCCAGCGGTGTTTTGGCATGTGTTTCTTGTCTTGATCATACTTTTATTTAATTAGAGAAAGGCCTTCTTTGTACTGGGGAGCTACATCCTCCCAGTATGTGTGGATGCACCTCTGGCATTCTTCATGTCATGCAATGATGAATCATTTTGTGCTTTTTGAAAAAGCTGCATTTTAATGAAAATCTATTCAACGTTGTCTAGAGATTTGGGAAATGTATGAATCGTCAGTCTTGACGTGTAGGAATGTTAGTCTCATATTCAGTATTTAAGTCTGAAAAAAGGCATGAAAGGGCCTGGAGCTTAATTTATAGAAAATAATTATATTTAAATCACAATAAGGATAAAAATGAACAGAGACTGGTTTGGAATGCATGCTGTGACTGTGCTTACAGTGGCAGAGTAGGTGTTGGCATCCTGTGGCCCAGGCTTGGCATGTCTTATCGCTGCTGGTTTATTTTGAACAGCACGTGCCAGGCACAAGAATGCCCCGTTTGCATTCCTCATGAGTCGTGTGCATCTAACTGCTCTAGCAGTCATGCAGAACAATGAGGCCATCACACCCACCTACACCTCTAATAAGGTCATTTCAATGGGGTTAAAGCTTGTTTGACACAACATATACGGTAATTAAGATCTAGTTTAGGTATGGACCTGCCAATAGGATGGTTGATATTGAGATCCTGTGAATATAAACCAGTCAGCCACAACATAGGTAAAGTGAATAACGTTGATTATCTTGTTACAATGGCATCTGTCAATAGGTGGGATATATTAGACATAAGGGGAACAGTCCGTTTTTGAAGCAAGCGTAAGGATTGGACCAGATTGTGCTGGCTAGACAACTGGGTCAGAGCATCTACAAGCAGAAGGTTTTGTGAATTTTTCTGGTATGCAGTCGCTTACACCTACCAAAAGTGGGCCAAAGAAGGACAGTCAGTGTACCAGCTACAGGGTCATAAATGCCCAAGGATCATAAATGCCCAAGGCTAACTGAAGCACATGGGAGGCAAAGGCTTGCCTGCCTAGTCCGATCCCACAGAAGGTGCTGAAAAATGAAATGATGGCTGTGATAGAAAGGTGACCAATGTTGACCATGTCCGTTGCCGAATCTGCCTACTGGACCGTGGGTCAATGGAAGGAGGTGACCTGGTGAGTCTTGTTTTCTTTTACATCATGTGGACGGCCGGGTGTGTGTGTGTGTGTCACTTATCTGGACACCAGGCTGCACCGTGGGAAGAAGGCAAGTCAGTGGAGGCAGTGTGATGCTCTGAGCAATCTTCTGCTGGGAAACCTTGTGTCCTGGAATTCATATCTGTTACTTTGATTTTAATTACTCAGTCAGATTGAGTGTCTGTGGAGGCTGCACAGGTTGAGCTGCTAAATGTGAACTAGGAGTGTTATTCTTACTTATTATTATTGTTAGTAAAAAAAAAGACTCTCTTTTAAATGTGGATTTAAATATATATGTATATTGAATATGTATTAAAAATGAATAATATCTCGTTCAATATCAATATCAGTTACAAAATATTTGCATCGGTCTTGCCCTAGAGGGAAAATGAAATCAAACCCAATTCATAACTATAAAACATCTGTATTTACTAGTAATAAAAGAGGTCTGCCATGTGTATACTAGAACAATTAGTAGTGCAGGAACCTTGTCCAGCTCTTTATATATGTCAGACAGCATCTGATAATATATTTTGTGGTCTAAATAAACACATATTTAGCAAATAGTCAGACGTCTTTATGAGTTTTTTTGCATATGCATATTCAGATCTGAGCTGGGCTGTATGTAAATGCCTACTTCAGAAGATTGCTTGTGAAAGCCCTGTTAAAACGATGCTGTGTGTCTGAAAGTAGCTATTTAAAGACTCAACTTGATCTATTCCTCGTGTTTGTGATCACACTGATAGGTCGGTGGGAGGATAAGACTTCTCACTGCAGCTGGCAATTACCTCAGACTGTTTGTCTTTTTCTCTTTCCAACAGCAAGACGCTGTGACTATTTTTATTCTTTAGTCCTTTTACAGCATTAGTGTCAGCTTCTTTTATAGACTGCATGGGACTGTCTTCACTGATGGTGAAAATAAAGCAGCCAGGTAATTCTGTGGGGAATATATAGAGAGTTTTCATGGTATCTGTGTTATTCTATATTTTTTGTTAGATTTAGCAACTTCTTCTTCTGATCTGGTCGTCTACAGAGTGAATGCCCTTACTAGGTGAAAAAGTGATGTTTTTCTCCAAGATTGCTCGGTTAGAGTTGTGTGACATAAGTTGTTATTTCCTCTGTGAGCAAGACGAATCTGATTAGGCCTATCTTCGTGCCCAGAGGATGAAAACAGTTTACAGACAGCTTCCCTTGCTGTTAGGCGTTCTCTCTGATCTCCACCACGCCCATGAGTTCAGAAGGTCCCTGGGACAAACCCACGTCGGACTGCGCAATCAAAACCGAAGGCTCTCAAAGAGATAACGGGCGAGATAATCTGACAGGGTTTAGACTGACCCCTCCTTTCAGCAAGTCCTCTTCTCCACTGGATGTCAGCTTCCTGTTTCATGCAGGGGACATGCTGGAATTCAAAGAACTTCTCTTAGGAAAGTCTTTCTTCATGACTCATTTCATCAGGGCGGTGATCTTGGCTGTTTAAATTTATGGCTGCACTAATTTGACTTAATTTAAGCCAATTTATATTCAGCACACTCCAGTTACTTCACAATAACAGGAAGTTTGCTAAAGCCTGTAGGCATTTGTTTTAAGGACAGTGGAAAAGTCTTTGTAATATTTTGATTTCCCCAGGGAAGCAGGTTTAATTAGGCATGGCTTTTCCTCGTTCACTTTAAACGTTTTGGCAGCAGTGAATTCTTTGGCAGCAGGGTGTTGCGTACTGCTGCCGTTTCTGTGACTGACAATGTACCTGTTATCATTAACTAAATCATACTTTGTCTTTTGCTGTATTGGCTATGAATCTCAATGCAGTGATTTTTCGTTATGGCAGCATCTTTGGCGGTACTGCAGTGTATTGACTCTTGCAAAACACAGTATGTGTGGTGTAACTTCCTGCTGAGGGTCGTAGGAACAATAGACGGATCCCATACAGTTGATAGCATAACAGATAGTGAAGGAACCCTGCCTAAAGGAGAAGCCATTGCCCCAAGAACATTCAAGAAGTGTAAGATCCAGTTCATGAACAATACTGTGCAGTGCTGGCCAACTTTTTTCTCACTGCTTTTTCTTTAAAGCTTAAAACCTATTCTTTATGGATTTTGGAACGTGGAATTATTTCCTTATTAGACCAATTAAGCAATTCATTTTTGTGAACAAAAAACATTTAGAGCATAGAACTCCATATTTTCCATATTTTTGAATAAAACCATTTTAACCCTGAAAAGCAATTCATCCTTGTGTATAAAAGTAAATAGTATGATAGGCTAGAATTTCTGTTTAGAATTTTTTTATTTTCTTCCTTATTTAGTTACTTTATTTTAACATTGCATGTATGTGGCCTGCCATTATTTACTGTTTACTTGAGGAATTCCGAACATGTTAACAAATCCAGTTGTTTCTCAGTTAGTGAGCAGGTCTGGCAGCTGGGAGGAAGAGGAGGAGGAAGATGAGCAGCGAGTCATAGGAAAGTGAGGGATGGGGGGGAATGAATATGAGGCTGTTTATGCCAACTCTTTGAGTCATTGCCACTCAATGCCGTCCTTTGTTCCGTAATAAAACCCCATCACAAGTCTCAGGCCGGGCTGGAACAGTGAGCGTCTCTGAGAGGAGAGCTGCTCTGTGGAGGAGGGAGAGCGGAGCACTGCAGATTTATGAAGCAGCACCATGCAAATTTCATCACCCGTTTAATGGACTCAGTCACTTTTTACGTTTCAGAAGAGCTCAAGAACACACATAACACACATAAATCAGTTCACCAGCATGCTTGAGTCTAAAGGGAGTATCCAGTGAACATGCTCTGGAAATACAGTGTCTTGAGTTTCTGGACAGACATTCCTGAGCTTTTTCATACTAGGGAATGTCTGTGAACCTGAATTTATCATTGACCTTGTGGCATTTTAAGTATTAAACATCAACATTTGAAACTTATAAAATGTACATATACAAATGTACTTACATTATTATAACAAGTTGCATATAAATCATTTACTTAGGATGCTGTATTTTTTCCAATTAAATGAATAAATGCTTTAGTTTAAAGTCTAAAATTGAACGTTACTGGAGGAACCTGAAAGCTGATTGCCAACTACATGCTGCCAACCCCAACACCTGCTTTCCACGATTCAGTCTAATCCCAGTGGATAAAGTCTCAAGTCTCACTCATACATTGTTTCCCAACTAAATATCCTGTGTCTCATTTCATCTGTTGTCTACACTGGAAATACATTAAGATTTTCTATTTCCCTTTAAATTAGTGTGATTATTGTGTTTTTAAATACCTCTTGTGCAAATATCAGTTTAATAATGGAGGTTCTCTGTGCTTTGTCTAAATTATTTGTCATGAGTATCATTTATTTCTCATTTCCATTACTTTCTGTATTTTGTGAATCACTCAATTGTCTTACTCTTCACACTGGTCATCTTTTAGCATTTCGAGGTCAACCAGCACTCTAGTTTAGAAATAGCTAGTGCTGCATTCTCTGTCAGCACTTTCAGCCAAAACGCAGCAGTCTGCTTTCTCACCACTACAAGGCTCTGAGGTTCAAAACTGCACTAAGATGCAGTTCCTCTGTACTGTCTTCAAACGGACATTACCCCACCCCCCAGCCCACTGGGTCTTAGGCCGCCGATGCTCACTAAGGTCCGGTTCAGATTGCTTCTTTATTTACCAAGGCTGAGCCCTGCCCTTTGAAAGAATGTCTTTACGAGCTGAATGCAAGGTTTTTAGGCCTGTTTATGAGGTTTCTGGCGCTGCATGATCTGCTGGGGTTTTTTATTGTTAACAGAGTTATCAAAAACTTAATAACCAGTTATATTTGTAACTAATTTATAACTCGCAGGTGATTTAGGCATGGAGTATTGATATAGTATTAACTTCCTTTATGTAACTGGAGCCTTGTAGCAGCATCAGACACCAAACCTTTATTAACTGAATACAAGTAAGATATTGGAGATATTTTTAAGAATGAAAGGATAATGCTCATGATTCTCTGGTTGGGCCTCACTATGTTAGGCCAGTTATTGTCCAGAGGAAACCCTCACCCTGCAGGGCATGGGTTAGTGTGTGGGTTAGGAGGCAGGCTCCAGTGTCCAGTGTCCAGTATTACCTTACAGTACACAGCGGACAGCCATCACCTGATTGGGTGATAAGCAGCACAGTGGGCAGAAACAAACACAAGGCTGCCATGTTTTGTTAGAGTTTAGTGTATTGTGGGAGTACTACAGGTGAAGGTAGACTCTTGTACCTTTTGCTATATCGCTTGTTGTTTTTCATTAATTTTTTTTTTATTAACACGTCCAAAGAGGTTATTGGTGGCTTGTGAAGGAGCAGGATGATATGCTGGCGTGATGGCTGTTAGTTTTGCGGTGCAGGTAAGCTTAGCAGGGCCTGAGCTTACCTGATCATTAACCAGCAGCTGATACCTAAAGGAAAAACACCCCTGAGCACAGGAATTGCTCCACTGGAGATTTGCAGGAGAGTAAAAAGACTTTTCATAGCTGGACCTTAATCCTGAAATGGAGCTCCACCTGGACACACACAGGCACTGAAACCAGGTAGCGTGCGTGACTCAAGTTACTGAAGTATCGAGATGCAAACTTGATTATGTAAATAGACCTGCAGTGGTGGCTGACTGGTGTTTCTTTTGATTAGGAACATGTTTACATTTCATTGTACTTGGTTCATAATTTCAGTTTGACTGTTTTTTGTTTTGTCAGGTGGTGAGCTGTGTATCAATTTTATTTGTGTGTGTGTGTGTATGTATGTGTGTATGTGTCTTTATCTGTGTGTAGGAGACAATAGAAAAACTTAAGATATGCATTAACATCAAGGAAGTTACTAATTTACAGTGACTGATTTATTGTGAAGGTAAAATTGTAATCATTTTTGTTTAAAAAAGTAATCGAGTTGCAGACCTCTGTCTGCCCCAACAATGAGTAATTTGGAGGATAAACACTGCTGGTTTGATTCTGTTACTACTTTGACATCACTCTGCGTGGGAGATTTGGCTCTTACTGGTACATTGGAATGTTGGAGATACAAACACTAGTTCATATGAGCACTCACTTTTTCCAAAAAATTCTGTGGAAATATATCTGCATTTAAATGCATTTGTCAAAGGTTCTATACAAACAAAACTGAAGTAAATCATCCCTGAGAAAAATTGTATTGCTCGAGTGTTCTTTTATGGCCCCGGGAGGCACTGTTATGGTGATTCTCCAAAAAAGGAGAAATGGCATTAGACAGAAAGAGACATGATGTACTTGTGGCTCTGATAAAAATTAGAATAGTTACTCATGGCAAAACTGTGATGCCTCTTAATCTTGGATGATACTTGGATTCCTGTCTTTCATTCTGTTATAGATGAAGTGTTATTCTCTGTACAAAACTAAGCACAGTGTCTGACTTTTTTGAAATTTCTACTGAATCTGTGATTACTAGGGTCTTTTGCTCAGGAAAAATATCAGAGCAACAAAAAAACCTAAACAGTCTGCCTTATCTTTCTATCTGATCTCACCATTGTTTGGGAGAAACTGTGGAGATAGTAATGAAATTCCTTTTTACAAATGTTCTTTTCTATGGGATGAACAAGGCAGTGATAAGAAGCATTCGTAATTATATGCTATGGGAATTTGTAATGGGTGCTCAATGCATACTATAGCTGAATGAAAGCCAATTCATTTGTAGAATCTATTGAAAGTCAGTCAGACAGATTGAGTGCTTTATTTATCTCAGAGGGAAATTGTGCCATTACAGCAGCAATACAAGGCACATTAAAATGACAAGCATGGAGTAAATGACATAAAGCATATGTAAAAATAAATGAGCACCAGTGTGCAAAAGTGTCCTACATTGAGTATGTGTGTAGCTTTGTGTCAGAGCTGAGGGTCACGCATGATGTTTCTGGTGGGAACAGATAGTTTCATTGTATAGAAAGTGAGTGAAGCTTGTATATAGTGGTGTACATTCCTGGGAATGTGTCACTGTGTGTGTGTTTGTGTGTACTGGAGAATGCATGTCTGTGACTGTGTCTGCGTCACACTTGGCTTCCTAATGGCGCTATTTGTAAGAGAAACATCCCTGTACATCCTCTGCTTTCTCTTATCTGTATGTGAAAGCAGTGGTGCTATTGTTTGGATGTTATTGTTTTGAGTGTGTGGCCTGACCCATTTCTCAGTGTGGGGAGTTATTTTAGTGAAGGCACGACTAATGATGTATTGATGTGGCAGCCATTGGATCAGCATAATTAGACTGTGTGACAGATCACATGACCAGCATTTGCCTGTGCCCTGGCAAGACAGTGAATGAGAAACATGTTTGTGCTCTGTATAAAGGGCCTACTTAACTAGCACATACTTGCCTATGGGAGATGCTGTCAAATTGCCAAAATAACTGAATAAGTACTCTTGCTGTGGCTGAAATGTATTGTTATTGACTCCCTATGTGTCCCGCTATAGTATTTTATATAATTTTATTTTTAAGTGAAGTATTTGTAAACTTTGATATATTTATAAATATATAGGTTAACTTGTAATCCCCCCTTTGTTCTATTGTGTTCTATGTTGGTCCAGGGGAACAATATTTCGTCTCACTGTGTACTATGTATATGGCTGAGATGACAATAAAGCTTTACTTACTTACTTACTTACTTACTTACTTACTTACTTAAATGCTCATCTTCTAGAGAACCACTTTCTATTGTATTTACAGCATGGGGCTCAAAGTCTGAGACCACTTGTGAAAATCCTTTTATTTGAAATGATTTTTCAGTACAAATTGTATTCTCAGAAAATTTACCAATATCAAACAATTTGAGTGAAAGGTAAAAATATTTTAGAAATATTTACAAATAATATCAGCATTTCCTAGCGTTCCCCATTTGCTTCAATGACAGTGTTCACTCCCGTAGTTTGTGCAGAAGCCTTGGAAAATCAGATCCACCTGGAAAAAAAGACCATTTTGTTCAAAGGCCTTGATGTAGTCAGTGTTCAAAACTTAAATAGTGGCCTAAAAATTCAGAATCTTGAATATTTCTTTGTTAGCCATCATAACTTCCCTTTGGTTTAATTTTTTAAAATTCTAAACCATATATATACATAAATACACACACACACATTATTACATTAGTGTAGTATCACTGTTATTGTATCCCAATGTATATTTACCTTCATCTACCAGTTATGATGGTTAGAACCTCAATATCATTGTAGTTAGAGTTTTTGAGATGTGAGGTTTCCTTACAACTGGGATTGCACAATAGGTTTACAATATGATTATTATATCCTTGTTGTTCAGTGCAAAATCAAGGCCTCTCTAATTCCAGGCCCTCGTGTAGGCTGTATATTTTACTGTCTGGATGTAATAGATATAGTCTCATGTCTAACACGTTTGCTGCGTAAGGGGGAACCCATGCAGTAATGCTGAGCCCGTGACAGGACCACTCCCAGGGAAGAGTAACAGCAGCCTTCACCACAACCCTGAACTGGCCTGGAATGCCCTAAAAATACCAGCACTCCTTCAGCCCCAGCACTCCCCAGTGCTTCTCTGTTTTCATCATAGTTACTGCTCCACAACCCAATTGCTTCTCACTTTGCGCACACACACTTTGCACACAAACACACTGAGGTCTCTGCACAGCTGGACTGAATATATTTTTGCCCTTAAGAGTGTAAACTTCACTTTGATGGCTTTTACCTGAGTCATTTTGTTTGTTTGCTGTAGAAATTGGAGCTGAATATAGGAGAATTTGAGAAGTGTTGTCAGAGTGGTTTAGCGTGTTTAACCGTCAGTGTCAAGAGCTTGAATAAAAAGTTGTTGTTATCCTTATTATGCTGAATGTGAGACTTTCCTGATCACAGTTGGGGTGGGTGATGTGGCAAATAGATTTTTAAGATATTGTTACACGGGTCATTTTTTATTAGCGGTTAAGAAAATTAAATAAATAACGTTAAATACGTTAGTTCATAGGCACTAGAGTTTCTGTTGTCAGCAAAGCAGAGAAGCAAATATTGTGATGTGTGCAAAAATGTTAAAGGGGACATATTATGGAAAACTCAGTTTTTGCATCCTTCCGTATTTACATTTGGGTCTCTACCACTCCTATAAACACTCCAAACGCAAAAAAAACATCCATCCGTTTTCTGAGAGTCAAATGCAAGATTTTGGTGTCAGGAATCATATGCTTCTATGAGTCATTTGGATGGCTCCCTGCTCTGGGTCGGACATATAGGACTGGATAGCGCCTCTGTTTTCTGAAATTTTCACCCATTTTAAAGCATGGGATGAGTGGGGCGTGATCAGCAAAAGCTTATTTGCATAAAAGTGACAGAGCCCTTAAACGGCTCATTTTGAAAGGGACTGAAACTGTGAAGAATGAGATCTCTTTATGTGAGTGATTTTGTGCAAAAACTTCATGAACCTGTTTTGTATAGCCCATAGACCCATTATAACTTGTTTAAAAAGAGGTATGTCACCTTTAAGTATCACAACATTAAATTTTTGCTATATCACCCACCTGCCTCTCAGACAGGGTGTAGTAACATGTCTATGTAAATGCCAAGTTTCCTCTTCAAAAGCTAGAAGAAGAAACCTTCCAGATATCCATGGAAAGCGCCCTCTGTAGACTCTGATTTTACATTTTCCCTACTTTGCATTTTCCCGTTTTATTCCAGTGACTGCTTCCTATTGCCATGTCTCAATGCAGATATAGAAAGCAATTATCGGCTATAGTGGCACTATTTTGAGAGGTGGTGAATGTGTGTGTGTCTGTGTGTGTCATTAATAGCTGTCTACATTGCTGGAACCTGTTTGCGATATCGTTTATTCACATAGCTGGAGTGCTGCTCTGACAGGCTGCCTAAGTAGTGTGTCATCTCTTTGATGGTGATCTGTAGGCAGTAGTACGAGTCGAGGGTGCAGTATCATTAGCGGAAAGAGTAGTGAATGTGGAACTCGGATCCCTCAACTGGAGCTGTTTATATGAGCTGTTTTAATGTAGAGTGGGACATTTATACCGGTGCTCCGAGCTAACCCCTCTCCGATGATCAACAGAGCGTGTGTCAGCAGTCAGAATCAATCTGGAAGCATTTAGCCCCGGATCCAGCTGACGCTGTCCCATCCACACCTCCAAATAAAGATTTCTGCCGGTCAGTGGATTAAAGGTGTCAGATAGCTCTTCTCTTCAGAATTAGTGATCTGTGTCTGACATACACATTGGAGTTTGTATAGCTTGTCAGTCAGAGCAAACAAAAGCCATTCCTATCAATGAGAGCACCTTTCACTAGGTAGCCTACTAAACAGTGGACAAACATCCTTCTCACAACAATTAGGCAGAAGAGTCACTATCACTGTGGAAAGAGTGATTCATGTGCATATTAATTACTGGGCTACGTATTATTACCATTTTGTTGTTATATACACTTTTTAAAATACGTGTTTTTCTACATACTGTCATAATGCCAGTTGTTGTTTACACTGGGTATAAAAAAGTACAAAAAAGGTAAGAATTATTTGGAGATTTTATGAACATTTGTCATAATAGTGACATATTTTATTTTGGGAATAATGCCAGTCCATACATTTGATCCTCTCTTGTGCAATTTATTCATAGCCCTTATCAGCACTTCATCATTGTCAAAAAAAGCTCTTGAAACCAAGGAAGACAAATGAAGCAAGTGTTGAAAAATCTGCAGAACTTCTGGGGTTTCCAGGATAGGGACTGTTAACCCCTGCAGTAGTACAACTGAACAGTGTACCTACAGTGCAGGGCTGGGCAGTATAACATTATTTCTTGTTGTGATAATAAATAATGTCACATTATACAACAGTATTTGTTCATGACTCAGTCTGACTGGTTGAGAAATGCTCTATCTGTACTATTTATGGCAAATTGTTTTGTTTTTTTTACCATACCTGCAAAGCTGCGTCCCAAATCTCACACTTCCATACTACATTACTGACTGCATTTCTAATGGCGGAAAAGGTAGGATATCAGACGCTTTACAGACTGACTGGAACAAAGTTGACGTTTAAGTAAATTTAGTAGAAGCTGTAAAAACTGAGCTGAACTTTGTATTTTGACAGCTTTATGGCTCCATTATGCAAAATGCTGTACTTTGGCGGATGGAATCACCAGTATTAAAGAATATTTTATTTTTACATATTTTATTTTTATGAAAGCTATAGAACACTTAGGCCATGTGTTATCACCAATAACATCCCAGCTGTGATTCAGTCATGGTAGATCATCACAGCTGCAATGTTATGCAAGATAACGCACTCCAAACCTTGTTATCTTGTTTAAATATGCTTTTCTGAGTATGCGGCGGATATTGTCAAGACTAACAAACTGGATACTTCATTGAAAAGAGATCATAACTAGTCCTGTTCAGTTGTATACAGTATGTGAATAAAATCAGTTTTTGTACTTGTTTTTATTTTTTTATTTTTTTTGTAATAGCCAGCTTATTGGAAAATATGAAATATCATGTCATATTGTGTAGCATTAAAATGTTCCTGAAATATTGTGATTTTTTTTTGCCATGATTTCCTCGCCTGCCCCAGTGTAGATGCAGTTATGTAGAGTTGATCTGGGTTCAGCAGTTAGGGATCAGGCTAAGCTGGCTCCTCTGTGGCACACTGTAATTTATTTCTCTTTGAAGGCTGAACAGCCCTTTTAATGAAGCAGCACCACAGCAGGGACCAAGCCTCTATTACAGCCCTTAACCAGCATAGTGAAGTAATAACTTTCTGACTGAGTCCAAAAAGCAGCCTATTATACTTTTTTTTCTTCAATTATTTGACAAATCCTTAAACATTTTTAAACATTTTATCTTTAGTGGGTTGCTGATAATTATTGTTTGCTGATCATTAGACTCTTGTATTCCTTTTATCATTATTACTTTTATTTGGGTGGGAAAATATGCTTTTAATATTTCAGAATATCAGGGGAGAACTTTTAATAAGACATACATTTGAAGGTGGCTTATAACTTTTAATTGGCACTTTGGGGTAATTCCCGGTTGAACACGGCTCTGATACTAATCACAGCAGTATTCTGTTGGTGTAAACTGACCTTGTGTCGATCCTGTTTAAAGTCTCACATTTTAAATTAATGTTGCCCTCAATTTCCAGAGATGATGCGTTTGAATAATGGATGCCCTGACTAAATCTCCTCTCCCTCCAAGAAACACTGTTAGTTACCCTAGATTCAGGAGCGTGCACTTTAAGACTGGACATGCCCATTTTATTACAATTTAGAGCAGATGTTACATATAAGAGGTACCACATTATAGTTGTTATATCAAAGCTTTGTATCTCCATTTTCTAAACATTCTAGGGCCTATTATTAGAACAGCAGCTGTCCTTTATATTGTATTTCATGATGAATGAAATGCTTCAAAATCCCATGGAATGAAATCTCATTACATAAACTTATGTTCAAGGTTACGAATGTTTCCTGTAAAGCTACCATTCTGTAGCTACATGTTTTTGTTAGGACATTGATGAGATATGATGTATTGTTATTATGTGTGGGCCACTTCACTTATATAGTATTTGAATGAGCAACTTTCACAGTGCTCGGTGTTTCTTGATATATTAGTAAGCCTGCAGTGGTCATGACATTTTGCTTACGTTTTAGGAGCAGTTTAATTTTAGTAACTATTAAAATACATGTATGAAGTGACCAAATTAGCTATTTAGTTATTTGCACCCCAGCCATCTTTACTTCACTCAAGACTCAAGCTTTAATTCACATTCTGGTAGCACTTTACTGTTGAGCACCGTCCCGAGGGCCGAATGCCAGCCATAATATTTAGTTTTTTTGAGCTTTGCACCAAGTTGAAACAGACAAAATACAGCAGTGAAACAGCAATGATGGATTCAAAAAAGACTATCAAGAACAAAGTTCTCTTACTCAGTAACTATTTAAGATGAGACAGGAGGAGAAATCCCACAGTTGCTGAAAATAAGTTAGAATGCACTGACATCCAATTAGCTTCATGTTACTATTCATGCTTCATACTGGTTGTGTGTTGTAACTGGTTTTAATCTTTCTTTCAATGGTCCAGGCAGCTGTGTAGTTATGATCTCTATGACATGCTCGAAAAATCATGTTACCCTCCTTATGTAGAATTGATGTATGTTTTTGAACAAGGAATCGTAGAACGGATGCTTTTAAATGAGTGGTCGCAGTGGTCTCGTCATATCCTCACAGCCAGCGAAGATTGCAGAGATCTAAAGCTATGGAAGACAGTCGAGTACTTTACCTGGACTGACTGAGGTTAAAGAACATGTCTGGAAAAGTTCGGATTGTTACTAACTAGGTAGATTGTCTACTAGGTAGATTGGTAGTGGTTTGTTTTTGGTGAAAAGAATGTTGTATTCTATATAGAAACAGAGCATTACAGACAGAGAACACTGGCAGTGGTGTGTGTAATGTAACAGTATGAATAAGACAATGCTCAGATGATCCATGTTATGATTATTAATATCTGTTCTAGACTACCTTGCATTACATTAATCATTTCATTAATCACTATTAAGATGTAGCTGATGTCTCTGCACTAACTTCCATTAGCCTGTCTCAGTATCTGCAGAAGAGCTGTGAAAGTCTCTAGCTGGCAAAGGCCATCAATCTTTCTCCACAGTTTCTTACAGTATCTTATGGATGACAGTAAGGGCTTTATTTGGAGGCGTCCCTGTCGAGTGGACAAAACAAAGGCCATGGTTGGATGAATGTCATCTATTGTGCCAGCTTCAGTTTTTCTGCCAGTGTGAAGGCTTTCTTTATTTTTAGGCCTCTCTGTTGAGAGGACAAAGTGAGCTTGCTCCATGGGATGTGTCCTGCTAGATAGTTATTCTTCTTGTGTTCACCAGAAGAATTATTAAGGAGTTCTGATTCATTCCCTGAGACTATGGGAACAATAGGTTGTTTTGTGTGTGTGTTCGTGTATTTAAATTACTTTTAATGCTTTCTAACAGTTAACAATTTATATATATATATATATATAAATGTTTTAGCACCCTGTGTTTGTCAAAATAACAAAGTCTTCTCCTACAATGCTTGATTAGATTCTCAGGCTTCCAAAGGGGTTTTCATCAGGGGGCTGGGATGAACTTGTGAAAAGCTTGATTTTGTGAACTACATTGGATGTGTGTCTTGAATCATTGTCCTGCTTTCATGATCTGACCAAGAACAAGTTATAGCTTGTTGGCAGAGACAACCGAGTTTAATTTAAATTATTTTACCACTTCATGAAGCCATGTGTTCCCTGGATCCTTTGGAGGAAAAACACCCTAAAAACATTACAGGTCCTCCACCATATTTTTCTGTATGGTCATCTTTTTACACCTGACTAACTTTGAGTGTTTGTTACCAGAAAGCTTTATTTATTCTCAACTCAATTCCAGTCAAGGTTCTCGTAACATCTAGAGAACTCCAGGGCCATACATGTGTGCCTAAATGAAATAAAATACTTTCTTCTGACATGGCTTCCAAAGAAATTGTTTGCTTAGAGGTGATGTCTGTGTTTTTTGGTGCAGTGGTGGCCCTAAAAGGCTGTGAATGCGATTAGAGACAACACACTTGAGAACAGTCATCAGCAATGTTTTAGTTTCAGGAAAATGTGAGTAAATATGAGAGAATATGAAGTGCATATGAACGTGTGTCTGCTCATACAAAAATATAAAATATTGAAAATATATTCCAATACTCTCCAGTTACATTTAGGAAAATATTATTTTTTTTACAATGTAATTTTTTATTTGTGTGTGTGTGTGTGCTCATGCAGAGATTTGTGTGTGTAGGCTCTGATCACTTTAAACACTCTGGAATGTTTGTGCGTAAGTCCTCGTAATCTGCTTTCAGACGCTAACTCTCTCTGAGTGTATTCTGCTGTGCGGCGTTCCTGGAGAGCGGAGCTAACACTCGTTCATTGACTTAAGCCACGCCCCTGCACATCACAACTACTGCCTACATGCTCATTCTGGTTCAGTGCTTGATTGACGTTTACTCTATGCTTCATGAAGTTAGCTTACTAATTAAAAGGATGCTGTAGAACAGATTACAGCAGATTGGAGGCGGATAGTCTGTTTCCTGATTAATTCCCTCCCTCCTTTGTCATCCCCCTAAGCAGGAGACAGGAAGTCATCAGACACTTATCAGTCACTTCTCTCTGTGGACGGTACAAAAATAGCCCCCCATCATGACTTTTTAGTCCAATTCCAATTCCAATACATTTTTAAGTAGGCTAACTTTGTTTATTTATCCAAAGCTTGAACTTTGCTGACAAAATGAACCTACTCATATGAAACACATTGGGAGTTAGGCCAACACACACTCACAGATGTGCACGGCACATAGCTTGCATCATTAAAAAATAGTAATGCAGACTGGGCAAGTCAAGGAATAACTGATTGCGCACACTTGATACTTTAAATGAAAACTTCACTCTAGTACTTCACCATATAAAGAACATGTAGATTTCTATGTTATTTGGTGACATTAACATTCACGTTGATTTGCAAGGTCAAATGAAGGTGATCAGCCAACATCACGTCTATGTAGCATGTTTAAGGTATTTGTAGTAGTTCAGGCTTGTCTAAAGCCCTAGCAGCCCAGCGTGTAAAGCTACATTTGTTTAAAATGTAATGAATATGAAGGCATTTTGAAGGCATTGTTAGATGCCACAAAGTGTGCAAATAAGAGTTATGAAGGCTCAAGCTTTCACTTGGAACAAGCTTGTATTATTTACTGCAAACTGCAGCAGTGAAACTCCCATTCTTCCTGAATCTTACATGGAGCTCCATTAATGAATACAAGCCCCTTACAAAACCTGGTGTTTTTGGAGAGTAATGTTGTTGCTTTAAAACTTAAGTGGAGTGAACGGCAGCTGTTCTGAAGCTCTTGGGGTTGAAAGCTTTAAAGGCGGAGGGACACTTTCCTGAGAAGTGCACAATGTTAAAATATTAAAGGGCACGCCATTGTCCTGCAGTTAACTGCATCCTCTGCAGCTCAGAAAGTGGGTGTTTGTATGTACGTTAGTGTGTGTGTGTGTGTGTATATGAGAGAGAGAGAGAGTGAGGCAGCATGATGTTCTTTGCGTGTTTTATGTGTGTGCGCTTGAGTAAGTGAGCATATCTGTGCAGGTTTGTGTGTGTGTGTGTGTGTGCAAGAATGTAGGCCAGTATTGTATTAGGATTGCATAACATGGGGAAGCAGTCAGATATAGAGAGTGGAAAGAGAGAAAGAGAGGGAGAGTGGACAGAAAGAGAGGAGAGGAAAAAGAGTGGAGAGATAAAAGACAGATGCATAGAAAGTAGAGACAGGCAGAGTATAGAGAGGCAGAGACAGAGAGCAAAGGGAGGGTAGAGATAAAGAGAAAAAGAAAGTGGTATAGAGAGAAAAAAGAGTGAGTAGAAAGAAAAAGAGTGAGAAAGCAAGAGAGAGAGAAAAAGAAAGAGAGAGATGAGATAGGGGGAGCAGGTTGTGTATGCTGTGTGTGCTGTGTATGTGTGTGTGTATGTGTGTAGTGGGCAGACGGCTGCTGGGCTCGTCTGGCGGACCCCTCTGCCCCGGCTGCTGCCATGAAAACGGTGCTGCGCCGAAAGTGGGCGCGTGCTGTCCGATCGCTCAGGAATCGCCAAGGCTGTGTAAGCTTTATTTTTAGCCTCCCTCTCTTTCTCTCTCTCTCTCTATCTCTCTCTCTCTCTCTCTCTCTATCTCTCTCCCCCCCTCTCTCTCTCTCTCTCTCTCTCTCTCTCTCTCCCACTCTCTCTCTCTCCCTCTCTCTCCTTCTCTCTCTCTCTTTCTCTCCCTCTCTCCCTCTCCCTCTTTCTCCTAATCTTCTCGGGCACAGCTCTTAATTAGATTGGAGCTGGGGCGGCCATGGGGAGAGATGAGTGTGGACTGGCTCCCCTTTAGCTGCTGCGTGCGTTTGAGGAGATCGCAGCCATGGAGACGGCGTGGAGGGGCGCATGCAGAGGTGCGGGGCGAGAGCCGGCTGCTCCGGGACAGCTTCATCATCCTGTACACCCCCATCCGAGCATCGGCATGCCTGCTCCAACTGGTGGGGGGGTAGAAAGCGTAGAGAGAGTGCCTGGCGGGCTTTTGATCCTCTAGGGATAAACCCTTCTTCAGCTAGCGTCTTAGATGTGCGATCGCATTTCCTCTAGATCCTCCCCTCCTGCTTGTAGCTGTCTGATTTTTTACAGAAAGTGCTTTTTGATGTGCAGTTTGATGCACTGGGTGCTTTGTACTGTGTTTAGTGTGGTGCTGATGATTATCTGTAGTGGGTTGAAGCATTGCATATCACATACACTGTCAACTTTAAGGAAGCAATTTGGTTAACCTTAACAAGGGTTCAGTTTGTGGTGAACTTAGTTGTGTTGTTTCAGTGCCGTGGCTTTAATGCAGTAGTTTGGGATTAGCAACATTTTGCTGAGTTGTGTTTAAGAGCTGGACTAAAACTGGGCAGCAGAGGAGGAAAGAAATGAATCATATTAGCTGAAATCAAACGCTTGTGTGTGTTGTGCTATTGAGCAGATGCAGAGGAAATCAGAGATGGCCATAGTATGTGTGTGTGAGTGTGTGTAATAGAGCAGCAGTGAAGATGCTGGAATAGAGTCTTTAGCATGCAGTGTGAGTGTTGTGGACTTCGGTGGGTCCTGTCGCATAGCGTGCAGTCTTCCCTCACTGTGCTGCTCTGGGACTGTAGGTGTGTGCAGCGGTTTCTGTGCTGTGATTGCTTTGCTGACTGTGTGTGTGTGTTTGTGTGGAACATTTGAACTATGACACGGTGATGCTCTGTGATGCTCTCATTGTGCATAAATTGCATTTCTCCAGAACAGCTGTGTATAGCAATGAACTCTAACTAGCGTTGTGCTTTTGCATTTGACTCTTAAGCCCAGGACACACCAAGCTGACTTTCAGGACCTAGCAACAATTGACAGCTAACCACCGTCCACCAGCTTGCCATCACCTCTCATCTGTGAAAATTTGTGCTTGATTGTACCGCAAACACTAGAATTTTTTTTCATTGGCAGTATGAGAAATTGCATATTATTCATTTTAAATAATTTGAACAACAGCATTATCTGTCCTGCGCTGTCTGACCATCAACATCAGTTCAGACTGCTCAATTGGCCAAAAATTGCTGACAAGGATCAGCTACAGCCGGCGGTGCCATACACACCGCATGAATTATTGTGATGTTCGGCCATTGTCGTTCTTTAATTGCCTGACGGTGTTCAACGAAGTGTGTGCCATGACTAGTGGGGCTACAGTTAGGACACTTTTAGTTTTGTCAGTGCACAACTGATATCTGTACGGTTTGAAAATATAATAAATTCCAATAGCAATGAGTGATAGTTGTCTTCTGAAAAGTTCATAGTTTACAGTAAACAGTCTGCTGCTGAAGCCTCTCTGTAAACCGCTCACCAGGACAGTAAAATGTCTATAAATGTGACAGATGTAGTGCAAGACTCTTTTTTTATCCTCACACCCAGGCGGTGGTACAAATTTCTCCAGGTGTCCAAACAGTGGAGGCTCTTGCCACCTTCAAACGCCGAAGACCCATCTCTTTGAAAAGCATATAAATGAGCACTTATTTTGCACTTATTAAAATGTACTGTAATTGGGCTGTGCTGTATTCTCAAAGCAAAACATGAAAGGAAATAGTGAGCTAAGAAACGTATGCAGTGGATAGCTGATTACAGATACCGTTCAATCAATTAATGGTTGAACTTGTGACACTTGTTTTATTCAGATTTCTCTGTGCCTTACAAATTCAGACATTTAATTTTGTTAGAGTTTCAAAAGATATATTGTTGAAACTCTAACACACAGTGGTTAGAAGGAATGACAAGCCTCAAGCATATGCTTAAAAATGCTTTCTATTAAAATAAAGCTGTTACAGTTCATGTTCATATGTGAGAGGATGTGTCACAGTATTGTTTCACTCTGTTCCTAGCCAAAGTAAAATAACACTCCTGTAGAATACTTTGGTGGGAACTTCATTTATGAAAACCACCGTCTCTTCGTCACTGAACATTGTAATTTTTTGGTTTATGCACAAGTTTGTTGGTGTATAGCAGTTACATCAAGGAACATTTTGCACTTGCGGTCGTACATACATTCTCTGGCTGTATTTGGGCTTTGAACAAAATGTCAAGCCTGATTAAAGTTCCAGGTCAAGAGTATCTCTAGCTTGTTTGCATTAGCCCAGGATATATTTTCTGAGCAGGCAGCCAAGCACTTGTGTACTTATTGCTCTCGGAACGTGCCTCTGCTAAATGTCATAAATGCAAATGCATCGATTTCAGGGTGTATATGTTTTTTTCAGTAGTCTTTAGCATTCTAAATGGGGCTGAACTGTCACTGCTCAGTGTGTCTGCGTTGTGTCTGCACCGATTGTGTATGGTGACTGTAGAAAAGCTCTGCTTGTGCTGAGCCATCTGCTGCTCCCTGTTTGGCTTTTCAAACTCTCTTCCTCACAGTTGAAAACTAATTTTGGGCTCTGCTCATTTTCATGAGTGTCAGGGGAAGCAGGTGTTTCTGTTTGCATGTCCCTCAGGTGGATGCTGTATTTTTAGCATGGTCAGCTGTGCTTGTGTATGTTTGTAGTTCTTTGTGAAGACCAAATGTCTTTGTGATAATTGAAAACCCAGTTTATAATGTGATGAGTTGAGAGAATGTACAGGCAATTGTTTTGTTTTTTTCCTTGAAAAGCTATAAGATTGTGTTTGATTGCTGAGATCAAGATTAAGCTAGGTTCTTCTTAAAGCTTTATAACATTGGCTTAATCATATGTACTGTGCTTGTGGTTGAAGTCCATGCTGACAGCTGCTCCAGCAGCACGTCAGGTAGCGCAGCTTCATCAGCATCAGCTGGCTTGGTCACTCTGCCTGATCAGTCCCACAGCTCTGACTTTTCTGCTGCTGCAGTCATGCAGAGAGCTGCCTTTGTTTTACCTCAGGTGTGCGCTCAGCTGGGGCTGGGTCCATGGGAATTAACAGCCAGTCTGGATGTGTGTGCATATGCACACAAATGCACGTTCACTTGTTCTGGGTTACTAAGGTATTTTTTCAGGTTGCTTAGTGTGGCGTAATATATATATGTTATCTGTTTGCAGGTGTGAGTAGATATATGTGTGTGTGTGTGTTTGTGTGTGATGTGTCTGCAGTATGTGGGGAAAGTAATTGGTCCATCTCTACCCCATCATATTTGGTCTCTCGTGTAATCTGTAGGGGAGTGTTTGGTGTGTGTAGACTGCAGAGATGTGTACTAATGCTAGGCTAGGCTGGTGGGCTAGTTCTGCATGCAGGTGCTGTTAGCTGTAGGATGGTGACCTGATCGGAGTCACCTGCTGCGTTCTGCTCCTCAGGGTGGTAATCACTGTAAAATGTCACAACACAGTTTTGCCGTGGCTTGGTTTTGATGACTGCATGATCAGACATTGTGGAAATGTAGCAGATTGAATGATTCATTTGTATTTTTATGTCATGTCTCTGCTTAATGATTGTTTCTATTATCAAAAAACCTACCATTATTGATTGAATCACCATTGTGCATTCTTTTGTCCCTATTCTATTTGTAATCATTTAAAGTTCAGCCTGTGAAACATGCAATTTTTTGCACTCTTATGATGCAGTAAAACAGATATCATATCACGTAGTGCACTCTGTCAAAATGACTAGCTTGCATTTGATCCCCTTTTTCCAAGTACTGGGATGATGCCACACCGTTTTTTAAAAAAAAAAAAAAAAGAATTAATAAATAAACATCTCCACTATTCCTAAACTGCACTGCATGCTGAGCGTAAAACCAGCAGCAGAGCCAGAATCTCCTTTTCATCTGGGGGGACTGCTGCAGATCACTAATCGTGTAAATGTTTGTACTGTGATTAACTAATGACGGCATATGGTTTACTGTTTACTACACTATGTGAAATATGCTAACTCAATTCTGCACATTTCTTGCTGTTGACTTGCAAAGATTCGAAGGTGTCCCGTTTGCACCTTTACCAAAAGGGTGGCTTCTTTTCCGCAAGCCACCTCATTCATTTTTCAGCTAATAAACTCTCAAAAGGTCTCCTGCTCCTTGATAAACACTTAGCACTGTTCATAAATATCTTTACACTGTCATAAAAAAAATATCCAGGTCCAAGTTGCCAAAGAGCAAGGGAAAGTAACAATGGCAAGCAGAAACATATGCTGAAAGTAGTTTGGGTTAGTTGGTGAATTCTTTAGTTTCCTTTAGCAGTCAGAAAAATTTGTCAGTCAGTCGCTCTCAGCTCCAGTAACATGTTCACTGGAGCACACCACCGCTTTAATGATAGACACTGCTACTAACACTGTATTCCCGCCAATCCAATTACATCACTCTTGAGCTCTTGTGATCCATTGTATCCTCACAGCACTTAACGATTAATCATGCAGCCTTAATTCAGACTAATTTGGAAATGATATTGGGTCTTATTACTGTGCCATGGAGTGTAGCTGTATATCAGGATATAGATCTGGCTATATGTTTTTGATCTGGGCTGCAGTCATGCAGCGCTGTTAGGCCGCAGCCCAGCAGGAGGCAGCGATTCAGGGCCGCTGGTGACGGGGCGGTGGGTGACAGGGTTGTCAGTGCCGCTCAGCGCCCCCACACGCCTGTCTGTTCCCATCTTCCCTGTGGGGACTTTCTCCTGGGAGCCACGCTGGAGACCAAAGCACAAACCTGACCTTGTTCTGATCGTTTTCCTTTAAGTAAGAGCTGCAAGCCGTAGCGGAGTGCACTGGGGTTTGTGGGTTAGTTCTCAGGAGGGACACAGAGAGAGCAGCAGAGAGAGCAAAGATATTTTACCTGCAGAGAAATCTGAAGCACTGGAGTCGGACTTTAGATGGAAACTGTGAGGTTTAAATAGTTCAAATGTGCCTGAGGAGAGAAATGAAGACCCTTACTGATAAGGACCTGTGCTTAATCCTGAAACTCACTATGCTGGTTTACAGAAAGTGATAAAATCAGTTTTCTGTAAATGAATCTTCACTGTTTGATGCTGATAAATTGACACAAAGATGAGCTTGTTGGATGTGGCAGTGCATTGATGATCCTTAACTATGTATTTATGTAACTATGTATTTATACTTAACTGCTGATTAATGTACTCACACACACACACATGTGCACACACACTATCAAGCTACCTTTCTCTTTCTTTCTTTCTGTTCTCTTTTGTCATCCCATTATTTTATTTTTCATATACTTTGAAGGAAAGGATGTGTGTGTGTGTGTGTGTTCATGTACAGCTATGTGTTCAGCTTGTCTCTGTGGGTTAGCGTGATGTGCTGTTTGTAGCAGTGTTTGAAGTGCTGTGGGAAACCAACACACACCACATCCACACTAATGGTATGTTTTCATAGAACTGGGAGGGCAAATATCTTTAGGCAGAATCCTCCAATTAAATTAGCACACTGAGGGAAAAGGGCGAAGTGTGTGTGTGTGTGTGTGTGTGTGTTTGTTTAGGGTGTGAGGAAAAATGAAGAAAAGAAAGAGGACAGAGAAGTAAGCAGAATATTATTTATTATGCACATCCTGCAGAAAAGTCAATGGGTTGGAATCAGTCTTGCTGTGAATGAATGCATGATCTTTCTATAAATATTCTAAACACTTTTTAACAGGCTGTTTTTCCACCTCTCCTTCCCGCAATAATGACTGTCCTGGAATTGGACACAGTTAACTTTTTGGAGTCAGAAAGGAAAAATAGGGCGCCGGAAGCGAGTGTGGCAGCTTTTGTTGTTTTAACACTAGGAACAACTTCAGACCAGGGTCTCATAGAACATAGAAAATATTCTGGACATTATATAGAAAATGTAATCACATGACTGGCATCACAATTTGCTGCAGACCTGAAATCTTAGAATTGAAGTTTGGCAAAAGCCGAGACAGTATCTGCCAACAGGATGTTTGTTGCTTTACATTCAAAACTTGAAAGATATTTAAAGATATTGTGCTGCTAATGCATTATTTATTTTCTTAAAGAGCATCTTAGTAAATCTTGTGTTTCACTGTGGCTCACAAAAGGGCCTGTTTATTATATAACAATTGTGTCACGTGGTAAAAAAATTCTGGAGAAAAGGTTACAGCTCTCCGAAATCTGTGGCCTGGGTCATTTTTAGAACTGGGTACAAGTCAGATAAACATGTCGACTGAAATAAAAATGTCTGCTTTAAGTTAAAATAATGTTTGGGTGAAAGTCCAGTGCTGCTTATCTCTGTGTTGTGCCACTGTGGGCACTGGAGTCATGGTGTTGGTGAGAATGTGGAGTTTGTGGGTTATGCTGGGTCTGCCATCAGCACTATTGACTCTGATCTGTTGATCTGTTTATCAGGGAACAGTAACACCCTCGAGCTGAGAGTATGTGAGAGACATTCAGCAATGTGGTTGAATGTGTTTATGAAGTCAGTCCAGGATAGTGGCAGTTTGATTATATGTCAGTCATTGTCATAAATTGCATCATGATTCGCTTTCTGAATTTGTCACAGTTATCATCATTATTTCCAGAACACTGAATAACTGCAAAAATAAAAAAAGACATTATAGAGACCAGTCAAGTAACTCAGTAAACGGTAGCCATTGTATAATAACTGCATAAACTATATAGTACCACACAGCTGATTAGGCTGTTTCAGCCCATTTTGTCATTATCTTATTTCACTGATTCATTTTTGCCTCTTGTTTTCCTCCTGTCCTGTTATAAAGGATAGTTCCACTATTTCTTTAAGTTAAGACAAAACAGTTCACAGTGATGTTGATAATAACCAAACATCTGAAGACTTAAGTGCCTTCATGGAAGGTATTCACATGACATGGTTAAACATATGCTGCCTGATGCCTGAGACATTGTTTTACGATGGTTTGGACTTAAGCTGCTGGTTTAATGCATGTTTTTCATTCTTTTCATTGTAAAGTGCTACATACAGAACATTCTTAGTCCAAAACTGCACCCAAAGAATTTTTCAGATTTGCTGTGGTTTTACTTTTATCTAAGTGTTGTGAAAATGTCTTTAACTATGATGATCTTGCTACAACCTCCTCCGGAGTCTCTAGTTTCTCCCTCAGTCCAAACACATGCGTTTCAGGTGAATTGGGGATTCTAAATTGACTGTAAGTGTGAGTGTGTGAACGAATGGGAGGTGTGTATGCCCTGACTCCCTGCCTTGTGCCTGTTGGCCCTGGATAGGCTCTGGGTACCTGCGACCCTAGTATGGATTAAGTGGTTACAGAAAACGAATGAAAGAATGAATGTTGTGACATCCCTTACATCAGAGTGTTCCAGTCTCTCGGTTTCTCAGGATCTGTTTATATGTGCTTTTTACATCACTCTTGAGTAGTCTGATCACAAATAGGCAACAAGATCTAAAGATGTTTATTCCTGGTGTTTCCATTGGTCTCCACTGCATCTCCATTGACTGCTTGTAATTAGATTTCATGACTGAAGGAAAGGTACAGTCTGCGTTTACTGTGGCTCTGTTTGTCGTCAGACAAAAAGTGTGACAAATTCTTGTTCGTGTGCATCAATACAGATCATTTAGATCATATGGATTGCTAATACCATTTGTAAATAAATGAGAAAAAACAGAAAGATGTAGCCAGAATCAATACACATGCTTTTGTCTTTGCCTTCGTGGCATAGTTGGTTAAGTTGGGCCTGATGTCAGAAACCAATCGTAACACTTTCACATTACAAACAGTTTGTGTGATCAGATCGTCCAGCGCATCACATCTCCAGGATTCTCTGGACCCTATTTGCACTTGTAGTGTTCTGATCAGACCACCCAGGACACATGATAATGCCAGGAGTAAACATGGTCTCTAAGTCTCTCTGTCTTTCTGTTTTTGCAGTGTGCCAATTAAAAAAAAAATTAATAACTCCATAGCTTTCATATGAAAAGAGACAGTGAGATCAAGACAGGATTGCTACCAGTACTTCTACCTTTTTCTTTTATCTGACCAAAGTCTTGTTCAGTGCACTAAATGATTGGAACAGTGGTCAGTAATATTGTGGGCAATATGTGACATAGCCCTGATTAAAAAATGTATGTTCATTTAAAAAAATATTTCAGCAGAGCATGCAATCCATAGGTAATTGGACAGTTCCGTGTTTTTAGTAGTTTCATTCATTTAATAATTCATACATTTATGTACGCATTCATTTATTGTCATGTTGGCTCTGTGCTCCAGCATTTGTAAGGACACTAAAAGCAGAAATTTTTCAGTTTTGTGCTAAACTGCATATTGTTGCTGTCAGAACAATGGAGAGAGGAAAAAACAGTATGAACTGTCAGTTAAACGTTATGTAACGTAATGTAAGTTAATTTAGGCCATTTTTATTGGTGTGTTCGTCATGAAAGTTTGACTTTCTCACAATCAGGATTTTTCTGCATTATCGGCTTCTAAAATACACGCATTCTTGATCAAATTTTCACTAAGCTCAGATCAGTTCAGGAATGAAAGCGTTTTACACTTGAAACTTGTATTTAGTGTTTCATTTCAGGTCTGACATGCTGGAGTGCAGAGCAAAAAAAAACTGTTTGTGTCAGTGCCCTGTTATTTACAGCCTAGAATGTGTGTCTTCAGTAGATTATTTTACTATTGTAGTTTATATGAGCAGCTTGTGCAGTAATCAATGGGGCTTTCTAAATTAAATAAAATGAAACGGTAATTAGAGCTCAGAACATCAGAGTACTATCATGAGACACTGATCACCGTTCCAGCTTAATCCAGAAAATCCCATGTGCCGTTAAACACATATTTAGTGCCAGTAAGTAAAGTATAATTTGTATTTTATTATCATCATATTGAAAGTGTTTTTTTTTTCTCTCTTCAGAGCTCAGGAATGGAGGAGACGGTGTGGGAGCAGTACACTGTGACTCTGCAGCGGGTGTGTAACTACTTTCCATTCACTAGCACTATTTCCTCTTACTATTCTGCTACTTGCTGGAATTCTATTGTCTGTCAGAATATATACACGTATAATAAATCAAATATACAAGGTCTTATTGAATCAAAGCATTTGGGACCACTACTCCCTGCAACAAAAGGTAGAGAGTGGGCACGTTTGACACGGCATGTGAGAGGCTGAAGTCTCATTGTGTAAGCGATTTAATATATTAGTTACAGCTGTCATGTGTATAATAGCACATAGTGTCGCTGTCATAGTCATGTTAATGTAAAAAAAAATTATTCCATTCCTGGTGACTGGTTTGTTACAGTGTTTTAGGCCCAATGTAAAAGGGCAGCTAGCCATTTCTCAAAAAATAAAAAAGACCAATATAAAAATTGTTACGGCTGGGTCAGGTCTTGTCAGCGTCCACCTGGGGTCGCTGTGGTTTTAAGTTGGGGTTTTTGTTTATTTTGGGGATGTTTGAGTTTGGGGACTTTTATTATGAAGGTATGGGGTTTGTTTTATGATTATGTTCAGCTGTGTTTAGTTTATGTTAAGTGCTTGGGTTTGTTTATTGGTTCCTTTGGTTATGGGTTTTGTAAAATCAAGTCTGTTGTGCTAGTAGATGTTGAGATTTTAGCATGAGCCATTCACATAGACTGTTTCAGTAACCGGTTATGTTTTACTGATTAGGTTCAGGGCTTGAAAGTAAAACAGAACCCATGTTTAGGTAGATATTAGCTGTGGCACAGTGGCACACTGAAAACTGTTAGAGTAACATTGTGACAGTTGCTGGTCCACAGGAGCAGAAGTGTTTATAAACAGGGAGAGACTTTGTCCTCCTGAACATACACAACATAGATGGATGAATGCCTTTATAAACAAGCCTGCTGCAGGATTGGAACTAGCCACCCAGCCTTGAAGCACAAAGTGTACAGACAAATCAATCAACATGCATGGAAATGGTTACTTTGGCATAGAGCTTCAATGTTGCTCCCAACAGATAAAGCAGAATTTGATATTTTACCACTTATTTATTATACTTATTTTATAATTGAATTATTATTTTGTACCATTGTTTATCATTCTGTATTTTCATTGTCTCCTGACAAAAAATCTTTTTTTGGAATGCCACAGGGTCACATGTTTGACAAACTTGGGGCAGCAGAGGGAGGTACAGAATTGTTCCTCCATATTTAGGATGCAGTCAGTTATACCTGTGTGACCCTCTGCTTAGGGGAGGCTCACCAATTGTGCCACTGCTCAGTCTTTGATTCTCTTTTCAAGAGTGCAAAACAACCCTGTCTGGTAATTGGTAAAGCCCCCAAAGTTTTCTTGTTGGTCCCTTTTCTCTCAATATTCTCTTGTCTGTGGCAGCCCTACAAACTCAGAGTTTCTCTCGTTCTGCGCCTTTTTCAAGCACCTCTCTGAATCTAAAAGAATCTGAACAACCACTGCTCAGAGAAAGCACTTCCCTCAAATCAGCCATTCTGTGCCTTCTGTGCTAGGATTCCCCCTTTCTGTCTCTGGTTTCCTTTGTCTCTGTTGTTTACTATGTTCAGGGTCAGACATTAGTTTATTTTTAAACTCAAAAAATCTAAATTAGTTTGTTCTTCATTTAAGTCTGTTGTCCTCCTAGTCAGCTGGTGGCTCACCTGGTCAACACTGGTCTCCCATTTACTGGTGGCCTGGTGGTTAAGGCATTTGCCCTGTGATGCGGAAGTCGTTGGTTCGATTCCCAAGACTGCTAAGCACCTCTGAGGTACCCTTGAGTGAGGTGCCGTCCCCACACACTGCTCCCCGGGTGCTGTGTTCCTGACTGCCCGCTGCTTCACTTGGATGAAATACAGAGAAAATGTTCACACTGTGTGCTGTGGTCACTTTCGCTTCAATTTCACTAAGTCCCCAGTTCAGTTCCACCTCGAATTTATTCACTATATTACATGTGCAGCATGTTTGATCATCCAGTATGTGGAGATTATTCATGTTCCAGTCTCCTTGCTTGGGCTGGGAGCAGAAAGCGGGTGGGACGCAGGAGGACAGGACTTTCCAGCCCAGCTAAAGGAGGGAGCTTAAGGATGAGTTGGCTCGTCAAGTCCTTCTGTCTCCCCTTAGGGACCTTATATCCCTTGCCCTCAAGCTAGACATATGTCTGCTGCTAATAATTACCATGTGAACAACTGAGCAAACTTCTAATATTAATAACCACTTAAAATAATACTTATATATTCTGGAAATTAAATGTTAGAATATTGCTGTGAAGATTTGATTTTATTCAGGCACAAGAGCATTTCTGATGTCAGGTAGTGATACTGGATGATTGGTCTGAATCACAAATGCCCCTCTTAGGGTATTTAATAGAGCTCTATCACTCCATAGAATGCAGCCTAATGATGAGGGCTTTATACCAGTCTAGCCAACGCTTGGCATTGGACATGCTTACCTTTATTGATCAGACCTATGTAGTAGGGAGGATTCTGACAGAAAACAGAATGGCCATGGCAGGCTTTGTTACAAATCACATTCACATAGTTATATAGTTAGTTTATCGAAATATGTTGGTCTGCGTATCATGTGTAAAGACTGGGTGAATGGTGCATTTTAAACCTTAGCAATGTTCATATTATACTTTAAATATTTGCATGTAATTTACGAGATTACGAGATTTACGAGATTCATGACGTGGCCCGATTAAAATATGTGACCTGAGTGAGATTTTTCTTTTTCTGATTGTGTTTTCAGTCCCAGTTGCAGTTTTTAGTCTCTCTCTCTCTCTCCCTCTCTCCCTATTTTTCGCCCTTTCTGCAAAACGGACACGTTCATATGTCCTCTCCCCACACAGGAAAAGCTCCTCTCATCTTCAGCATGAGAAATCACAGAGTGGGCCAGGGCTGTTTACACACCCGTATAAACACACACACACACACACAAACTATCTGGTGCCATCTTGATGTCTAACACATCCAGGAAATAGCTTGGTGTGTTGACCTGTGCTATGGTCATGTCTGATAAAGAGGACTGTTCTCAGGAACATGAAGGTCAGGGCAGAGGGGTGACACAGACTGAAGAGGGTGAGATTTGTAAAGCTCAGGATGCTGGCAGTGGTCACGGTGCTTTGCTGTGGTTGCTTTAGAAAATCAGCTTATCTCACTGACCAGTAGTCTGCACTTATTGCTATTAGGTTGTCCCACCCATCCAACCACCCCCACCCCTCCAAAACCAGTTTGACAGAAGCTTGTTATCTGGCCAGTGAAAATGTTTTGAGTGAACATGGTGTCTTCTTTCCACAGCATGAGGTTAAGTGCCTTGCTCAAGGACATGGTGGTAATGCTTAGTGGAAAAATAGGGCACTTCAGGAAGATTTATTTAAAGTTAACTTATTTAAGTTCATTAATATGTAATTATAGTATCAGCAATGTTCAGCACCAAACACCTTTCAGAAGGTCTATGACAGTAGGAGCAGTATTTTTTTATTTGAGAACTGATGGCTTATTTATCTTACAAAACTATTAGAGTCGATTAGGGTCCAGAGCTTAGTTCCATGTAATGTTCCACTAGACACTATATAGCCACTTAATGGTATATAGACACCTAACCACCACCCTTAGCATTTATGAGCTTGTTGGACATCCCTTTCCCAACCCATGAGCATTGATATAGAGTTGTCCAAAGCTTTGTGACTGTAACAGTCTCCACTCTTTTAGAAAGGCTTTCTTTAAGATGCATGTTTGTGGGAATTGGTCAATTTAGTCAAAGAGCATTCGTCAGTCAGCATTTGTTTGGAAGAGAAGGTCCAGATGCAAATGACAGTCATTCTCAAACAGAAAAAATGCTTACCTTAACGGTTGCCACAAAGTTGGAAACATATAATGGTTTAAATGTCCTATGTCAAGTACCAGCATACTTTATACCTCTCCAGCCTACACAATTGTTTCCGCAAGCAGTTTGTAACTGTTTTGGGAGATGCAATAGAGGATAACACTTCAATTATAATAATAATAGTAATGCAGATATTTCTACTGACTTGAGGTAAACGTGTCAGCGTATGACAGGGCCATATTTCAAGTAATTTAAACAAAGTGCTTCTGTATGACCCTTTCTACTGCAAATGTTTATTTATGGAAATTACATGAGTATGTACTTGATTTTCTACTCCTGTTAGAGTTATAACAGAGCAGAGGTATTAGCTATTTTGTCCTTCATTTTAAGTCTGTCTCTCTCTCTTAGGATGCTAAGATGGGTTTTGGTATAGCTGTGTCTGGGGGCAAGGACAACCCAAATGTGGACAGCGGTGAAACCTCGATCATCGTGTCTGATGTTCTGCAGGGTGGTCCAGCTGATGGCTTACTGTAGTATGTCCACTCTTCTGCACTCATACAGCAAAAACACTAGCACTCTCAATTTTCAGCAGGTGCATTTTGTGCATCTCACCATTTTTATGTTCATTTAATTCATTAACTTTTCTGGGTACCCTTTAACAACTGCATAGAATATTACTGAACTACTGAACATAATTATCCAGAATTAGTTTGACTGTGTTTTCTTTTGATGTTTGACAGTGAGAATGACCGGGTTATGCAGGTCAATGCCATCCCAATGGATAATGTGCCTCATTCCTTTGCTGTGCAGCAGCTCCGAAAATGTGGGAAAGTGGCCAAAATAGTGAGTAGACTTCGGACAGGCCTGTGCAAAGCCTGCTTGGTTCTCCTGCATGCCCGTGGATCTCCGACCGAACCTTCTGCGTTTTCTTATGTTTAAAAAAACACACATGTTATCTCTCACTCTAAATTTAGTCACTTACCATAGGCATGTTTGAAGATTACTTTTTACATTTGCTCTGAAGCTAAGCGGCTAACGTAGCTTGAATGTAATGGAATCTTAGGACTGGGCTATGGAATCTTTTGCTACCAGTTTCATATCAAGCAATCTGTGTGCCTAAATCAGCTCAATCCGTGTTGAGTTGTTAAGTATTCGCTAATGTGAGTTTGGTATGACCTTGTAGACATATTGTACAAAAAACATGTCTTAAAAATAACATAAGTAGTCTACGTTATGTAAATGAAAGCAATAGCAGTAACCATCTTGAAGCCTGTGTCTGTATTATGGTCCAACAATATGTTAGTACCACATAAGCATGTCTTTTAGAGGTTACTTCTTACTTTGAAATTGATTGAGACGTGATGAATAAGACATGAAGTTTACGTAATGCTGAACTGTCTATACATTTCTGTTGTTTGTTAGAAACATTGACCTGTCAGATCCTTTGGCAGACTAAATAAGTAAACGTAAGACACCATACATGTATTGGTTGATCAACTACATTTCCTGTAAGCAAAAGGTTGTATAAGGTTGGCCAAACTTGTGTAAAGTGTCATATGAATTCATTTACATATATTTGTGGCCTGCATCATACCAGCCTTGTGTTTGCATGCTTCCCTGCAGACAGTGAAGAGGCCTCGCAAGGTTGCTGTCCTTAAGCGCCCTCCTTCACCAGACAGGGACAGCCGGGACTACAACCTGTCCAGCTACTATGCTGAGGACAACCGCAGCACGCACAGTGATGCAGACTCAGACTACCCAAGGGGCAATGGGGGCCTGGGCTACCCCCGTGAGCGAGAGCGTGACCGCAGCCTGGACAAAGGCCGCATGGGCTACCTGGAACCAGACTACCGCAGACAGGACTATGATCCGGGGCGGCGGGAGCGCAGCCGTGGCCGCAGCCTGGAGAGATCCCCCAGTCCCGAAAGGAGCTACCGGCGGGACGGGAGCCGCGGACGCACATTAGAGCGTGACACCAGCCCAGAGAGCCGCTACAACAAGCAGCACGGTCGCGGGGGAGGAGTGAGTCCTGCAGGAAGCTATGGGAGAGACCCGGGACCAGGATACGACCCAAAGAGGTACGAACCACGCTCAGATGACAAGATGATGAGGAGTCATAGCAGAGACCGTCTGCAAGATCACTCACCCTCTCCCAGTAGGGGGCGTCGGAGAGACTGGGGCAACCTGGAACCACTGGATACACCCATTAATGTGCTACTGGTGAAGAACCGGCCTAATGAAGGTGAGAAACAAAATATTTATTCAAGATCCGTATTTATATTTTGTTTTGGGAGTATCTATGCATAGTTTTGAGTCAAGGTATGAATTATTTGATAATACATTCTTGAAATTACAAAAGCCTCACTCTACATTAGCCTCAAAAGCCTCATAACTACATTACTTACCTGTTATATTCAGTACACAATACACAGTTCAGTTTAGATAGTTTGGAACAGGGGATATTCTAAACTGTGCAGTGAGCTGTGTAGCTGTAGTTAATGGAGTTTGCTGGGAGTAGTCACAATCACACAATCATTAATTCCTGTATGAATATTTTTTATTAAGAATTTAATTGTCTTAATTTGACCAAATTGCCTGATTAGCTAATTATCCAACTGACAACAGACACAGCTTGAGCTTAAATAAACACTATTGACTGCTAACCTCTGAACACCCTGCGATATTAGAGCCTTTCATGGGACACAGGACATGTCTCAACAAAAGTGCTTTTGGATTTTTTTCATTAATGTAGTATTATTATTATTATTATTATTATTATTATTATTAAATGTATTTACATCAGTGTGATTAATAAAAATCCACCCAAATCCTATTCTATTTGCTTAATTGTAAACATATGAAAAGGAAAGCTGTGGAAAGTAGTCGCAGTCAGCTTAATTAAGTGCAGTCATCTTAAATAATTGGCGATCAAGTGATTATGTAATAATTGTCACAGGCCCAGCTTAAGGCCTGTATGGCCCCAGGTCCTTATGTTGTGCAGCCGTGGTCTAAATCTAATGAGCTTCTTTTTTATTAGCAGATCTTAACTGAGAAATGTTTGGTAAATGATTGCAAACACTCCTTCATTTCCCAGAATGAGAGATGGCTATGAGGTAAAATTACTTATAGGAGCACAGCACGGCAGATATTTTAGAGCTAATGCATATACCTCTGCAGGTGCAGCGTGAAAAATACATTGTGTTTATATTGAGGTCAGCTAGCATCTCTGGCTTTTCACTCTTTCCCTTTCTCTCGTATATTGGCTGTTTTTTTCTCTGGGCTAGTCATGATGATATTTTAATCTGATTTATTTATGGCGACTCAGTCGAGCGATTGCCAAGGAGAGAGCATGTCTCACGATTTTGCATATAACGCCTCGTCTCCCCTCATCTTTCACTAGTGTCTTAATAGCACATGGCCTTGCCGGGTGGACCACTGGACACAAGCTCAACACTACCCTGTTTACTGCTTACTCATGAATCACCATTTTTTTTGCTTCGTTTTCTCAGAGAAAGACCACAAGTTTTTTACATTTTAAGGCTTAAGGCTTTATCTGTTCTGAAACTACCCTGCAGTTTGGTTGAATACCGCTAGCGTGACCAATTTTGCAATATAAATACATTATATAATGAACTGTGTTACACATCAATTATAAATTCTTCTTGTTGGTGAACTATTTTAAAATGGGCAGCTTTAGATGTGAGATAATTTCTGTGGTGTACAAAGTTGTATTAAGGGGGATCAATACTCTAAACTTTGCCATGATTTGATCGACTTTGTAATGCTCTTTGCTGGGCTGTGAAGTCACTTGCCTCAGGGTGGGCTGGACTGTGGTCAGGTCAGGCTGTTATGGTTGATTCTGGGGTTGTTGCAGTTCAGGTCTGGTCTTTACGGTGGAAACTGAGGTCATTGTAGTTCAGATCATGTTGTTAGTGATTGAGTTTGAGGTGGTTGTGGTTTGAATCAAGTTGCCTGGTGGTTGAGATCACTGAACAGTGAGTAGCTTTTTTTAAATGCTTTATTACAGAGTATGGTCTCCGACTGGGCAGCCAGATCTTCATCAAAGAGATGACAAGCTCTGGACTCGCTGCCAGAGACGGAAGCCTACAGGAGGGAGACATCATTCTCAAGGTGGCTATCAGACCTGATGCATAATGGTATCATTCTCAGAGCATAATGACTCATGTTCAGAACCTAATTTGATTCACCACAGGACAGATCCTGCTGTATTAAAGCCGTAGACAACATGTCTGTTTCTTTTCTCTTCATATATTTTCTTCATATAAGCTCTGAAGTCAATAGTTGTTACTATCATCTGACTATTATTGAATGTAATTGTATAAGTACTTGTGTTAATACATACAGTAACACATTGAACTTTCATTCTCTGAAAGCATTTTTCTCATGTTTTTCCATTATTTTTTACTTTACCATGAAATTTCAAAAACATCTCGGATATTTAAAGATGTTTTTTTCTTTATTGGAACAAAGGTTTTTTTTTTCTGACTTCATCAAATTCAAATTATAAGATATCTCTTCTGCTTACAAACACAAATTTGCTGTCAATTGTAATTTTAGAATTTGTACCTTGAATTTCTCTACTTGTTTCAATGACCTACAAGTGAGAAATAATCATACAGAATATTCCACACTGTTACTGCTTCCAATAACTGCAAAGGTCCTGTAGAACCATTGTGGCTAAAGATTTAGCTAATTGTCATTAACAAAACCAGGTGTGCTGAACTCCCCTTTTGATGGGGCCACAGCATTGCATAGTTTCTCATTTAGCACACCAGATTTGACTCATCAAATCTCTAATTATTCTAATTAATAATTACTCTGATGGGACCAGAACCAGAATGTGACCCCACTCACCTCCAAACCAACAACTTTTTAATATTTTTTTTTTTGCCTTTTCTAGATTAATGGGACCGTGACTGAGAATCTGTCTCTAGCAGATGCAGGGAAACTGATTGAGAAGTCTCGTGGGAAGCTGCAGCTGGTGGTGCAAAGGGACCACAGACAGATCCTGGTGCGCATTCCAGCCCTCGCAGACAGTGACTCTGAGCCTGATGGTGAGTTTTAGCCTCTCGAATGACAGCCATGCAGCTCAACCCTCTTTTCACTTAGCTCCTTGTGCGTCTCAGCAATTGTAGAACGCACAGTAACTTAGTATTCAGTTCAGGGCCACCTTAAATTTAACAAGATATCTTGGTAAACGAGCCCTCTATTCTGAGCTAGTTGGCCATGTATTCAAAATAGGGCCTCAAAAAGTATGCAGGGGCATTGGGTGTCAGTGTTTCAATGAGAGGATGAAGTGCAACTGTCCTTCTGGTCATGGAAACAGAGGAAACACCATGAGAGTGAATCTTTTCTTCTTTACTAGTCTTCAGCAAAACAAAAATACCCCTCCTCCAGCAACAAAAAACCATCAACCCGGTCAACCTGACACTGTCAGCATCTAACGACACGACACACTGGTAGGGCCCCAGTATTGTCAGACCCGGCTGTGTCTGCTTTGTACTCTCCAGGGTGTAGTTCTTTCATACTTCAGAGTGAGTGCCGATGTAGGATCGGTTTTTGTCTTTGATGTCCTAATGAATGTTTTAACGGAGCTGATCCTGGACCAGCACTGTTAGCCTGAAAAGCCTGACCCTATAACATTTCTCCATCAGGCGTAATGAGCCATTTGCTCTGCCTGCTTGCTCTACTGCATCATACTTTAATTAAAAGCAGATAACATTAATTGGATCAGATAAGTCAGATTAGTAATATCATATGCACATTTCCTAGCTGCATGGCCTGAAACGAGTCACTTATAAAAAGCACATGAGTTAACGGGTTCAGAATGAGAGTGTATCATCTTCAAACAGGATTTGTCACATCCTCAGTCTTTACAGTGGTCTTCACCTTTGGTTCATGACTCCCCATCCTCCATGGCATTTGTTAAAGTCATAGAGTACATTTTCCTGTATCTTATTCATTACTATTAGATCTTGCTAAGTTTATGCTTTACAATTAACAAGACCAACAGCATCATTCTTGGACTTGTTGAGCAGTTTGATGCCAGAGAGATGCACTGATGCACTGAGAAAACAAAGCAATCTGTTCTACAAGAGCAATTCTATTTCTGTTCTTTTTTCACAGATAATATGTCATACTTTTAGCTGAAGGACGTCAGAGACACTGCAGTACATACTCTCTGTTTGCCATTAATTCTTATTCTTGACTGTGCCATGGCAAAGTTGTGAAGCTTTCACACTGTGCACTTAATAATTGTGAAGGTCTCACATTTGTGCCCATATATTTTTGCTAACAATTTTAATACTCTCCCTAATCAATAAACTATTTTATTCATTGTTAATTCTGTGTGGTGATTTATTTAATCCCAGTGGAAGAAAGTGAACGCAATGTCACTTGGAGTCAAATTTCATGCTGAACGCGATCTTTCTATAAACGTTATTTTATATATCTTTCATGGGTAAACTTCTTCTGGAGTGATATTGCTTATTGACCGTTCACAGGCAGAAGCAGAAGCATTAAGCTCAGCTGTAAAAAGAAACATTGGGTGTGGATTAAAGTTATTCATGTTGTGCTTGTGGTTAACTTAGCTTAGTGTAATATCATTCATGCATATGTGTTTGTTTTTTTAGTACAGACATTGTGCATGTCAGCATTCTATTTGCAGTCTTGATTTTATGATGCAACAGATAAATACACCACAAAGGTTTAAGGCTCTACAAGAATCTATAATGATGATATAGTGTCAAATTTTGAATTTAATCTATAGTGTGACATTTGCTGGCTGTGAAGAGCTGATTTATTACCATGCTCCCTCAAAACTGTGAAACCCAGAGCACAACATTTTAGTGTAAACCCCACCATTGTACGGTTTATGCTGTTATTGCGTAAGAACTAACAAGTTTAGTAGTTTGTACCTGTTACAACTATGGATGCTCAGATGAACACCTTGAATTATTTGTCATGTTCTTCAAACCGTTGCTGAACAATTTTGCAATGTGGCAGGGCATCGCGAAGAGGCCACTTCTAGCCATTAAGGAATACTGTTGCCATTAAGAAGTGTATTTGGTCTGTATTTAGGTAGATTATACATGTCAAGGTAACATCCACATGAATGCCAGGACCCAAGATTTCCCAGCAGCACATTGCTCAGAGCATCACACTGCCTCTGCAAGCTTGCCTTTTTCCCATTTTGCACCCTGATGCCATCTCTTCCCTGGCTAAGCAGCACGTATGCACCCAGCCATCCACATGATGTAAAAGAAGCAGTCACTTGGCCACTCTCTTCTATTGCTCCATGGTCCAGTTCTGATGCCCATTGTGGGCGCTCTTGGCAGTGGGCAGGGGTCTGCGCAGGCACTCTGACAGCTCTGTGGCTACACAACCCCATAAGCAGCAAGCTGTGATCCACTGTGTGTTCTGACATCTCTTTATCATATCCAGCATTAACGTCTTCAGCCATCTGGGTTATAATAACTCTTCTGTGGTATTTCACCAGAGAGAGCCTTCGCTACCCACAAACATGACCCTGTCACCAGGGTCCTTCCTTGGACCACATTTTGTTGAAACTACATGCTGCGTACTGCAAACACCCCACAAGACCCCACAAGAGTCATCTAGTCATTACAATGTAGTCCTGGTCAGTGTTGCTTAGATTCTTACGCTTGCCCATTTTCCAACTTCAAGAACTGACTGCTCAGTTGCTGCCTAATATACCCCATCTCTTGACAGACGCCTTGAATTTATGTTATTTATTTCAATGGTCAGTTGTTTTAATGTTGTGATTGATGAGTATGTAACAAAAGGGACATGGGAACATAGTAAGAGATTATAGGAGACTGGGAATTTAATAAATATATTTAATATATATTTATTTTATATTTAATATATATTGAAGATTTAAAACATAAAATACAAATACCAACTCCACTTTATATTTTTATATTTTTAAAACAATTTCTGTTTTGACTAATATCCCAGTCTTCCTATTTCATTGATTAATATGACCTGACCTGAGAGGACAAATGCATAAAAATCATATCAAATCATTTGAAAATGCACTGATGATTAGAGATAGAAGACATCTATGGTGTTTGGTGTTAGGAGTGGATGTCTGAATGCTAATACGAAACATACGTTCAGAGATTTACGGCACACTGACCCAAAGCTGGTGTGCTTTGGTGATGGTGTGCTCTGCTTTTAAAAGCGGTATCCAAGATACTGAGACACCTCTGTCCTTTGTTTAGGCGGAACCATGAATATATCTTATATCCAGCTATTATATGTTTCTGCGTGGTTGCTCATCTTGTATTAATTTCTGTCAGACTACAGCCCCTACCAACCAGACCTCACATCACTGAGTCCTAGTTAGGAGAGAAGTGGGGAAGATTGGGTGTGTATGTTTGTGTTTAGGGGGTGAATGTAATTGTATTGAATGTTTTATCTTTCATGTATAATATATTCATATTCTGTGCTCTACTGAAACTTGCACTGTTGCACCTGATGTGTGTGTGTAATTGCTTCTTCTATTACTCTCTTTAGTTGGACCTGTATATCTGTTTGTCTGTGGTGGATGTGTTGAATGTGTCTTTGTGAGTGTGTGTGTGTGTGTGTGTGTGTGTGTGTGTGTGTGTGTGTGTGTGTGTGTTTGTATTTTGTACAATCGCTATATGATGTACATAGCCGGTGCTGGTGGAGTAGCTGGTTTGCTGTGTTCTGTTTGTGGCTGTGCTGAGTAAGTGAGAGAGCAAAGGAGTGTCTCTGCAGCTGTCCCATCTCTCTCTCCGACTCTGTGGTTTTGTCCTCTCTTGAGTGTCCGACAGGCTGTAATTACATCTCCACCCAACAGATGGGAAGGCTCATTCCTACAGAGCTCTGGAAAAAAAGGAAAAGCTCAGCAAGGCCTTCATTCACTTTGTGAAACATGCATTTTCATTCATCAGATAAAAACACACACCATCAACAGAAATGTTCAGTTACAAACCCCTTAAACTCTAGGATTAACCACCAGATGTGAACCGTTAGCTAAAAATACGTTATTACATATTTATAATTACATATACAATTCTAGTATACAAAATATACCAATGCAATGAAATATACAATTACATTTGCATTTATATTCTGTGTGAAGCTTCAGGGCAACTTGTTTTATTTGTTTTGATGTCAAACAGTGAAAAAAAAACATTTTCAAATATGTTTTTTCCCCATGCTGTAAAATTTGTTTTAGGTTTTAAGGGCCCATATCTTCAAACATTTTTCATGTAAAAATATTGCAAGAGTGTTGGAAAATGACCAGATTTTTGCCATAATTGGAACTGGAAAAGAATGAACCAATTTATTATTGTATTGTTATGAAATATTACCATTAGAATGATTCTTCAAATTCAAGGTAAATAATTCAGTAATTCAAATAATGCCATTTCAACTCTTCTGCTTATTTACACGAATGGTGGTTTTGATCAGAATCTAGAATTTCTTCCGATTATTTCAATGAGTTGCAAGTGAGAAAAAAATTATATTAAATTGTCATCCCCAGCTATGACTTTGACTTCTAAGCGTTCATTTCATGGCTTGTTTTTACAGTAACTGTTATAAATTGTCCAGTAACTGCTAGGAAACTTAAGTAGGTATGACAGTGAGAAACTGAAATGTGGGCCAACATATTGACCTTTAGGGTTTAGGGGTTAATGTAGTGATGTGGAGGGGTGTTGTTTTATGAATAGCCTCCATGTTTTATGAATAGCGGCAGATCTCAAAAATGATTATTAAAATAATTAAAAATAGCCAATTGACCCTGATCTAATCAAAATCATTTGTCATTCTGAGCTTTCATGAAACCGTGGCAACACACATCCCATCAACAAACCAGGCCCCAGGGTAAAATATCATTTACACTAGTGTTTGCACGTCGTTGTCTGTCTTAGTATATTCTTGTTCAGTGCTCTACCTGGAAACGGTCGGAGACCTGGCTGGTATGTGTATGTGCTGTTTCGATGTGTGGAAGAGAGAATGCGAGTGTATGTTTGTCTTGTGCTTAAGTAACAGAGTGTGTTTTAGGCATGCTGCACTGGCCACCACTGGCACTGTGAGGAGCTGAAGAGTTGTGTTAAAGCAGCGGACTTGCACTTATGCTCACCAGCAGCACCCAGCCACACAGTAACTCACTCCTTCCTTGTCGTCCCTCACCCGTCTTTTTCTTTTTTTTTCCCTTTCCTTGATCCCTCTCTCACGCAATCACTCTCACCTCTGCTTTGTTCCTCTGTACCTAACCCTTCTGCTCTGAATAGCTGCTTCACATTGTTGTCGTTAATCCTGCTTGCATTAACAGGACCTTTCTGAACTACCCTGGAAAAAGTAGAGCTCTATCAATTGACCTGTTTCCGATACTGTTTTAGGTGTATTTCTGGCTTTCAAGTGCGGATGGGCATAAACGGGTATCTGCTAATGGCTCTGCTGTCCAAGACAGTTCACTGTACATGTCTGATTGTCTCTTACACATCTCCTGTGGTATAAAGGGTGTCCATTTTGTCAGATCTGTCCCTTTACAATCTCTCTTTCTTTCTGTACCTCATACACACACACACACACACACACACACACACACAGAAATACACCCACACTCACGGTTCTGCCTCTTTGTAACACTTTTAGAAATGTTTACCATACATTGCTGCTGAAAAACCTTTTTGCACTTTTTGGACCATTCTTCTAAAAGCATAATCACATTACTAGGGTTTTAAGAATGCTGTGATTTGAAGGTGACAATACAACTGCATCAATTTTGTAATGTTCGAATTGATTGTATTCGAGAATAATCATTTTCAAGCACTTATTGATTGGCCAATATAAACAACTTTGACTTTTTAGTTTGGGGAAAACCTTAACAATGTAACATAAATATAAAACATTTATTTTATATAATATTTATTTTACCTACTGGCCATGTGTTATCGTGTTCTTATTTTTACTTTGACTATTTTCAATTGTGTAAATAGATCCGACGTTCTTGATGACAGTTATAATAGTCAATATGATTGCATATTATATAACACATAAGCAATATTTATTCATATGTATTTAGCTATTCATGTTGTTTTTTGTATATGTATTTTTATACCATGTAAATACCACTTTTTTATTTTCATGAATTAGACCAGCGATACTTCGGATTAATTTCATTAGCTGAATTAGGGGGGAAATTTGCCAATTCATGATGCAGTGAATTGCTTCCTCATTAAACATAATTGAATCAGATTTTTCTGAGGTCAAAGGTTTGCACCCCTAACAGTGACGGTTAAAACCCTGACCGTGTTATGACGAGGCAGATCCCAGCACATTAACACAAAGCCGACAGTAACTCTCGGAGCTGTGTGTGATGGCAGGAGGGGGTGTTACACTCTCTCCTGGGCCCTGTCTGGTGGAGGGCTTCATTACAGCAGACTCTCAGCTGTGCTCTGACTCCCTCCTGTCTGCGTTTGGTTTCAGATATCTCCGAGATGGAGTCGTACCATTCCTACTCACCACAAGATGACCAAAGGTCACGGCAATCTGACCTCTCCTCACACTCCTCTAACGAAGTGCCGCGAGAGAATGCAAGGTACGCCTGTTGCACTCTGGGTAGTCTGGCTGGCCCATATTGTTTTCAAAGCCAGACGTCTGCTCCTCTTTTGTCACATTCATCCCATTCCTGAGCTAAATGCGTGTTCCAAACAGTCTGGGGCTGCCAAGGATATCACTTAGCAACACGTAGCTGTCATAAAATATTAAAATTGTCATAAAACATTTTTGGTACAAGTTCTGGATGTAGAATATAGACCCTTTAAATCTGGTTCAGTCACTGTATCTGTAGTTTGGTAGTGCTGGAGAGAAATTCTTCTGAATGTCTGGTGCTTTTTAATGGTTCCAGGGACGACCCCCAGAACAGACTTCCCAAGATGTCCGCCACTTCTTCTCCCTACAGGGTAACAGAAGAGCCGTCTGCAGTGCAGGAGGATCGAGGAGAACCAAAACCAGAGGAGCCTCCAGGTAAATCCTCTGCTTTCGTAGGACTATTCTGTAAATAAAGAGACAGGTTGATGCATAATTTGGACACTTGCTCATCCAGAACTACTTCTAAAATCAGGGGTATTGTTTCATAGCTTGTCCATCCCTTGATTGCAGTTAGAGCCTCTACTCTTCTGTGACGACTTTATTAAGGCTTTATTAGGTTACGTTTGAGAATTTTGGAGCTCCTTGACCAATCAGTCAGCCCTTTATATTTTACATTTGTGATATAAAGCACTATAACAGTGATGGTGGCAACAACATTGCTTTTTACTGTAAAGAATGCTATACTTTCTGCATTATTACATAATATTTTTTTATTCTTTCTTTTAAAATCAAGCCAACTGAGTCCTGTATTCTGTGGCACTGACAGTTCCACATTAACATCACACTTGTGTAACATCATTTGTGTGCACAGACGGATTAATCCTTGGGTTAACAGAGAAAGTTGTTAATCACCAGTGAAAGCATGTTAAGTAAACTGAAGCTGCATTTGTTAGGTCAGGAGCCCTGACATAAGTTGAAAAAGCCCCAATACAACACTTGTGTACATGGTTATAATCTGAAAGGTAAACATTACTTGTGCTGGGAATACTTTCAAATTTAAATCATAGTTGTGAGTGATTGAATACATCTGTCATTGAGTTATTGAGTGAATGTCATTCTTGTCATGACATCTGTGTCTTTGCTTTTATACATATCCTGTAGAATAATACTGAAAACTGTGACCATTTTGATGACTGATGTTGTCATAGGAAATTCCATGACTTCCCTAGTCTGCCTTGATAGAAATCTGTGGGCAAAGTTCATGCAACTGACAGTTAGTCAGAATACATCTGTGATGTATATAAAACTGGAACTAATCTCATCACAATTTGTGTTTATCAGCAGCAGTCAAGACAACACCCAAAATCCTGCTGCGACCCAGTCCGGAGGATGAGGAGCTGTATGGGTGAGTTCTGCACGTTTACTGCTTCACTGTTTACTGTTTGCTGACTCATTCACTCATGTATATACACACATACACTAATAGATTCATGTATTTTCTCTAACACACAGACATAGACTAGCAGACATACATACATATTTATAAACCGGGCATTAGCACTTAAAGCCTCCCTCCCAAACCACACATTCACACACGCACACACTGCGGATTGCAGAGTGGTGCTAAAGTAAGAACCCCATCAAACCTGCATCAAACCTGCATTGAGCTGTGCATCCTTTATAGTCTCTCTGGGAGCAGGTGAGGGGGAGGGAGAGAGAGGGCGAAATAAAAAGAGAGAGAAAGAGAGCAGGCTAAGTTGAGGGTCATCACATTTGTACCTCTGCAAACCTTCCTTCCATCCATGTTTTTTTCCCTCCCTTGATCATACTACAGTCATCAGCCTCATGCATATTCATGAGGCAGAAACTGTGTGTGTGTGTATGTGTGTGGCCTGCTGCTGCCGTCTATGGGGAAGGTTTATTTTTGTGCCCTGTGCTAATGGAAAAGCTTTGTTTCTGTGCTAGAGCACTTTACCACTGTGTTTCTGTTCAGCACAGGTGAACAACACACTCTCAATGGGACACTGTAGCATAGCTGAACACATTCTAAATGTAGGCGAGGAACTACCATATGAAAGATTGTGTTTAACATTTTAATTGTCATTTTTTATTCATTATAAGTGCAGGTAAAGTCAAGGCAAGTTCAAGTGGTTAGACTGGCTGATGAGCTATCTTGTTTCCTAGCTGCCAATGCATAGTACATAACTGACTACAAACATTTGTCTCAAATGCATTTGCCTCAACCCAACAGATAAAAACACATCAGATTCACATTCTGTGAATATAAACATCTGATTGTGAAACTAACTACTGTGGAAAATCATTTTTGAACGTTTAAATCAGAGTTTAAGTGATCGTGACTATGTAATAACTGTGACAGGCCTATCTAGCAAGTGTGTTACTTTTCCGTTTCTTAAAGAGAAACTTCTAAATGTCTGCATAATTCAGTCTTTGAGATGTGAAGAAAGTCAGAGTGGTTTGATGTGAAATGCAAAAACATACCAAATCTGATTTATTTGCAATGATATATACATATACAAACATAAATATAACCGTTTGTACTGTGCACAGACGCCAAAGAACCTACATGTCTATATATGTCTATATGTCTATATGTAATATTGATACACCACTCAGACCACTCTACATCCTGACCATTTACTTCTGTGGAACTATTGGAACTCCCAGAAATTCCCCTTTAACATTTGTAGCGCAGGTAGTGGAGGTGAGTTGTCCGTGTAGTATGAGTAAACTAAATATAGAATGAAACATTTTTAAATTTGTGAACATTTTGTTTTGTTTAGTACATCCTTATTCTGGGAAACGTGTGGTTTAGTAATTGCTTGTGTCGCATGGTGATATAAGCTTATTGTTCTCCACCCTATTCTTTATCTTTGTCTTTCTCTGTCTCCCTCTTTATCTCTCTCTCAGGACAAACACTATGATGGTGAGCTTTCAGAAGGGGGAGAGTGTAGGCCTGAGGCTGGCCGGGGGGAATGACGTGGGCATTTTTGTTGCGGGTGTTCAGGAGGGCAGCCCTGCAGAGGAGGAGGGCCTACGGGTCGGCGATCAAATCATGAAGGTACAGCAGCAAGCCTCTTATGAAACACAGACCGTTCATTTTTAATCACCAGGATAAACACCTCAGAGTTGTTAGGGCCAAAAAAGTCTGAATAGTTTCAAAACATTTAGAAACCTCTATTGGAAACCACCACTCCCTCTCAGTGGACTTTAAATGAGACATGTTCATCCACCCAGTATTTCCAACTCCTACACATATAGCCACTGTAAGAATGGAGCATTGTCAACATGGAGCTCCTGCTAAAATGCACTCCATATCTCTAGTGCAAAATGAACTTTCTCAGTAGATTTAGACTATTCTGAGGGTAAACCCAGTGTAAAAGATTTTTGACATCATAATATTGCACACAAAAATGGAAAGCTTTCAGGAGTTAATATACCAAATGCTTTATGTGTGATGCACAACACTAATTTATTGCAGTAGTAAGGTTTTCAGTGTCAGACTACAATTCCATAACCGTTTCTATAACTCACCAGCTAGATTGTGTTCATTCTTTTGCATCAGCACAGTTTCTCAAAATACCTCGAAGTGAGATATGCAGGAAACATGTAAGGCTGTTATCGCACCTTTTGCAGTGGGTTTGTGTGTGTGTGTGTGTGTGTGTGTGCCCTGTAGGTGAATAATGTGGATTTTCGAGGCATTGTGCGTGAGGAGGCGGTGATGTTTCTGCTGGAGCTGCCCAGAGGAGAGAATGTCACAATATTGGCACAGAGCAAACCTGACGGTGAGCCTAATGCCCTTTGCTCACACAGCACACAAACCTTCTCTACATACCAATATACAGTACAGTGCAAATGTCTTAGACACCTGAGAAAATTATATGTTTTTTAATGCAAATTACAAATAATAGTGAATAGTGAAAGTGAAAGTGACCATTCTGGCAGTGCAGCTGTATTTTATTATAATACTACTACTGATATAATAATATTAACAATAATAATAATAATAATAATAATAATAATAATAATAATAAGTTTAATTTATATGCCTTTCTCAAAAACAATGACACTTTTTATAAATCCTTACAAATCCTATTTCACGTTTTTCCTTGAGCTCATGTTTTTTATCAAGTTCAAGAAAAAGGTCAAGGAAAAGTTAATTGGACAGGATGTCATTTTTTTACTGATTGACCACAGCCAGAGACACACAAACAAACCAAAAACATGCTGCAAAAACAAGACAGCACATAACAGTGGAAACATTATGTAGAGTATGTCCAACCTAGCAACAGTCGCTATAAAAACCCAGTTGTAGGCGGATCAGTGATAAGTCAAATGATAGCAGTCAAACCTCAGGCCTCATTAATCACCTGTGCAGGGATTTGATCTCTGCGGTTGAATACCTTGGCTCTCTTCTTCTTCGTTCCATTCTGATTCTTACTGTCTCACGCACACACACGCACACACACACACACATACAGAATGTGTGTAAGAGTGATGACAGGGGCACCAGCTTGTTGCCCATCGGCACAAACCAGTCTAGGCCAGTCTTGACTCGTCCAAGACATTGCCCTTTTGTGGGTATACATGCTTGCACACACACTTGCCTTCCATATTGATATCAGTTCTTCAGTGGATATGCAATGTTATTATTATGTGTTTGTCCAGAATACTTGACTGGACCTCATCTGTCTGTGCACTGACCTGTGGAATAGATTTATATGTCTGTGTGTGTCTGTATTTGTCTGTGTGTGTCTGTGTTCGATTGTGTGTGCCTGTGTATGCCTGTGTGTGTCTGTGTTCGTCTGTGTGTGTCTGTGTTCGTCTGTGTTCGTCTGTGTGTGCCTGTGTGTGGTGAAGAGATGCCTGGGCTGTGTGTTTAATGGCTAATCTGAGGTGTAGTCAGCCCTTTCTAATGCCTTTTTAAACTAAACAGCCTGGTGCTTGTGGTGAATTATTCACCATGGAGACGACTGGACAATCAGCACTGACCTCTACTGTCAGCTCTGTCTTCTGTCTTTTCTCTCTCTCTTTCTTTCCCAGTCTCTCCCTCTCTCTGCTGTGCCTCTGGGCTAAATGAAGGCTAGAGTCAGGGCTGACACTCATCTGGCTGGCTGTGGCTTTCAGCTCATTTGGGTTGAGGTGGGACAGAGGGAGAGCAGAGGTTCTTCAGAGGGCTCATGACAAAAGATCTTCACTTCTGCAGCACCTTCAGCTGTGGAAAATAGGAACAGTGATGTCTTTTTTTCTGTAGCCCTACATAAACAGTTGACAGGAGAACAAAGTAATTAGCAGTATTATCATAATTCCATCATTTAAAAAGATGTGACAACTGTAATGAATGTCTGTTTGTGAATTGAATACTACTGGTGACCTCCAGTCATAAACTGGCTGGTCACATTCAGATTCAAGTTTTTCAATAGCGCCTCTGTTTGCTGTTTAGTTTATGAGGACATTCTTGTGTCGGGCCGGGGAGACTCCTTCTTCATTCGGACGCACTTTGACTATGAGAAGGAGCAGCCTCAGTGCTTGGCCTTTTCACGAGGGGACATCTTTAAGGTGGTGGACACGCTATATGATGGCAAGCTGGGAAACTGGCTGGCCATCCGAGTAGGCAAAGAAAACCAGCTGCTGGAGAAAGGAATCATTCCCAACAAAAGCAGGTGAGTCTGGTGGTGTGAAAGATGCAGCAGACAAAGTGATAGTTTGGTACAAAACCTAAAGAACAGGACATTGGAAAAGCACTTTTAAACCTAAACCATTCAAAGTTTAGATGTCATGTAGTGACTGCAATAGACTTATAATAATTATAATAATTTATCATTCATGGCATGATCCAATTCTAATAGGTTTCAATTCTCATGGTGTTTTTTATCTGTTCCACCTTATTTGTGTAAGGCATTTAGAAAAAGTTTTTGCTTTTTGCTTTCTCTGCCTGGTTCCTCCTCTGTTTCATCATCTTCTTCCCTCTCTTATGCCTTCTCCATCTCCTTCCCTCTCCTTCCCTGTGTCTCTGTGTGAACAGAGCAGACCAGATGACTAATGTCCAGCACACACATAAGGGCTCGAGTGGCGACAGGGCTGATTTCTGGAGGCTCCGTGGCCAGAGAGCAGCCAAGAAGAAGGATTTGCGCAAGACTCGGGACGATCTGAGCACTGGCCTTGTCTCCACCCGCTTCCCCGCCTATGAACGAGTGGTGCTCCGAGAGGGTAAGCTCCTGTGAGAGAGAGAGACAGAGAGAGAGCTAGAACAAAAGAGTGATAGATTTAGAAAACGGGGAGTGGACAGAGGGGCTGTATGCAGAGCGGGTCTGTGGAGAATAATTAAGTCGTATTAGATTAAGCCATGAAAGAGAGCTGTAGTGCAGTGCCCCGGTGAGGTGACATTTTGGACGGCAAGCACATCAGTTTAACGTGCTGCTGAAGGAAGCGGGGCTGATTAAACATTTAACAGCCTCGTCAGACCCAACACTGTCTACCCCCAAAGCCTGTGGGAAGCACACTCACCCCTACAGACACACACATAAACACACACACACACAGCATGCATCACTTGCTATTACTGCTAATGGAGAGAGAAGGAGAGACAGGCAGATACAGACAAAAAACTTTAAGAATCACAAAAATAGCATCATTTTACTTGCATAATTCTCTTATAAGAAAGGGGCTGTACGAGTATACGAGTGTATACTTCGATATAAAAAAGCTTTTTATTTAGTTTGTGTCTCAAAGTGCAATTTTAACTAGGAAATCATTTTGTTGTAACTTTGACTAAACAAATTAGTAATTAGTAATAATGAGGTCACACATTCGCCTAGAACCATTCACGGTTAGTCCACTAAGAAAAGGATATATATGTATATGTTATATATGTTGATAGAAAACACAGCAGGTCCTTCATTTATAGATTTTTGTGAAATGATTTTACTATGGCCAGCAAAGATCACTTTTCTGGCAGAGGATGTAAATAGGCTTTTTTCCTGGATAACAGCAATACATTTCTAAAACATGATTTATTTATGTGTTCTCTTATTATAAGTGTGACCTGTGGATTAACACAAGGAATAAGACACTTACCTTGTCCTGTTCTGAACTTGACTCTCATGTCCTTGAGTGTTTGCCTATAGTGAGTGTAGTTCAGACACTTCGGTGGGTTTCATTGATTAATAATGCCTGTCTTGACTCTTTTCTCTTTGCCCCTTCTATAGCTGGTTTCAGAAGGCCTGTGGTGCTGTTTGGACCTATAGCCGATGCCGCCAGTGAGAAACTGGCCACTGAACTCCCAGAGGAGTTTATTGTTGCCAGTGAGTATCACTAGGGTCTGCTGCATGAACCCGCATAGACCAGCTACTGACATTTAACTCACTACATGTGTTTACACTGCTGCTTTTAAACTGCTTTTAGGGAGATATTCTTTAAACCCTTAAAGAGCCTAAACTTTAGTTACTCATGAAGTTACATGTTAGTTTCGTAGATGTTACTAAATAATGTGTAGCTGCTAATTAGCTGAATAAGAAGCCAATCATTTTTCGGGCAACACAGTAGATAACAGTGGATTACTGTAGAAATGCATCACTGACTGTGTTCTGTAATGTCTACTCATTAGAAACAGAACCCAAAGATGCAGGGTCAGAGAAGTCTTCCGGGGTGGTGCGTCTCAACACCATCCGACAGATCATTGAACAGGTAAAACAGAAACACGCATTTACACATTTTCATAACTGCATAACTTAGATATTAGTTTGGTAGTGGTTTTAGTAATAGTAGCTAAAACTTAATAATAATGCTTAAGATTATATATGAATAATACAGTTTAAGTTAAGCCATTGAAGGAGTTTATCTCCTGCATGTCCTGCTAAACTCAAACTAAACTGTTTGAGTTGTTCTCAGCAGTTGCACCCACATCACCATACCACATAATTATACACTGATTTATACAGTCATTAATTATCTGCTGTTACCACTGAAGTTTAGTTACAGTGAAGAAAGCCATGTGTTGACTTTGCCTGGTTCTAGGCCTGCAAAAAGTAATTAGTTTAATAGTCAATCGCGTTTGTCAATTAAACAGCAAATAATTTATTAATCGTCTTAAACATGGCTTGTAAATGTGAAGAGCTGCAACAAGAGCTGTTTTTTGTTACTCTTTTTTCATTATATTATTTCAAATAAATGTCGAATAACAGCTCTATTAACATATTGTTACTATACTGATGTTCACAATAAATTTCAGGAAAAAAAAAAATTCAATTAAAATGTCTTGCAGTGTTCTGACAAGCCGAAGTACCCCTTGCAAAGAACTATGCCTGCCCATAATTTTGAGCTATTGTAGTATGTAAGGGATAACTAAAACAGTGATATAACAATAAACATGTAGGTTAATGTTACAGCACTTTAGCACGCAGCATTATTTATACAGTTTTAGTGGGACAGCCTGGTGGTATTTTAGAACACTGGCATGGAAGGTTTAGAATGTACACAATGATGCATACAAGGATGTTATTTTTCTCTTGCTACATACTCACATAGGTACAGTCTTATAGGTGACCTGCTAACCTCTTCAAGCTAAGTCATTAACTCACTGTAGGTTGGAAGCCACTTTTTAGTTTCATTTTTACATATTTTATAGTCCACATCAGTATTTGTATTTTCGAATGGTGGAACCAACACTGCTTGGTTCAATGTGTACGTTATTTCCATGTTAAAAACATATATTACATGAACAAAAAGTAACTAAAGACAAAACTGTTTTGATGTAATAGGTCTGATTCGCATGGAAAATGATATACTAATCTAAATCAAGAAAACTGAATGCTTAACTGTTTGTAGGACATAATGGAGTAATAAATGAACTTGTTCTTGCTCTATCTAGGACAAGCATGCCCTGCTGGATGTGACCCCCAAGGCTGTGGACACGCTGAACTACACGCAGTGGTACCCCATTGTCATCTTCTTTAACCCAGACAGCAAGCATGGGGTAAAGACCATGAGGCAGAGGATCATGCCCAACTCTAACCGCAGTGCTCGCAAGCTCTATGACCAGGCCATCAAGCTCAGGAAATCCTGCTCTCATCTCTTCACTGGTCAGTCCCACAACACCAAGCCCGATCGTCGTATGAGCTGTGGTGTATGACATTTAGGAGAAAATTAGTAGGCCTGCATAGAGCCATGCATAATGGTTTAAAATTCAATATTCCATTTATGAAGTTCTCTGAGATCAAATGTGTCTTTCATTTTGATTATTATATTATTTTATGCAGCAGGCTTTCACAAAATAGAGAGTCTGGGTCAGTTTGCTTCAGGCCGTGGACAGACATGTAGCATTGTACAAGGGCAAAAGTAAGTGGACACCTGAAAATCATATTCATATGTGGTAGCTTAACATCTTCTTCCAAAACCATGGACATTAATATGGAGTTGCTACACTCTTGGAGAAGGCTTCTTGGATGACTGCAGGAAATCACTTCCATTTAGCCACAAGAACATTAGTGAGGCTGGCACTGATGTTGGGTGATAAGGCCTGGCCCACAGTAAGCATTTCAATTCATCCTGAAAGGACCTCACATTGTGCATGAGGACATTGTCATGCTGAAAAAGGAAAGGGCCTTTCCCAGCGTGTTTCCACAAAGTTGGAAGCATGCAGCCGTATGCTTTACCATTATCATGGAAATCATGGAAAACCAAGTTTCCCTTTTTTTAAGAAAAGAGGTTGATGTAGGTCATAAACACAGATAAAATGCCAGTCTTAAAGTCACACGAAGATAAACAACCTGTTTAATTCTAAGAGATAAGGAGAGGTTGAAAAAATAGCATGTAAAAATGAATTATGACCGTTGTGGGTGAATAAAACCACACTAATGTTATAAGTGGACCTCAGGGGAAAAATGAAGTGCAAGAAAAATGTATGAAATGGCCTGTTTAAGACTTCACTTCACTGGAGCTAAGGGGCCCAGCCCAAACCATGAATAACAGCCCTCGACCATTATTCTTCCTCCAAGGAAACTTTACAGCTGTTACTCCATGCACTGGGTAACGAGCATTTTCCTTCCATTCACCAGACACAGGTTAGTCTGTCAGACTGACAGATGGTGAAACATGAAATATCATTCCAGCAAATGCATTTCCTCTACTCCAGTGTCCAAAGCAGTGTGCTCTACACTACTCATGCCAATATTTGACATTGCACATGATACCTTTGTGGGTGGCTGCTCAGCCATGGAAGCTAAATCCATGAAGCTCCCAACTAAAGGTTCTTGTGCTTATGTTGCCTTCACAGGCAGTTTGGAACGCTGTAGTGAGCGTTGCAACCGAGGACGGGTGAATTTTATGTGCTGCTATCTTTAGCAATTTGCAGTCCCATGAATTTGCATGGCATGGCTGAGCTGTTGATTTTCCACTTCAAACGAACAGCACTTACACTTCACTGGGGCAGCTCTAGCCAGGCAAAATGTGACAGATTAACTTGTGGCACACTATAAGAGTGCAGTTGTAAAAGTCACTGAACTCTTCCACAATGTCTGACTAGGGAGTTGGCATAAAGATTGTATGCTTCATTCCGAGCATCTGTTCACAACCCAGATAGGAATGGATGTCCGCATTATTTTGATTGTGTAAGTACTGAATGGTTAGAATGTCACATTTCCATTTCCATCTGATATGAGCTCTGATAGGAGTGATGTCCCGCATGCAAAAATATTCGAGCGATTTTAGCTGTCCGTGGAAATGCAGTTAGCTAAATGGATCAATAGGTGAAGCTGGAGAACAAATCAAAATGTCTTGATTTCTCTCTCTCTCTCTTTCTCTCTGTCTTTCTCTGCCTGTGTCTCTCTTTCTTTGCTCCCCCCTCCCTTGCTGCTGTTTCCTTTGCTATTTGTTGTGCTAGCCGTTATTGATCTGAACTCAGCCAATGATGCGTGGTATGGCAGTGTGAAGGAGTGTATTCGGCAGCAGCAGACCCAAGCAGTGTGGGTTTCAGAGGGAAAGGTAAAGAGCGGCCGCTTCTCCATCATCCTCCACAAAGCCTTCAGTGCATCACCACTCAACTTTCACTATCCCTCCATTCATATTTCTTCACATTACCCTCCTGATTCTGCTCAGCTCTATTAGTCCCATGATTAATCTATATATTTACTTTTTAATGCATGCCTTCTTCTTACAGTTAAAGCCATGCTAGTCATTCTTCCTGTTTTTTTCTGTGCTGTTTTACTGTTCATCTTTCTTTGGTGGTGCTCTACAGCTTTGTTTTTGTTTTTGTTCTTTTTTCTTTGTTTCGCTCCTCTCTGTACACAAGATCCATCATGTGTCTCTTTTAGCTGGACGGGACAGAGGGGGACCTTGATCTCCATGACGACCGCATGTCATATCTGTCAGCCATGAGCGCCGACTATCTGAGCATGGACAGCCGTGTGACTAGCGACTATGATGACACGGCTGACGAGGGCGGGACTTACACCGATAACGAACTGGATGAGCCGCTGGAGCGGCAGCGTGTGTCGGCCATCAGCAGATCCTCTGAGCCTGTCATGCCAGAGGAGGTCAGAGAGCATACACACACACACACACACACACATATATACACTGAGTGTAAAAATCTATCATGATAAAGTAATTGAAATTTTCTTTATTCAGTCACATATTTATTCAGCCTATTTTAAAGACCACATATCATGGAAAGCTCTGATATAAGAGCGTGATGTAGTAGTATGAAAACATTAAGGGTTCAAAATGTGCTGTTCGCTCCTCTGTGTGATTCATGAAAGGAAATGAAGCTGCAAAAACAACCCTTTTTGAATTGATCGTTTTTGTGATGTCACAAAAACAAACACATTGGTCCACGTATTCACCTTACAGCGGATTAGCTGCCTGTTCACGTGACGTTATAAGGAGTGTTTCGTAATGCACTGCTTTTTGAATGAGGCACAATAGCCTACAGGGCTACCAGTCAGAACGGAGGCTATTTCATTTTAAAGGCACAGTAACAGAAACAGTCTGTTTAATTCTAAAGTCTAAAGAGAGGATGGAAAATCCTCACGTAAAATGAATTATGACTTTTGCTGAAACCACACAAACATCGTGAGTGGGAGGAAAAATAATAAATACAAGACAAATGTAGGATTTGTGCCCTTAAAAACTATTCCAAAATAATCAAATCATTCTTTAAGATCTTTTGAATTGTTTCTGTTGTATAATTATTATTTTGTCCCTAATATTTGGCCCAAATCATTTACCCCTAAAATGCACACATATGCAAAAGCATACACCCCTCCCCCAACATACACACACACACAAAACATTGTCTGCTTAGTCAGTAATGGCAGATGAGGTTTAAAAAGGCCCACATGCCATTAACCTCATACCCCATTTGTGTACACACAGACTTAAACACACACAAGCTAACACTTTGCGGTTTGTCATGGTTGCCTTGGTCAGCAAGATGTCAGCTTGGCCTCTAAGGAAAGACAGAGGAGGTCAGGGCTACAGGGAAACACACACCACACACATGCACAAGCATGAGAGACCACAGACACACATCCAGCCCACCTACTCACTCATTATCACTGTATCAGTTTCACAGACATCAGACAGGAGAGTCGTTCTGCTCTTGCTCTCTCGAGACACAGAGGTGCACTTCGCTCAGTAACCCAACAAACGAAGGGCGTGAGGCAAAACACTGCAACACATACAGGCACCTTTTATTTTATTTTCAGTTTATCAAACCCTCAATGGATGTTTGTCAATGCAGTCTCTTCTGCCCCCTACTGTTCAGTATTTGTAATTACAGCAACTGCGTCCTGACTGTGAGGACTAGTGCATAATCAAGCATACTCAAACGTCTGCTCACCCTAGTAAGCTTCTTTAGCAGTACTTGCCTATATATGTGATGTGCTTATGCTGTGTGCATTTGTGCGTGTGTTTTAAAGCCTGGATTCATGCTTATGTTGATCGCTGCTGGTGTGTCAGCATGAAGCCTTATCTGTACCAACCCCTTGCTGAGTTCTTGCATGTTGTTCTGGCTGCTTGTCCTCTGACCCTGCCTGCTCCGCAGATCCTCAGGAAGTCCAGCCCAGAGATCCGCTTCCACTCCCGAGTCGGTGTGACCAGCAGAGATCTGCTGAACGAAGGCAGTCCACCAATAATGTCCACCTTCCTCCCCGACCCCTCCAAGGTGAGATCAGTTTGTAATTGCTTTATTTTTTATGATTTAACTGTGAAATCGAGATGTGGAGGTGGGAAATATGACAATATACATCATTATCGTGAAAAATTATATCACTGCACAATGCACTTTTCTGAGCATTTTCTAATTGTTTCAGTTAACACCCCAAATATATAGACATCATGTGTCATGAAAGTGTTTGTTTTATTCATTAACAACAAAAATGTATTAAATGATAAACAGCATACTAAGAATGACTAGATCATGACTAGATCATGAATTGTTTTGGTCAATTCTGACTTTTTTACAGCAGTGGCCACCAGCCCTGCTCCTGAAGAATTTACTTCCGTCCCAGTTTTCCAACTCCTCTTACAAGTCCACGTAACAAGTTGTGTTAGATTTGAGCTGAAGTTCTGCTGTAATGTAGATTTCCAGGTCCAGAGATGACCGCAGCTTTACATTTTACACAACAAAATAATACATGTCCTTTTACTGAGCAAACACCTGAAAATTCTGGTCTTGGCAGATTCCAATAATGCATCCCTGTATAGTCGCTTCTTTAAAATATATCTTCAGATGAGGCATGTTGCATATTAATTTTTTTATTTTATTTCTTCATTCTCAATGTTATACAGATTCACAGACACCTATAGCTCTGTTGGTCATTCTAGACATTCTTTTTAAATTTTACATATTCCTATTGATTAGAACATATGATGTAGAGTACTTTCATCATTTCAGAATATTTTTTGTTTATGTCTTTGCAAAAAAAAGTGATTTGATGTAATAAAAAACTTCAGTTCCAGACTTTTAAACAGTAGTGTATGTGTGATAGCAAACTGCTTTACAAGGTGACTAACATGTCCTGGTCCTTCTCACTCATTCATGCTTATATCAGAAGAACCGTCTGACCTGGCCTTTCTCCCACTCACGCCCCCTCTGCAGCAACCCAGTGGAAAACTCTGGTACTCTAACGCCCCCTGTGGTCCTGTAGTCCTGTAGTAGCCTTCGAACCTAGCCTTAGGGTGTCCCATAAAAACAGTCTGGCCTGTTTTACTGGGAAACAGATTCTGCTTAAAGAGATAAGCAGAGTTTGTTGTATTATGATATAAAATAGGAAACTGTTTTATAACCACTGGAGCATCTTCTCAGCTCACGCACGGCACTTTATACTCTCCCTACTTATTTTTAAAGCTGTAAAATGCACATTTGTTTACATAAAGAGTGAAACAAGTAATTTTTTCCCTGGTGAAACAAAACATTAGATAATTTTCTCAAAGATCTAAAAAATGATCATGTTGTCTCTGGAAAACATTTTTTGTTACTTTATGATAATGATGTAACAGAATCTTGAAAACAAACAAAAAAAACTATTATCACTGCAATACTGAGTGAAGAAAAGATGCAAATCTATGACCTATGAGGGCTTTTGTAAATATCTGTGGTTATTGTTGTCATAGTTCCTTTTATTGTTTCAGAAGCACGATACACTATACTGTATTCAGCTAATACATGCTTGTTTGTGTTTCCTGAGGAGAATTTAAAATGATCCCCCTTTAACACTACTACACTTGTTCATGTGTTGAATAATGTTTGCTGAATAATACTTAGTTCAGGGCTATTTTGTTCTAGTTCTGGAGAGAGAGTCCAGCACAATATTAAACCTGGTATCTACTGCTGACTTTGCATCAGGTGTTAAGCAGGGGAAAAATCTGTGAAAAAAACTGTGCTAGACTCTGGCTCTTCAGGACCACAGCTAGACGGCCCTGGTTTAGTCAGTATATGGAGAGCTCTACTTACTCAGAGTCACTTCTCCCTCAGGTGAAGCTGCTGGCTCAAGTCGAGGCACTGCGCGGACACTACGACCCGTCTCGACTCTACGACCCTCATTCCATCCACCCCACCAGCAACCCTGCAGTCAACCCCAACAGCAACCCTGCAGTCAACCCCACCAGCAAGCCAATAATCAACCCTGCCAGCAAGCCAACAATCAACCCTGCCAGCAACCCAACAATCAACCCTGCCAGCAACCCAATCAGTCACGAGCCGCTCCGTACCAGCGACTCACCCTCCAAACTCCCGCCACCCGTCACAGCTCTAAAGCCCTCCTTCATGTCCCGTGCCTCCAGAGGCCAGGCAGACAGTCCGCCCCTCAGGGACCACGAGCCTCCAGACAAAAGCCCTGAGGACCCGTCCCAGAAATCCTTCATGGGCAAGGTGAGAGCCTTTGAGAAGATGGACCACGTCGCCCGAGCACAAAGGATGGTGGAGATACAGGAGGCCCAAAATGCCAGGGTAATGAGCAAATACGTGAAAAAGCATGTTTCAACATCAATGTCCTAAAACAAAACATAAAATATGAATAATCTGTCTGATATTCTTTTAGTTGGAGTTAGCACACAAGCACCCAGACATCTATGCTGTCCCCATGAAAGCCCAAAAACTGGACCACAGCAGACCACAGCCTATTGGGTAAGAGCCCAGTTTCCCCCTTGGGATAAAGAATGTTTCCATGACCCAAAAAAGGCACCTGCTTGGGGCTGCTGCTATGTCTAACCATTTTTGTGCCTAACCCTGATTTAGTATCCTTAATTCCTCTGAGTAACGGCAACATATTGTAAGTTGCATTTGGCCCATTCTAGTTCTCAGTTCTGGTTTATGCTGGTTTATCTAACGTGGTTATCCTAGGCAAACGCAGCAGTCCACTTGTATTACTGAACTGCTGCTAAAAAACAGTTAGGACTTAACCAAACATAATTATAATTTAAATCTACAAAGCAATCATGTATCTGTCGGAATTCCAAATGATAGGTTGTTAGGAACCCCGACCTCGTACATCATTGTACCATTTTATCAAAGACATGTACCCAGCGTAGTATAAGATTATTCAGGTGGGCCTAGTTGTTAGTTTGTCGGCTAATAGTACTGTCTGTGTTCTCAGATCCAGCTCCCGGCCGGAGCCGCAGACCCCGCCCTCCAAGCCGCCGTACTTGGAGAGCTGTCCGCCCTGCCCTGGCAAGGAGAAGGGTGACGAAGAGCACAGGCGGCGGCTGGCTGACCAGACCAAGCGTGGCTACTACCCTGACGCGCACAAATATCAGGACACAGAGCTGTAGTGCTGCTGTCCGCTTCAGCTCCTCGCATTTCTCCACCATTCCACCAGGCCTCGGCCTGCTTCAAACTGCTGCTGACACAGAAGCCTTTCTGCTTTTACTTTTCTCACTTTTTTTTTATTTTATTGTTCTTTTTCACTTCAGAGAACACTCCCTGCTCTTTTGGATAAGATCTATTGTATTGTTTCATCTTTCTTATTTATGGCAGTTATTTTTTTCCTTCATGTGGAAGGAGCTGTTTTTTCTTGCCTATGCAACTATTTCAGTTTCTGCTGCAGAGCAACTGATAACGCGTCTGTCTTTGCTCCATGACAACCTTAAGCCTGCCGTGTGCTACCTACCAGCTTTTATTTTTGTTATGGTTTCTTTTTCATGGGAACCAGATCAAGCCACTCTTTGGAGTGTGTCCTTCTCAGCCTTTGCATTCTGTCATTTATGATCATGTGAGTGTATGGTTATATAATACAGTACACTGGATTTTGTTACAATGTTTTGAAGTGCCTTTTACTTTCTCACTGAAACAGAGGTTTGGTGGACTTGACAATCCATCCCTCTGGACAATAATATTCTGCTGCTCACAAGCTTCAAGGACAAACAGGGAAAAAAAAAAGACGACACCAAAACCCTTAATACTGTAATACTGTTCACCTGCCACCCTCGTCTTCACTGTTAGCAACAGCCAGGAGTGATGAAGACTGTGGAGTGATGTCTCCCACAACCTGGCTGAAGTTTGGAGGTGTGAGTGTGTGTGTGTGTGACAGAGAGAGAGAGAGCAAGAGAGTGAACGAGTGAGATAGAGGTTATATTGTGCTCTAATTGCTGTTGTCACAGCTATATTTGTTACATCATTCCCCACAGCATTTCGTTTTGTTTGTAATACGCTTCTTTTTAGGTTGATCTTCTGTACCTCCACGTATTAGTTAAGAAGTGCTTTAATGACTCATGAATAATGTTTTGACGGCTTCCGGTTTGTGTAGATATACAGTGAATGAGTGTGCCCAATGGACATTTCCGTTCAAGGCCGCTACTGTTGAATTTCACTCTGCAATACCAAATAAAATGAGACTATAATGACTATATACAAATGTGTGTACTTTATACAAATACAAGGGCAATAGCAATAGAGTGAAAAAGGATAGGGTTATTGTGTATGAGCTAATTTGCATAATATTCACCACATAGTGATCAGATTTCTCTACTAAGCGTAAACGTAGAATCTAAAGGATACAGTCCAGAAATTAGTCATATGAAGTGAACAGGTGTGGATGGGGTTTTTTTGCCAAAAGTGGTTCCAGCTGGGAAACAACTCCGTGAACCCAAAAACGTAACAAAATAGTGTGGCAGAATAGCCTCCATCATTTCAGATAATCACTTCGGCTGGCCTGGGAGCGTCTCTGTGCTTCCCCGGAAGAGCTGGTGGAGGAGGCTGGGCATTTCTGCTGAGGTTGAAGAAGATGAAGGATGGATGGAAAACCATGTATCTCCAGTTTTGCACAATTTTTTATTTTTCAACAATATTTCAACACAGCAGCTGCTCTTTACACTGTGTGAAACTTTTGTGATGAACAAACAAAAAGAAAACATTTTTGCCTTTTCTTAAAGGTGCCACTTTGGAGACGCCTGTTGGTTTTTTCCCCACAGAGCCAAAATACTAAAAATGATCCATCTTGGAACAACATAGGCTGTGTCAAAACATGAAGGGGAAGTCTGACTTTTTAAAAATATTCCCTTATGTTCCTAGTCTATCAGATTGGTTGGATTTGTTTTACAGACACTTATCAAATCGGTGTCTACAATGCAAATATACATTTTATTTATTTACATTTTATTTACTAGACATGATGTGAATGCATGTGAAAAGTGTCATATGTAAGATGATCATGGCAAAATAATTATAAATCTAAAACTGAAACGTCCGCGCAAAATGTTTCACTTCTTGTAGTCAGACAGAACAGAGAGATGAGTGAACCTGCCACTGATCTAAC
>JBBPCY010000018.1:15758945-15783271 GCA_037974405.1 Brachyalestes nurse
ATCAGTATACTGGTGGTGCTGAATGCTGAGTGGCTGGAACACCTTTATCTAGGCTCCTTGTATCTTTAGGCACTTTGCAGCCTGTTGCGGCACAACATTTGTTCACATTTCTTTCATTTAATTTACTCAGTATGTCAGGATAAGAGTTTAACTGACATGAAAGTATTTTTGCACCAACCAAGATGATTCAAAGAAAAAAATATAAAGAAATGAGGAGTGACTCAATACTTTTGCATAGTGTTGTGAGTCCGATACAAAAAAAATCTTTCTGAAATAAGCCCTCATTGTGGAAGAAGTGCAATTCCTGTTCAGTTTCTGTCTCAATGCTGCCCACCTCTCATCCTCAAAGCGACGGAAAGCGTTACGTAACATGATCACTGAATTTAAGCAGAAATGACTGCTGGGTGCCGGAGGCTGAGGGGCACTAGCCTGATCAGAGCAAATGGCCTGACTCTGGTTTGCCCTGTTCTGTTGATGTGAATCCTGGGAATATTCTTTGGGCCTGATATATCCTCTCTACAGCAGCAAGAGCAAGCGACTCCACAGAGAGAAGGTCTATAAACAAAGACAACTTAGCATGCACAGCACAAAGCGCTTATCTTCTCTCTGTCCCTTACAACCTCCCTCCCTTTCTCCTCTCTCTCTCTCTCTTACTCTCTCCCTCTCCATCTCTTTCTGTATACGAAGCAGAAAAGCTCTCCTCCATCTAATGTTCACCCACTCTACAGAAGAATAAATTATGCATGTAGCTGAATATGGCTGAGCAATACTGAGAATGGAAGGCTGCAAGACAGACAGAGAAAGAGAGAGCAAGAGAGCACAAAAAGAGAGGGAGGTAAAAAGAGACAGAACAAAAAAAGACAGGGTGAAAAAAGAGAGCCCAAAAGAGGGAGAAAAGAGAGACTGAGCACAAGAGAGACAAAGAACAAGAGAACAAAGAGAGTTGAAATGGTAGAAGAGAGAGATCTAAAATGTTAGTTCTTGTAATTACAATGATGAAAACGAAATTAAGTCTAAATATGTTCATGTCAATAAAGCCAAGCGAGATAAAGAGAACGAGATCAACACACACACACACACACACACAAGAGGGGGAGCGAGATAAAAAGAGAGAGAGAGTACACAGTGGGGGAGAAAGAGAGAAAGGGATAGAGAGAGAACACAAAGAGTATGCACATAAAATGAGAGGAGGCAAAAGAAAGAGTGCAGAGACAGCAAAAGAAGAGGATGAGTGTAAAAGACAGAAAGAGAATTTTTTATTTTAAAGATTCCAATAAAGCTTAGAGGTCAAGAGAACAGAGAGAGAGAGAGAGAGAGAAAGAAATAGAGAGAGACAGCGCACAGAAAGAAAGGTAGAGAAAACAAGCTCAAAAGACAGAAAAAGGGCTTGAGAGAGAGAGAGAGAGAAAGAGAGAGAGAGTAAGAAATGAGTGAATGAGGGAGTGAAAGTAAATACAAAAGATCTTTAAATGATACAAAATTAAATGTATTTTAAATACTGTCAGATAAACAGAGAGGGAGTGTGTGTGTATGAAGGGGGGTGTGAGAGGGAGAGACAGAGTTCTTGTACTGTTTAGTTCTTGTTATGATGCCTTGGCAACACTAGAAATAGGCTCATCCTTATGAATTTATTCAATTTGAAAGGAAGGGGAGAAGGGAAGAGACCGTGAGAGAGAATGAGAGACACATGAGAGACAGGAGGAATAAGAGAAAATGAAATAGAAAGAAGGAACTGAACAGTAGGAAGTCAGAGAAACAGACCGAAAGAGCAGTAAAGAGAGATGTATGTGCATAAATGCAACAGGAGAAAGGGGGAAAAGGGGGAAAAGAATGGAAAAAGAACTGCAGAACAGTCCAGAAGATCAGTATGTATATCAGAGAGCTCAGAGAGCTCAGAGAGACACAACCCTGTGGGGAAAGTTCTGTTCGGGTTGGGGGGGGGTCTTGAGAGTGATCAGGGTGCGCAGGGTGATGCTGCTGGGCAGGATGCTTTTTTTACATCATCTTCTAAAAATAGCCCAGAATGTTCTTCGCCCTCGCCTCTCCGACATGCGCAGTGAGGAGAGAGCAGGGAAAGATGAGAATCGCATCACTGAGCATGTCCCTCCCTCCCACTGCCTCATTCACACAAACCAGTGAGGAGGAGAAGGTGAGAAAGTGCTGAATGAACAACCCATCGATTCCTCCCTAATGGCCACAGGACAGCACAGATAGCTTTAACAGAATTAGGCTCCCTAATGCAGTCGGGGGAACAGATAGCCTGAACAGCACGCACTGCATTTGTAGCGCTCCGGTGCACTTGGTGGGGTTTAGGGGTGTTTGGGGACTGAGAGTCGGGCATGGCAGGGGGGGGGTCTGGCCAAGCTTGTGACGAGTACTTAATCAAAAGTGAAGGCGGGTTAGGCTGTAGGAAGCGGAGCACAGTGGTTTGTCTATGATCCAGAAACAACCTATAGAGGCAGCGTCAACCTGAGTCACCATCAGTTCCCTCATCTAAGAACAATCCTGGTTCTACCTAACAAACAGCACGCGACTCCAGCAGTGCATTTGACAAAGCATGGTTTCTCAGAACACTGGGTACATTTAAATTGTTTTTGTTTGAAAGAGAACAGTTGATTAAATAGGCCTACAACAGAGTATAAAAGACTTGACAAATAACTTCAGTGGTAATGGGTCATTCTATACCAACTCAACAACAGCCTCACAGCAAACGTCATGGATTTTCTTGAGAGAATTTATGTGAAAACATCTATTAAATTGATGTAAAATCCTACAGCACTACTCCAAATACTTTTTAGTCATAAATGTAATCATTTTGTGATTCCTTGTAGGTGTTTAAAAAACCTCACTGGATTTTCACTGGATTTTACAAATGAAATTTGTACTAAACATTTGCTATATTATAGTTATATTTGAGTCATTTAATCTTATTAATCAAAATAATTTATTTTCACTCAAACACATGATTTCTTGGCGGGGAAACCTTGAGAAAAGTTCCAAATTCTAAAAGTGCTGGAATCTAATGACCCCACAGCAAATGAGAAACAATGATTACAAACAGGTTGTTTTTTGACGTCAAATACATGGGACTACTACATCATGGTTTATCCGAGGAATATTAAACAAGTGATTTACGATCAAGATAAGAATGGACAAGAATGCTTCCCTTGACCGAATAAGTCAGGGCTGCCCAACACATGAAGATGTTTGATTTGATACTAAGAGTTACTCAAGACGACTGGTTCCTAACCCTGGTCCTGTAGCCCTCTGCACTTTTTAATGTTTTCCTTGCTCCCAACATACCTGATACAACTAAACTGCTAATTATTAAACATTAAGCCTGGGCTGAAGTGGGTGTGCTAGTGTAGGAGAACACATGTGCAGGGCTGGGGGGCTCAAGAGTCAGGTTTGGGAACCTACACCCCCAGCCCAACTCCGTGTCCAATGAAATGATGATATTTAGCCTTCATACATATGTTACTATTAATTTATTCAATTCTTATTTTCCTGTAGATGTTTTCTTTTATATACACAATACAGGATAATAGCATAATTAAAAACATCTTTTTCTTATTACATTTGAAACCCATCTATCAAACTCTATTGGTAAGGTTTTGTCTTTTTGCCACATGGCCCACCACAAACACTGCAGTTTTGTCTGCTAGGTCAAAAGGCTTAGGCAGCCCTGAACTTTTGAACATGTGCAACACTTTATTTCAGATATGACCATCTCCCTTCATTAAACCCAACAGCTAGAGTTCAAGTCAGTAGCCTGGTTTCTCTTTCCACCCCTCTTTCCAACCAAGTAATTCGCCAATTAACTACTGATGTAGGCTGCGTTCTTGTCATCTGCTGAGATCAAATAGTAATGAGTCTCTCAACCGTATGAGAAACCGTATGTGCCCCATAAAAATCTTTTCTGTCATATGTGAGGATTCAGCAGAGCTCTTTAAACCAAACCTCACAGAACAGCTTTGCTGTCAGTGGGGAGGCTCTTCTGTGGGTGCCTTGTTACACGCTTGCTAAAGTTCTAATTGAGCTCTTTGAAGGCCAAGCAAGAGACAGAGCGAAAGAGTGAGCTAATTCCCATATGTGAGCCAAAGCCTGGCTAGCCCCCCACTCTCACTCCTTCTCCTGCCAGCAACCATGATGAAGGGATTGTCTCAGTCCACTAAAGTAGGTCATCTTCACTTCAGCATTGGATATGGATGAAGGTCTTTATCCAAGATCTACCAAGCGATGGTCAGTCCGCATTAAGTGGTTCACAGAGCACCACAGGTCTTACTATGCTCATTTCAGTTTGTGGGAAACGCTGGACTGAGGTGTGATTCATCTGTGTTCACCAAGTTTTCTTGAATAGGGGTGTAAAAATGCATCAAAACATTGTTATATCAAAAACAAAAAATGTGATGTGCATCATTGTAACAATATTTTTTCAAAATTATACCGGTTTCACGGTATAGGACGGAATTAGAACTCCAGTGGCATGGATCTTTCTTAAATGGTATCTGAAATTATTTTTGAGATTACAAAAAAGCTAAAAATAAGAAACTGCACAAAAACGCACCCCCTAAAAGTAATATTTTACACCCTATAATCCACACTCTGTTTATCTGACATGTCGACTCTCACACTCATAATAGTAATGAAAAACGTTTTTCGGGATGAACCGGTATACTGCCCAGCACTAGTGACAATGCATTGCGAGGAACATCTGCATTGTTCATTTGCATATCTGCATTGTTCATAGAATAAATCCAGTGCCAGACCAACACAGTCATGTCATACATCACCACCGCACCTTCCAGCTCTAGTCGTATTAGCAAATTGTGCCACAGATGTACACAATCATCATTTTTTATATTCAAATTTCACTCTAAAATGTGGGAATACTGAATTGTTCAGTCTTACTTTGTTGAACACATTGTGAGTGTATCGAACCGCGAGCCCTGAGTCATCAATCAAATCGAATCGTTAGTTGACTGTATTGCTACACCCCTTATTCTTAAAGGAACAGGGAATGTTCCCCTGGCTTAGAGGCCTTTCATTTTCTCCTTCTTCAGCTAGCTTATGTCACCCTCAGCTAGCAATGTGTTCTGCTCCAAATGATCTCTCCCCCTTTGTTAAAAAAAAAAAAACCGACCCACTTTTCAAACAGACACAAATGCTCTAAAAATAACCCTGACATCAACCCACCAATGAGGCTTTCCACTAACCACATTTCTGAAACGGAACGCTATAATTACTTTGTACATCCAAAACACAAGCACAAAAGGAAGTCAACAGAAATAGCATCACAGGCTAATGTGGATGTAGAGCACAGGGGCAGCTATAAATAATTCAACAGAAGTCAAAACTTTGAGAGCTTTTCCAAGCCATTCCAGGCCTGTTTTAAATATTCCTGAGTACTGTAAAAAGGGTTCAGATGCTACGTCCTTTTTCAAACAGCAGTTTCTTCTCAGAGGAACTTAAATGTTAGTTTCCGGTACCATGTAAAAAGCAGAGCCTCTTGAAAAGAGAACATATAACCTCTAATGGCTCTTCTGCAGACACAGTATGACTACAGCTCTTCATCACTGACAGCTCCTCTGTCCGCTGATATCACCTTTCTACTTACAGAACAGTGTGCAGACAGTACAAGCACCAAAAGCGCACTGTTATCTGATATGTAAGAGGGACTATCGATTTTTATATACAAGAGCCTAACAAATGAGGCAAAATCTCACCAACCTTGTGTTCAAACGGCATTTCGGACATAATATAGATTAGGACCTAAAAATCAGTGTCCTGTGCTAAAACTGATAAAGGAGAGACAAGGGTGGTCAGTAAGATGCAGAGTATTATCTTTGAGAAAACAGACATTTAATAATATATGTATTTTGTTTAAATTGTGTTTAATAATATGTATAATGTATAATATGTATAATTTGTTTGCTTAAAGTTTCAAATAAGTTGCAAAACAGCAGTCCCTCATTAAAACCACACACACACTCAAATATAAATGTAAAATCAAGCTTGCATATTTCTCTATCGAGTGTGAAAATCATTTTGGTAAAATATTATAGTTGGCAAATATGAATTAATAGACCGTATAAAGATAACATTACAACGGGCTGATATTTGATCAGCTGTGTATGTTTTGCAGCTCATGATTTTTATGTTCACTAACTTCTGGGGGGGATAATGCTGAGAGCACTACTGTGAGTCACCAGGACTTTCTCCTAATTCTAACACTTCATAATCTAAGGTACTAGAAACCAGAAGGTCTTCAGTCATCCTGAAGAAATATCAAAAATATTTAGAATATCCATACATCCAACATTCACAGCTTGACTAGATGTTGCTGATATCATCACTGTTCATATTACTAAGCCTGTATAATACTAAAGATGTTACTAATATTAGTAATCGTACTGAAGCTGGGAGTGATTTTTAATCTGATCTTGACATGTTGATAAGACATGTGGTTAAGTTTTTTGTCATGTAATTGTGCACATGCACTTGACACATTTTACTGCAGTGTTTAACTTAAAACTTAGCAAGCATTCAGTTCAGGGTGTATTTTCAGTAAACACTTAAAACAAAAACGTTAAAGGTCTTTTTCGTCCTTTTAGGCCACAATAAAGTATAAAATGTGGCTTCTTAACTAACATGCTCGCTAGTTAGCTTAATTTAATCTTGAAACAATATACCCTCATACAAATGAAGCAAAATTCTTTCTCTTTTGAGTGAGAAAATATAGGCAAAAACATTCTTTCTGTGGAGGCCTGCATAAATGTTAAAAGTATTTGCATTAGCTTCCTAACAAACATTACATGATAGGAAAATATTTACAGGAACTATTTGTAAGAAACTAAAAAGAGACCACGGCAAAAATGTTTCTCAGGTTTTATCTTTTATAGGTGCAAGTATTGAACTGAACAGCTTTGCCTTAATTTTTAAGGACTGCTGACAACATTTCTCCTAATTTCCAAATAAAAATATGGTTCTTTAAAGCATAGTTTTAACAGAAATGACAAAACTTAAAAATAACAGAAGTGATGCAGCATTTACAGAACTTGAATAATTCAAAGAAAACAAATCTCTTGTTCACTCTTAAGCAAAATGTCAATAATAACTTCTAGTAGTGTTTTGGCACCAAACTGGTCACATAGCAAGAGGAGAGTGTTAATTACAGCAGTGGGTTTTTTATATTTTTCCTCATTAAATAAGATTTGATTCAGGTGATCACTAATCAGTACCCCATAAAGCAGAATGAGGTGCTTGTGTAGAAATTTAACAGACACTGGCACGGACTGGTTGTTATACTGAGATGCTGATTTAAAAAGAAATTGCAGAGGTTTTTAATGTAATTGTGTGTACTGACTTTCTCTTCAACAGGCATTGAATTCAGTAGAAAGCATTACCACAGACAGAGGTTTGGATTCTAGGATTCATGTTACTTACACTGATCAGTCATGACATTAAAACCACCAGCCTAAAGATGTATAGATCCCCTCATGCCCCCCACAAAGCTGTGATTTGTTGAGGCATGAACTACAAAAGACCTCTGAAACTGTTCTGTGGAATCTGGCACCAATACTTTAGCAGCAGATCCTTATATTTTGTGTGGTGGGCAACAGGATGCATTACCCTGTTGAAAGAGGCCACCGCCATTAGAGAACACCATCGCCATAAAGGGGTGTACCTAGTATATTCAAAATATCACTCACATGAATATCAGGACCAAAGGTATCCCAGCAGAACACTGCCCAGAGCATCACACTGTCTCCACCAGCCTGCCTTCTTTCCTTAATGCATCCTGGTGCCATCTGTTCCCCAAGGTAAGCGACGTACATACACCCAGAAACTAGGCCATTTCTTGCACTGCCTTGGTCCGGTTCTGATGCTTACATGCTCATTGTAAGCATTTTCAGCAGTGGTCATGGGCACTGTGACCCATCTGTGGCGACGCAGCCAAATACCCAGAAGAAGGATGTGTTGTATGTTCTGACATCTCTCTATCACAGCCAGCATTACCATTTTCATCAACTTGGGCTACAGTAGCTCTTCTGTTGGATCAGACCACAAGACCTGCTGTTTCGGAGATGCTCAGACCCAGATATCTAACCATTGCAATTTGACCTTAGCCAGTCACTCAGATTCTTACTCTTGCCTCCTTTTCCTGCCCATTTTTCCTGCCTGTTCACTTACTGCCTATTATATCCAATGACAGGTGCCACTGTGACAAGATAATGAATGTTATTCATGTCACCCACCACTGGTTTTAATGTTGAAGCAGATCAAATTCTGACTGCTTCTGACAGCTTTAAAAAGGGAAAAAAATCAATAAAACGGTTTAACTTAACACCCTCAAACACAAAAGGATTTGACCATTATTTTCCATTTTTTTTCCATTTTTTTCAGAGTTTGCCTGAAGAGTGTTAAATACAGCCATTTTTCATCTTTGGGTTTAAAGTGAATTGTTGGTCTAAAGCAGCAATTCTCAAAGACCGGATGCCGGTCCATATCCGGACTGAACTGCAAGTCATTCCGGACCCAGTCCAGACATCACACTAGGAACGCATTGATGCAACGCAATTAAATGTACACTACAATAAATTACCAGTTTTGTAAAATATAACATATTTTAGATTTTTACGGCGATCCTGGCTTGAGATTAACTGAAGCAACATTGTCAGTCGGCGCACGTACGACCCAACGTTGGCGTGCTTCAATTCTCAGGCTTCGCATCCACATTAGCAAGTCCGCTAAGGCTAACGGGCTTTCACGTGCAGTCTTGCGAGCACGAATGAGCGAAATTCCTGCGTCTTTATAAGAGTTCCCAGAGAAGGAAGTGTTATGTTCCACCGCCACTTTATTTGTTGAGGCATAAAAGTAATTAAGTTAATCAAGGTTATTGTTATCTATTCATACAAACTACATGCATATTACACTTTACTGTCAAAAGTGAGAGTGGATTAGGTTCACAAGCAAATAATTATAGGCAAACAGCACCATTTCTTTTGGTTGTATGTTGTAAGTAAATTTAATAAAAGGGATTTGCTTATGACTTGTCGTCCCGGACCTTTGACCTTATCTAGAAATTAGATTTGGACCTTTGAATATAAAAGTTTGAGAACTCCTGGTCTAAAGTGTTCTAGCAGGACTTATGACAGCCCTGACCCACTCAGAACAGCACACCATGTCAAATCACACAAACTAATATATAACTGTGTTACACTATGGGCGACACTGCGGCACTAAATGAACTGTAGCAGTTATTATAATAGTACATTCTCAGTCTTGGTATGGTGCCCTGCTTGTTAAGCAGGATATTGAATGTTCTACATTTATATAAAAGTTGTCTGTTTAAGCCCTTCTCTTCATTACTCTGAAAGACAAGACGGAGGCGATGATTCACCACTGCAACCTCTGTGAATTCAACAGCACAACAGCCAAATCTCCAGCCTGAGCTCTGCTTCAAATGAATGCTAATCAGAGATAAAATTAGAGCCCACATTGTTTTCCCAAATTCATCAGTGTGAAAGTGCCACAGTATAAATTAAGTCTGGCAAGGATATAAATAGATCCATCCCCCAACCTATTACTGATCTCCCTTTAGTTAGTGTGATGTACCAGGCTTGAGGATGAGATGATTCTCACACACTAAACTAAACTTGACTTGTCATTTTGATGCTGGATGACTTAAGAAAAGTGTCCTAGCTAGGTCCACAGAAATGTCTTTGAAATGAATGGATATTATGCTTAAATTAAATGGACATTTAGCCAAAAAAAAAAACAAAAGAACGTCCACGATTTTCCACTCAGATGCAGTCAATCAGCCAAGCCATGTTTTGTGTTCAAAATTTGAAGCTTTAGTTAGTGCTGGAGCTAAGAAGCTCATGTTAGCAACAAACACTAGAAGTCAACAGTTGCCCACATACTGTTCAAACTGTTTCCGTAAAAATACACCACCAAAATGTCTCTCACCCTGCACTAACTGCATCTCCATTACGATCTTCATTAAGGTCATGAAGACGTGTGCATTTTGTTTAATATAGTTTAGTACAGTTCAGTCCTCTAATTTAAGACTGCCTTTTAAACACCAGCCCTGGTGTTGTCTGAAACCGCTGCTTGTAATGGTGCAGGGTTATTCATTTTTATGCTGTGTTAAGTTATGCCATGTCTTAAAACAGATCCATAAATCTGCTCCACAAGATGTGGAGAAGCGCTGTGGAGAAGTGCTGGGATTCGAACCCATGGCCATTTGATCGCAAGGGCAACACCTTAACCATTAGGCCACCAGCTGCCCATCTAATTTGAGTGACTATTTGTTAGCACATTAGCCTCATAGCTGCAGTTCTAAACTGAAGAATCAATATTCTGACACAAAACATTACTTTGTGACCAACTGCATCTGGGGTAAATGTAGAAAAGTGCACATTTGATTTATGTTAAACTTTAACTTCAAAGTTATTAACTGTTATTAATCACATCCAGACAGAGGAATTGGTAGCAAAACTGTCTGGAGAAAAAAAAAGAAAAAGAGTAAGTACAACCAAGTTACACATTCAAAGCAGCTGTGACAATACTGAGCTCCAGAAAATCAATTAGTCGATCAACTTTCAGCGGTCATCTTTAAACAAAATGTGTTACTTAACCACAAAGCAACTTATAACATACATGTTACAGGTCTGTTTATACACTATATAGACAAATGTATTGGGACAATCCTCTTAATTATTGAAGTCAGGTGGCCCCTTAGTTCCAGTGCAGAGCAATCTTAATGTTTCAGCAGACCAAGACATTTTGGACAATGCCCTGCTTCCAACTTTGTGGACACAGTTTAGGGAAGAACCTTTTCTATTCCAGCATGACTGTGCCCCAGTGCACAAAGCAAGGTCTATAAAGACATATTGGAAGAGTTCGGTATGGAAGAACTCGACTGTCCCGCACAGAGCCCTGACCTCAACACCGTCTAACACCTTTGGGATGAACTGGAACGGAGATTGCGAGCCAGGCCTTCTCGTCCAACACCAGTGCCTGACCCCATAAATGCTCTACAGAATGAATGGGCACACATTTTCACAGAAACACTCCAAAATCTTGTGGAAAACTTTTGAGAAGAGCGGAAGCTGTAATAATTGCAAAAGGGGGACCAGCTCCATGTTAAAGTCTATGTATTTAAATGCAATGTCATTAATGTTCAGGCGTCCCAGTACTATTGTCCAAATTGTATGAATAAAATAATTTAGAGTGATTTAGATGTAAAATCGTGCATTGTGGAGAGAGTTACACACTTTATTTACACTGTTGTTGATGGCAACAGGGTTTGGGATGTCTGTAACACAAATATAGCCTTTTATTTACTATTCAAAACCTCAAGTGATCCTGTATTAGATTTTATAATACTGACAATTGTAAAACTCAGATTACATTTCAGGAAGTAACATTCTGAGACAGCTTTGAGCTGTTCAGGCGGTTCCTTTCACCACCACTGTGAACAATACTGCCAGTTTCTCTGTAACAGACTATTTGTTTTAAACTGTAAATACATCTTAATCTTAACAAATCTGCCCTTCAAGTTCAAATTTGATAGAGGTGTGCTTTTCAGAGCGTTTTACTGAATTGGTAATTTACTCAACTACATTTGTGAGAAAAGAATCTAGTATTTACTACCACCGCCTCTCATCTTTTGAGCAGCACGTAAAACATTATTTTCAGTGTGCTGAAAGATTCTGGGTGGACTGATTGCTGACTGACTGACTGCTTACAGGGGACGCGGAACTTGATATTTTGGATCAGATACTTTTCATGAATCAAGGTTTTTTTCTTTTCTTTTTTTTTGCTAATTACTTTATATTTTAAAGAACTGACAAGGCTTTTTACTTTAAGCTTTTTTCACTCACCTCTTCAAGAAGAATCCACTGCAGGAGAGAGGAAGCTTTTTTTCACAATGCTAAATGTTCTCCAATCATAAGTAGCCTCAAAAATATTTTAAAATATGATCAAATAAAATATAATAAAATAGAAACTTCTGATAGTTAAGTATTTGCATTCTACCATTTGATAACTCCAGTTAAAACTATGGATGTTTCTCCCATTTTGAAGTGTCTAAGAAAAGGGAGCAAGGTCTTTGTGTTTCCTTTAATACAGTTATATATCTGATATAAGATGAATAAAACTGAACAGTCAAGTAAAAGCATTTATTAAACATTTAAAACAGGCAATAAACAATTTCAACAATACATTAATTAGCAATAGTCTTTAAACTAAAGGCCAAATAACCATGTCCTCTGGCGAATGACAGTCATAAACCTATGACTTAAAAATAACATAAGGCTCCAATTCTACAAGCGGGCCTGCCCACTACTTACCATCTAATTCAGTTTGTGTAGTAATTAAATAGCCAATGAGTCCATGACAGAATATTTCCAGGGTTACACAGGTATACTTTTTTGAAGAATAGTCTTAAGATACAAGTTGATATCCACCTTATTGTTTCAGCTCATCTAGAACCCAAACATGAAAAACAAGCTTTGACTTTTCCCATTTATCTGGATTTCAGGAGAAAACAGTCACTCCCATTACATGCATCCATTCAGTAAAAGAAATAACACAAGTAATGGAAGCTTTTCTTCATGCACTTTCTGTTTTACTCCAAGCCCTGCAGTCATGGCGTCTCAGTGCTGGTAGCCCATCGCCTGCCACAGTGCATTATTACTCACGGTACGAGTTTGAGGCAGGCCTAGCGCGTACCAAAAGTAATAATGAGCTGTGAAGCAGGCCATTCCTCCACTGCCGTTATTCAGACCTGATCAAGCAGAGTTTCCTGTTTAAAGAAAAAGACAAATTGCACACAGATTAAAACGGGTGACAACTCTGAAATGTGAAAAAGGTGTATCCCCTAAGTGTTTTGCATTAAATGATCTCATTATACTCTGAGACATGCTAGATCAATGTCTATTGTGTGAGAGAATAAAAGAAAGAAAACAAATCAGTGTAACTATACATACATGTGATCTACTACTTCTTTTAATGACTAGATAAATATATATATATAAATATTTACTTTATAATACTATATAATGTATATTATACTATACTATGTAATTTTATCTATATTATTATATTATATTTATTTTTAGGTCTAAATTGATCCTTCACAATTTCCAAGTGCAGTTTTAGTAGTTTCTTTAAGACAAAAATTGAGAAAAAGTGCAAAATATTGCGGGGACATATGCAAGATAGAAAAAAAACACTATACTCTCAGAAACGTACGTAAACAAATGGCCAAGCGATGGCGCTATTTCACAAAACCTCAGAATTTAGTAAGAATGAAGTCTGGCTTTTGTTCTGCTCACCACTGTCTGCAAAAGTCGAGTTCATCAACTTTTATCTTATTAATAAGCTCTATATTTTCTGTCATGCCTTCAAATAAGAGGTACGCGTCGACTCCCATTTCAATGACGTCACAAAAGTCGCACTTTCCAGAATGTTTTTCCACCCGTATTCCAGAAAGCCCCGCCTTCCTGAGTCGTATATGGCTAGAGGTACCCCGCTACTCGTGCAAGGATTGGCTAGTACTTCTGACTGACGAGCACAATAGCCAATCCCTGAAGAGGAAGCGCGGTTTTTCCGGAATACGGGTGGGGAGCCAAAAACAAGAACGTCGTAGGGACCGAGCTGAGAGAATTTCACACAGATCCGAATGATAACTCACAAAAAACGCCATAAAAACAGCAAAAAAGTGAACGAAACTCTTGATGGGGAGTTCACAAGACGCAGAGAGACCCAGTGTGTCTATGTTATTTGTCCAAATGGTTCCAAAAAAAACAAACACGTTTAAAATGTGATCCCCTAGTTATGTACTCTACCTGCTGGCATCTTCAGTCCCTTCAGTCGCTGCGTGTTGATGCTCCAAACTGTGGCTCCAGGTCGCTCCTGGAGGTTCAGCACGGCTGCTCTGTGTTCCCTGAGACGGAGCAGGGAGAAATGAAACGCCTTTGTCGTTGAAGAGGTTCTTTTTATTCCATCTTCCTGTGGAAGCAGGGACTCGGGACGGTCATTCCCAAACCGGAATTCCTGTGTGTGTTTGGAGCTGATAAAAGTGCTGAGGAGAACAGGCTCCATCCTGCTAGCAGCCCTCACAAAGTCTTCGTTCACAGCCCTGTCCTCAGACCTGCCATCAGGACACACTTTTTTTTCGAAGTTATTGCTGGCATCTTTGCAGAACTTTATTAGGAAAGTGTGGAAAAGGGCACTAATTGTAGGACAAATTCCTCAAAAGTCTTTCAAACGTTCTGCTATCCTCCTAAATGTGTTCATGATATATCTGACCTAGAAAATGTTTTCCATATTGTTTACTTGATATTTACTTAGGAATAACATCACTGTTAACTACTATTTCTACAATGAAAATCAGTGGATATGTCCTTCATTTCATGCTCATATTTGTGGATAGTATGCAAACACTGATATATCTACATATCATTAATCTGAGTGGATGTGATTTTCACACCAATGTGGCAGGGGAAAAAAATATTAATCTTATATGCTATTTATTTCATAGCAAACAGAGCTAACCAGCCTGCAACAAATGTGGAAGAAATGTGGCTGGGGGAACAACCGGGCAGGAAAGTTAAATTTATGTCTACAGGACCACATCAGGAGTGGGGAAAGCAATGCAGCATTTCCTGAGCGAGAGGAAGCAGGACGTGGCTGGTGGATGGAGATACAGGAGTGTGCACAGTCAGAACAATAAAAATCTCACCGGCTCAGGAAACGGATCTGCGTCAGTCCTGATTGACAGATTTTAGAAAGGCCAAACGGTGCCAAGCCCACGGAGGCAGGACAAATCACTGTTTCTTCCAAAGATCAACGAGTACAATGCTTTGTCCTAACAACTTGATTGAGAACAATTTTTTCTGTCCTTTTTTTAAAAAAAAATTTCCATGGACGATGCGGCCTGTGATGTAGAGTTATCGACAAGAGGCGAAGTCAGATGGTGGTGACTAACAATATTTTGCCTGCATGCAGGAAAGCCAGTGAGCTTTGGCCTGACTTGGAGAGGAGCTGGGAGGGGTTGTGGCTTTTCCAGAAACTGTCTTAGCACCAGGAACAAAATTCCACTGCTAAGAAATTGCATGCAAGATGGTGTCTGCTGAAGACAAATGAATTTATTTACTGTGGATTGTGTAAATAAATGCACTCATCAGCAGCAGACATTTGGTTCCCCGACCCCTCCTTGCTAGAAGTCATTACATTGAAATTGCCCCCAAGGCAGAGATACTCTACTCCAAATGTTTAGTCTTTCAACGCTTGAGTGAGCGACTGTCATTAATGTAATGTTTAGGGTTTAAGTTGAAAAAAAAGTCAGCAAACACTTTTAGCTTTTTGCTTTACTGTAGTTGTAACTTTCCAGGATTTTTAAAAATGAAACAGCAGATACGATCTTGATACTCAGAAGGGAAAGACACATGGGACTTCCTGGCCTCTTTGGGGCGAGCTCTGATGAGCCTCAGTGAGTCTGGCAAACATTTAAGTCCATGTTCTCCAGTGGGCTCCACGCTGCAGCCGTTCTTTCACTTTGGGCAAGGCCGAACTTGTTCGGCCTGGTTTGAGGGTTCTCTGATCTGTGGCTTTCAGTCCTTTCTGCCTGATATGCAAGTCATTTTTAATTATTGTTATTTTCTTAAACTGTAATAATAGACCCACCTTGCAATCCCAACACCCCAGGAAAAGGGACACATTATAATTTAATGGGAAATCATCAAACATTGTAGCTTTGTTTTTATTTGTGTTTTACACTTGAACACTTTCCTGCAATTCACCATGAGATTCAACATCCCTCTTACAATTTTACTAGTGGTAGTAGTAGTTTGTCAGTATAAATTGTGTGCACTGACTCCCCACTTACCAGTTTCCAGCTAACTGTAATTTAAGCTCTGCTGAGAGCATAAATATGCCGGCTTGGGTGTAATGTTTCAGTAGACGTTATCTTTTTATTTTTGCTTAATATTATTTTATCCAGTTAACCTCATACTTACTTAGAATAACCAACTGTATTAACAGACTGGCCTATGACAGGGTTTTATATGTTGATGGAGCACAATCAACACACACTAAAAGGGCTGACATTTCTCTCTCACATACACACAGTATTTTAACGCTCTACTATACCATCAGTGTTAATAGCGTTTTAATTTATTCATTAATATGAAAAGGACCTTATAAAAAAAGTTTAATACAGATACAGCCCCCTGATCTGATGAAAAGAATGACCCACTATTAGGCAGGAAATGAATGCTGAGAGAAAGGGGGCGCTCAGGGAGGGGTATAGCCGTCTTGTGATATTAGGGTGGGGTTGCAAAACATATCTTAAAAAAAAAGAAAGAAAAAAGAAACAAAGCTATTCAGGCTTGATGGACTTGTTTTGAATTCCTCGGCTTCTGAGAGGCACTGCATTCCTTAGTTTGAAAATAAAGTCCAGAACAAATACAGGAAGTGATGTAAGGAATTCTCTTCTTTATCTGGCCTTCCCAGTCTTCACCTGCTGAACTAATTACACCCCTTTCCCCTCCTGAAGCCTCCTCCATTTTGGGCTCTCAGTCTGCCAGACCCCTGTAGTGACCCTACAGGAGGAAACCATTTGTCTGAGCGGCTGCGCTGCGACTGTTCACAGCCTGAAGGAGTGTCTCTCCCTTCTTAGAATGGAAAGAGTGTAAATTCTGCCTTTATTTACAGTGTTGACTCCCAGGTTAATTAGCCCTTAGCCCAGTACCAGCCGAGACATGTTTTGCTCGCAAAGTTTGTTTTGCACTGGTGTTAGGAGGATAATATAGCTAAAAAACTGCCTGCCTGAAACATCACACACTTATGTGGTTCTAATGCTGTAAAATGTACAGTTATGCATAAAATGAATGAAAGTACATCACATGACTACTATCATCAGTAACAAGCCTCTTGAAGTGTAAAGTCTGTCCACACGTTTGTCTGAAGCTATTAGTGTGTTATGGTGTGTCAGAAACCACATAAGTAAGTCTGCTGGACAGTTAGAGGAAAGTGTGTGATATTTTAATAATCTTCCATTACTTTTTCATTTTAAAGATACTTTACTGAGATTAAAGGGTCCATGTCTTCTTTATGGATTTTTCTAATAAAAGAGGTTGTAGTATATGGTGTGAAAAGTTGAAAAGATAGCATTTACTCAACAGTCCATCTGGTCAAAAATAGCTGATTTTGAATTTACCGTTTTCATGATGTCACCCAAAAAATGGTTTTGGTGCATTTCTTTTTGAATGATGCACAATACATAACAGCCAATCAGAACAGAGAGTATTTACATATATCAGCTCTTAAAGGTACATTAACAAGAACAGCCTTTTATTCTAAGAAATGAACAGACATTGGAAACGAACTGTTTTGGTGAATAAATCCATATATACTCAAAATGGATGAAACTAAATTGTAAAAGAAAATTCTAGAAAATGTAGGACATGGGCCCTCTATTTTAATATATGTCACAGGAGTGCCCAAGCCAGGACAACAGATGGAAGCTTATTAGCCACATTAGCCTTGTAACTCTAGTGAGAAACTAAAGAAGTTCAGAACATACCTTGGCTGGTCGACTACATTCTGAGCAAGAGAAAAATTATGTAAGCTCTTTAGTGAACAGTTAAGAGCTAAGAATATACATTATGACCATTAGTGTCTTACCTCCCCTGCTGCTTCCATTTAATGTTTAAAAAATTAATATTGTTTAATTGTTGAGAAAAACAAGTCAGTGGTTTGATATGAAAAGGTTTATACTTGCTGATGTCTTTGCAATGATGGTGATAGGAAGGATAGCCATTTTATCAATGGCTAATATAGCAATTTTTACACTGGTTTTTATATGTAGTGTTATGATCATAAAATGGTTTTGTGGTAATGGTGGCATTTAAATAAAAAAATTATTTGGGTACCATTTTAGCCTAAAATACCCTTCTTATAGCTCTCCAACAGGATTTAGAAAATATGTTTTATCCCCAAATCTTCTCAAATCTTTCCACTTTATGTAATATCTTTCTGTGATGTTGCTTTTAGAGGCATTAAACTCTTCAGACGTTCACCATCACTATGAGAAATTCAGACTGAGCATGGTTTTCCACATCAAACCACTGTAAACTGACTATTTAAATCTTAACCATGTAACTGTACAGAACATTTGAAAATCAGTGGATTTCCCCTTTTAACCTTCTTTATCTGAGGGTTTCCAGCTTTTAAACAAGTGATTGTATAGGTAAAACAATTTAGAATGCTATTTAAGAACTTAGGAACTCATCAAATACAATTTTCTCTTAAAAACAATCAGTGTCTGGTGGTGTATGATATCAGATGGTAGCAACATGTGTGAAGGCTTAGTGGTCTAATGGTTGGGTAAAAAAAATGACAAGAGAGTAATTCTTGGAGATTTTTCATTATTAAAGGTATTAATAGCATTTTACAGTCGATGAAGTGAAAATATTTCATATACCACATACTCTTTGTTCTGTATGTGAAATATTTGCACCATTTGGGAATGAAGGCTTCCACATCCAGCACTTCCTTTGTCACTTTGACTGCCCTTTGTTGCCATCTGCTGGTGCACTGTAAATTCTTCAGAACAACGTAGATCATAAAGAGGATATAATCGTGTCCATATGGATTTAACAGGAGTCTTTAAAAGCAAGCTGTCATTTAGATACATGGCAATATTTTTTTTACAATGGCCTTTATGTAATGTGTAACATTTCAGCATAAACACATTTCTGCACTTTATACTGCATCTGCTTTTCCGTTAATTCTGTTAATACCACGATGGGATCAGTCGACCGGACAGCAATGAAATCACAAGGCGTTGACACCTGATTTGGCAGTTTGATGTTTATGAGAAGGTCTTCAGGGGAAAGGGAATTCCAAAGCACAATATAGAGAATACACACACGGCTCAGCACTGCAATACTCTTTCTTTATAAATGGCGATAAACGACAATAATATTAGTCTTTCGGAGCTGATTCAAACAGCACCCCAAAATCCATTAGAAATGAGGTAAATATTTGTGTTGAACATCAAACTCAACTTATTGTAAAACAATGTCAACCACTGAAAAAGTCTCAAAAGAAGAATCCTTGTCTTGTGAATAGTTAAAAAAAAAAAAGAAGAAGAAGAACTCAGGGGCAATAAGCAAGTGGCCATGCATAGGTGGCAAAACTAAAACCTTTAAAAAATGAATCATATCTTGATTTAAAAAATGAAAGAAAAATAAAGTAAAACCACAGGCACGAACACAACTGAAGAAGCAAGTTCAGCTGTCGGAGGTGAAAGGCTTGAACTTGCTGGAGGACTGGACCCCTAAGACTGGCACATACAAAGAGACAGGGCAAGCATGCATGCGCAGAAACACAGCACCAGCCGAAAGAACATCATCATCAACATCTACTGAACGGCACCACTATAGCTACACGAGACACGGCCACAGCCACTGAGCCCAGAGAGAGAGAGAGGAAGAGAGATAAAGAGAGAGAGAGAGAGAGAGAGAGAGAGAGAGAGAGGGAGGAAGTGGGAGGAAAAGCAAGAAGAAATATAAAGAGGTTAAAAAAACAAGATGGATTTGAGAGAGAGAGAGAAGTGGGAGGAATAGAAAGGACAAATACAAAGAGGTTAAAAAAAGTAAGAGAAAAGATTTGAGAGGGAGGAAAGAACAAAGATGAGATATGCAAACTAAACAAGAAAGAAAGAAAGAACGCAAAAATGATAATCAGCATCAGTCAAAGTAAGACAGGGAGAGAAAAGGGCAGAGAAGAAAGTAAACAGAATTAGAGTGAGTGAAAAAAGACAGAGGGAGAGAGAGAAGAAAAAAAAGTGGAAAGGGAAGGACAAATGCAAAGAGAGAAATCAAAAACTAATATGAGAGAGAGAAAGATTAGCAGAAAGAGAGGGAGAGAGGGGAAGAAGAGATGCAGAGAGATCCAAAAGAAAGGAAGACAGAAATAGAAAAATAGGACAGGTACAAAGAGGGACATGGTAAAGAAACAGAATTAGAACTGCTAAAAAAAGAGAAAGACAGAGAGAGAGAGAGAGAGAGAGAGAGAGAGAGAGAGGTGTGGCATGTGTACACACATTACAGGGTAGAGAGTGAGTATGAGTGAGTGAGTGAGGTGGCACTGCTTTCGTCTGTGTGAGGAAAGAGTGAGAGCGACTATAGAGGTGCTTACCCGTGCAGCGGACACACAACCCTACTAGCTGCCTCACACACTTCTACATACAGTGCACTCGATGGGAGGGACATTTGAGTCCCAAAAAACAAACACCACTGTATAATATGATTCTTTATCAGTGCAAGCATGACTTTACCCCCCACCCCTCCCCTCCCCCCCCAAAAACAACAAAAAAAACATTTGAATGATTTTCAATGAGCACAATAAAGTCTGGACTGATAAAATGTTCATAAAAAGTGTTTTTTTTTTCCAGCAAAGGATCTTGTGCAGGTCAGGCATTGAACAGAAGTACACCGGGTACTATGTTATTATAAGTGAAAGCCTTCACAACTACGTGCACTTCACAGTCCTGTATCTGCCTCTGAGGACTACTGGTTGTACCTAAGGGCTCTGGTCTGATAGCAAGCAGCTAGCACACAAGGCTAAAGAAGTCTAGGTCCATACAAGAAGCAAGCTCAGCAAATCATCAGCACACTAATATAAAAAAATAAAGAAAAAAAAAGGGAAAAAAAACCTCAGACAACATTCCGAGTGGGTTTTTTTTTTGCCTCTGGCCGAAGGAGGAGGAGATTCAGAGATCGCGTTAAGAATGGAACTGCCTGTCAGGCAGGCCTCACACAGCACCTCTCTGACTACACATTTAAGAAGGAGGATGTTTCGCGCAAGGACGCTTGCCCTGCCACTCCTGTGCCAGCCAAACGCTTTTAGGGATCTGCAAAGAAAAGGACAAAACAAAACAAAAAAAAGCAAAGAAATAAACAAAACAAAACCAAAAAACAAAACAAAAATGACACAAGATGTTAGAGGTGCGGCTTAAGAAGGTGGCATACTATTCTATGACATTCTTTCATAACAACTGTTTCTCCAGATTCATATTGTTAGACTAGTGCGAGAGAGAGAAAGCAGTCATCAGAGAGCAGCATAGGTACACATCCATGAACCCGGACACGGAACGGAAAGAAACAATAGTCAAATAAATCAAGTACGAATGTTGCTATTTCTTGTACCAGTTTATCAAGCGCAGAATTTACAGCTAATGTTGTCTTATGAGGAAAACCATGGACAAGATTTAGTAACAAAGCGACAGGGTGTCCTGTATGCGTTAAAGGCATGCAGAAACAGCTGTGATCACATCACTACTATTATCATAAATCACAAAGATGTGCTTTATTCTCCGTCCTAAATCGCCATGGAAATCTCTATCCAACAGTTTTTTTTCCTTTTTTTTGTAAACCTAGTTTGTTCACCATGCCAGTTGAACTAAGAACCGCATGCAGACTGTTTTTAGCGTCACTTACGCCCTCACCACGTGGAAAAAAGCAGCACACAATCTTTTAAGCACATGCCACTTGGAAGACATCAGAAGCTTTCTAACTACTTAAGCTTGGACAGCAGTGATTGCAAAGCTAGTTAATCTGAATCTGTTACGCACATGCAAGAATTACTGTAGCTATTCCTTATTACACTTTTAGCATGAATGGAATTTCTGGGGCAAAGAAAACTTATTCTATTAAAACTTATATTAAGAAACATAAGAAAACGAGTACCTGAGTAAACTTTACGCTATTCCGTCCTTCTTCCGTGCTCTCTTGTCGAGTATTTACAGTCAGATCGATTTAGAATTTAAACACTTAGGTATAGAAGCACAGTTTAACTGTGATTAAAATATGGACCAAAAAAAAAAAAAAAAACATTTTCATGACGGAGCCTCATCAGCTTTAAATAGGGTGCAATGATGCCCTTACTGTCAAATTTTGTGTCTTCTGTAGAGAATTATACTCTTTAACCCAAGAGTCACGTATTACTTTTGGCCCAGCCATGGACAAAAACACAAGGTTCATACAAAACAACCACAATACCCAAAGCTATGATATGACATGAAGATTAAGCAGCCTTTTCTACCAGTGACTTAAAGGATACCGCGATGGCGGCTCTATTGCCTGTCTCATCCTTACGGACACAAAACTCTTTCATTTTTCCTCTTATTGATACTGAGGGAGAAAGATGCAAAATAACAAAGCCTATAAATACAGACAGAAATAGTCCGATATGCTACATGATATCTTGCACATGTAAAAACATCAAGTTCTGTCCACTTCCTTTCCCATAGGATGGAGGTGGTGTTTTTGAACAGCTTGTGTATACATATGTAACACAATGTCCTTTCATCCATTCTCTCTTATGCAGAGATATATCATAAACAGCCTAGAGTGAACAATTCCTGCCTCTTTCATTCATGTCCCGCCCCGCTGACCAGTCAGAAATGGCCTGAGGACGTAGACGATTAGGAGAAGCTGTTCACTCTAGCTATGCTGTTTTAGCTCTGTGGGTTAAATGTATGTCATGGCACCTTTGGAGTTTGCGTCGAAGCACAGCTTGATGTAGGACGTGGGCACGTATCCCTCCTCATCCTCGTTCCTGCGCACGCGTGTCCAGCCGTCGCCCTTGTCTTCCTCGATTACGTACAGCATCTCGCCTTCCGCCATTGGGATGGTGCCCTCGTTCTGGCCTGAAGAATGAGGAAAGGAGAAGAATAAGCTGAGCTAAACTACTGGGAGCATTCAAATACTTTTGGAAAGCAGCTTTGTGTGAGACTTAAAAAAATATATATACAATGTTTTCGCTGTTATCTCTTAAACGGACCAAGTATTTTGTTGTAATAGCAGCTATAATTAAGTTCATTTTCTTCCATTTTCCAGATCTTAGCTGCATAGCTCCAGTGTAATACTAAAGAAGATAACTTCAGACACCAAACGTGTCTTGAGTGATAAACTACGGCAAGGAGGAAACTTGTGCAAATTTGATTTTTCACTGCACTCTTACTTTAATGGAAGCTCTTAGAAACTTGGCAACATTTTTTAAAAGAAGGTCATGGCAACTGCCTCCCATTCGGTTCTAATTTATTGTCAGCCACATAAGCATTTTTCCTGATGAATAACCTAGAAGACCAGTCTTTAACTACTAAATCAGTTAAGATGATTAGATCCCTTTTCCAGGATCTATGTTATTGCCGCTACCTTCAAAGGGGTAGAGTGCCTTGCATGTTCCTATGGTGGGTAAAGGATCTTCATCATCGAACTCATCGTCAAACTCAGTACTGCGGGACTTGAACTGCACCGTCTCCGTGCTGGGGTCTTCCGTGTAGCTGCCATCCGGACTGCGTGCAGAAGACATATAGTACATACAACAGTCCAAATGAATACAGAGAAGCTGCAGGTGACCACTGGGAGGTGGACTGTCAGTGTCTGATTTTGGAGTACCTCTCTCTGTTCTGGGCACAGCTGTTGGGTGTGTTGCCTTGCGAGTCAAAGTGGGCACTCTGTCTCCGCTGAGTGCTGCCCTTCTCTAGCAGCTTTCTCTCCACGTCCGTCAGCCAGCCCTGGAGGAGACAGAGTCTCAGTCAAGTCTGATATCATTTCATTTAACCATTTTCGCTGACTGCAATATTTTGGTAAAATGTATCCATAAATGTAACTACATTACACAAATGTAATTCATCAGCCAAGACATGCTAAGTGTTTGAAATTTCCTACATACAATATGCTCTACAAGACTAATGGGACAATCATACACTATTTGAACAAAAGCATTGGGATGCCTGTCCATTACACCAACAGGGACTTTAACAACACTGCATTCAAATACATAGATTTTTAACATGGAGTTGGTACCCCTTTGCAGCTATAACAGCTTTCACTCTCCTTGGAAGCCTTCCCATAATATTTTGGGGTTTCTGTGGGAATTCATTCATTCTAGAGAGCATTTATGAGGTCAGCCACTGATGTTGGACGAGAAGGCCTGGCTCAAAATCTCCGTTCCAGTTCATCCCAAAGATGTTGGATGGAATTGAGGTCAGGGGCCAGTCGAGTTGTTCCACACTGAACTCATCCATCCATGTCTTTATGGAGCTTGCTTTGTGCACTGGGACACAGTCATGCTGGAAGAGAAAAGGCTCTTCCTCAAACTTTGTCCACAACTTTGGAAGCATGGCATTGTCTAAAATGTCTTGGTGTGTGTGATGGAAATTTTTATGTTTGTTTCTTATTTTTACTTGTATTTTGTTTTGTTACTCATACATTCATTTTAACCTTGTATTATTCATA
>JBBPCY010000018.1:15783371-15793425 GCA_037974405.1 Brachyalestes nurse
CCTGCTCGAGCTGTTTAAAATAAATATTATTCTCTGAGTAACTCTGTCTTTGGGTGATAATTGGTCACTGGGAATACCTTAAAAATTCCCGTAACAGTGTGCTGAAGTATTAAGATTGCCCTTCACTGGAAGTAAGGGGCTTAGCCCAAACCCTGAAAAACAGGTGTGTCCCAATACTTTTGTACTTTTGGCGTTTAGTATCCTAATGGACCAATTAGTATCCTGTAAACTGCATGCCAAAATCAGTCACTCTTGCCAATCGCATGTCATTACTTATGTTGTTTCCGATACTGTTTCATACAGCTCAACCACTGGCAGAAGCTGTCTTGAAGCCTGTTTGGATAACGCTAACGTATTATATTACTTGTAAGCTACATTAGGCTTCCAACTATAGAACGAAAAAAAAAAAAACATTCATACACCAGAGATGTCTTGGCTGATCAACTGCTTTTGGGGTAGAACTGTGTGAATTCGATTTTTTAAGCGAGCTGCTCCTTCTCTTCACCTCATATTTATGTGCCTCGAGCTGAAGCTTCTCTATGCTTTGCTGCACCTCCTCTAAGCGTGGGTCCACACTGTTGGGGTCACCCATGTGAGGATTCTTAATGTACACTTCTTTCATTTTTGTCAGGGCATCCCTGTGGACAATTTAAAACAAACATTACAAAGGACCAAACAACAAGATTTGCATGGTAACTGTAAGTAAACCTGGCACTGATCCAATCAGGACACTTTCTGAATGTTTGTGGGCTTGGAATAACATCCTGCTTGGGGCCTTCCATCTACTCCTATAGTCTTTAGTAAGCAAAAAGGATTAATGATTCATTCATTTTGATAAAAAAAAAAAGTAAAATACCATTTCTAGACTCACTGGGCTCAGTAGAAATGATATTAAATCAAATTTTAAATGTATGTACCTGAAGCTGCTTATACTTTTATGCAAGACCCTGGAACCCATACCAGGAAAATGCTGGATCAGATATCAGAGAACAAGAAGAATGATCTTATTTGATTATGTAACTAATATTCCGTTTTATTCTCTTGGCCTGTATAATTTTATACTAGAACTACCTTCCCTCCTTTCTTCCTTAAAAATAGTCATGAAGAATGGAAAGGTGTGGAAAATTAGGCCATTAGTCTTTTAGCCAATTTGACCATTAAAAAAAGAACAGATTGGTAATAGTATGAGCGGAAACTCAAGCTTTTGGTATGATTATCAATGTCTGAAAAGAAACTGGTATCATGCTGTCTCTCGATACAAGTCTGGTGGAAACAAGTGTGTGTGAGTCCACTCAAGCACCTCTGATCCATCTCTTTTTGGATGTCCTTGCTGATGTCATTAAGCTTGGCCTGCAGTTTCTTTCTCCTCTGTTCCGGTGGTAAGTGACTATAGTCCTCCTGGCCCGTTCCCTGAGACACAGATATGCACACACAGAGTAAACAACTAATAAGGTGTATAAAGTTGATCTTAATATAAGTTTAGTAACATGATATGTTCGGACATGGACTTCATACATTCCAAAAAGCAGAAGTCACAACACACTGATTGTGATCATTATGCAGAAGACACTGATCAATTTAAAAGTGCTTTTCCTAAACCGTCCCTGACTAAATACACAAATGTGATGGAGATGTCATAAACAAACAAACAACTGCAATTGTATTAACATCCGTATGAGCCAGTTAAAGTCAATAGTAGTGTTAGTTTATGTTAAAAAAATGACTAGCAAAGCAGTACAGAAAAAAAAAATACAATAGTATTGGGAGAATGACAGGACAGGCTGGAGAATGACAGGACAGGTGACAGCAGACACATACACTTACCAGCTTCAGGGAGAGCTGTGCATGACAACAGAAACAGAAGAGAGGAAATCTCAAATCAATTCAGCACATTGGGGTCAGATCAGCAGCAGAGATGGATTTATGTTAACAAGGACTGGGATGGATCTGAGAGCCAAGCATGGAGGAAAAAGGCAAATCATACTGGCTAATGTCATGATTTGGATGAGCAGATCTGATGATACCAAATTCTAGAGGCTCAACGTCTAAACTTTTAATGCACTTTCTTATCGTATTTCTTATCTTTCTCTGTATGATCTACACTGGTTTAACTATGACCTCATACTAACATACCTACTGTACGTACTGCAAGTACAAAGTACACCTTCATAGTAGCTTTACAGGAGAAAAGGACAAACACTGCAAGTAAATGTATTGAAAGCATAAAAGCATAAATAACAAATTTGCAATCTGGGGTGTTTTGCATTCTCTGTGCAGGTGATTTATATATGGTTTATCTGTAGATTATCTGAATGCCGGTTTGAGTTGCATTCTGTGTATGAATGGTGCTATATAGATTTTCGCTGTCCTTATTAGTAGCAGTTAGTAGTGACAGTAGTAGTAGTATTATCCTCCTGAACAGTGCTACATTTTTCATGAACCCCTGCTCTATATACTCGGCCACTTACCCCGCGCTTGAGGCTCCGCAGGCACTGCATTTTGTGTTTGGAGCTCATGAAGTCGTTGAGGCGCTGGCTGAGCGGTTCCTTAGGCTGCTGGGGCGACTGGGGGCCATTGGCCAGGCCTTCCGGAGAGGGGGACGTGGGGGGAGGGGGAGGGGGCTGGCGAGGTGATGCTAACAAAGACATAAGCTACAGGTGAGGGTGTGATGGAGCCACATTTAGAAATGGAGGAATGGAGAAAGACAGAAAGACAAAGAGGTAAGAAGAGAGAAACTCCCAAGTACAGGAACAGTAAGATGACAAGAGGTTAGCACACAAAACATTCTTTTTGATTCTTAATCAGGAACTGCTAACCTCTGTGTTTGGGTGTAGCCCACGTTACATATGAATGTGGGAGTGCATACAATAAACAGAGACTGTTAAGATCTACTTAGAAAAAAACAAACGGATATGATGATGATTGAGTATGCTCAGAACTAGAAGTTAAAACCATAGCTCCACCTTTTTCAGTTTTTTGTTAAAAGTCTCACTAAAAAACAATAAATATTCACGGGTGGGATCAACATGTGTAACATAATCATCCCCTTTGAATATCAGTTCTACACTCACTGAGGTCACCTGGTGTGCAAAGGAAGCATCATTCAGTGCTGCAGTGCTCTGTTTTGATGATGAGCAGCAGGTCAAAAGTGCTGGCTTTCACTGGTTTGTCGCATAGCAATTGCTCTCCAGACTGATAGGGGATCTGTGTGCTTGAATAAGCATGTTGTTTTGAGGCAGCTTGGTAGGGATGTACTCTGTTTACGCTGTTCTTCCACCAGACGGAGAACACCAAATCCTCACCAGTGTTGCTCAATTAAAAAAAAAGATGGAGTGTCTCAGAGTCAATTTAAGTAAACTCACTATCTGTTCCTCATAGAGGGTGGGTTGGGTTGCATCTGCCCTGTCCTCAAAGGTACAAAAAGACCTGAACAGATTTCTTTAATAAAGGTCTGGTGGGCCACCAGTTTTACACTTACTAACAAAAACAAAACTTTGGATGGTTAGGAAAAAATGAGCTGAATGGTTTAGAATAAGGAGTTTTTTTATAGGCTTTTAAAACCAGAATTAGACTCAGAAAACTATTGATCCCAGAGGAAACTGCTTAAATAGACTTGTTTTGCTGCAAGGTCATGTTTTTGTGGACCCAACAACTGACCTTCCCTATGTTGTGAAACTAGACAGGCTGGAAACTACGCTAACATCTACCCTCACAATGCTGCCTTTCACAAAGCATATAAGATAATACATAATTAAAATAAAGATCATTAACCAGCAAAATCTGAGGTTTAACAGTATGGACTAATGTGACCCCAATATTAGGCAAACTGTTGCACTTTTCATTTATGAATTATAACTGCTTATTAATAATTAATCATTAATTTGTTAAGAACTGAGTTATGACAGTTACATGATTAGGTTGAATTGGATGCTTGCCAATGTTCTGTAAATCTTGTCTAGCAGCAGCATGGATAGGTCTGTTTTTCTTTTAGAGCTATTCCTTTTGTAGAAAGCAAGTAAGGCATCTTATGGGCTGTTGCTCTAAACACAGATGGTGGGTGTATTGGCTGTCAGTGGATACTTTTCACTCAGTTCTTGTCTAGAATTTGGCTTAATTTGTGGTCATAACACCAGTCTCCCATCTGAAATCTTTATCCAAAGCGACTGTTCAGTTTCACTCAGCCACTGTTTTACTCTGCACCTCAGTAGAACCCACTCAGCAGAGGGGAGTCCACCGGCAATTCTGTACCTTATTCCTCTTAATTAAAGGCCACAGTTTGCTCCGGCTCCTGCGCCGGCTCTCCCCCCGGGCATTCAGAAAGCTGGACTCCGACACTGCTCTCTTCATGGACACGCTATAATCTTCAAACTCCACGTCTCCTGGGGGCTCAAAACCCGACTTGAAGGTCTCTACCACCTGCTTGGTGTCCTGGGGTCCAAAAAAAGAGGAATGGACAGAATTTTTTTTTTTTCTTCTCAGCACTTGCATGATAGTACAGGGCTGTAGCATTTTTAAAGGAGATAGAGAGATTACAGCTAAGTCAGGAGCCTACATGGGTTTAAATTCATTCCATTTGCTCGAGGGAATGGTCTAATTCAGGGTAAACATTCCATTTAGCTCAAGCTGCTCCCTGAGACACACTCTTATTTTCTGGATGCATAAACAAATCACCACATCTTCTTAGCCAAAGGGATGAGTGGTTTACCATGTATATCAGTTTTACAAACAGGGCTTTTCTAACATGGGCAATACAGATATTGATTTTAAGGGGCTAAGAATGTAGAACCAAAAATATAATCTGAAATAATTTTCTATTTCTATTTTTATTTTGTACACCTAAAAGGTTTAGTTAATAGCTATGACTGTCAATTCTCAGAGGTCATGTTTCTTTAACTCAAACAATCTACAGACCAGGGGACAAGGAATTCTGTAAAGACTAGACATAGATACATACTTTGATACATGTACTGTGAACTGTGATAGATGGTTTATTGTTATATTTACATCATGTTGGTTTTGTGTTCATATTCACCCGGTCAGCCAATATTGCAATCATACAGTTAATGTGGGTGTGACTAATATGTTCTTTTAGGGTCTATGTACTATGCGGAATTCTTACTGTCAGGGATGATCAATACTGTAAAAGTATAAAAGTATAGTATATAAAAGTATTTTTGTTCAATAATAAATTAGAGGCTGTATAATTTAAGATATTTCTTCAGAAACACTTTATTGAAAGGAACCCTTTATAAAACTGACATTAAGGCTACTATAGTTATTAGGGCCCCATGAGTATTATGACTACTGATGCTTGTAGGAATATCCCTTTGTAAATGCTGCCATTAACACAGACATAAACATTGCTTTGCAGTAAAGTGCTACCAATTGTATTCACACAAAAAATAATACATTTTACAGCTCGAATTATGTGGACGATTCATATTCCCATAGTTATTTTGTCATACTGAGAAAAAAAGTATATGACTTTTCATCTGTACTGGACAAAACGAGACAAATATGAGATATGTGGCTGGCAAAAATCAGCCTGCTCTAAATGCTACATTCTCCATGCCAGCTTGAATCTGAGGCACATGTGTAGTCATGTAAACAATATCTGCAGCATGGACACAGAGAATTTTTGAGTGTATTTTGGTATGATCATCTCTATCTGATAGCCTGGAGTTCTGCTACAGCTAAACCCTCAAGCATGCAGTCCATGAATCCACCCAGAGGCTTAAATCCAATGGCGGTCAGTAAGCCACTTCAAATCTGCAGCAAAAGCAAGCTGCACGAGTCAATTAGTGTTTCCGTGGAAATCGGACCGGTGTGGCCTCGCCCCATCTGTGACACTTGGCCTGATCACACGGGGCCACGTGAGCAGCACTAACCACAGGATTTAGTCCTCCAGATCAACAACAACATGCACCAGCTCACAGGCTGCCGCGGATTGGCCCACAGCTGTAAATTATTCATGGTAACCTGCTCAACTACACCCAGCAAGGATCAGTGCTCGTTAGCCTGAAAGTAGGCCACAGGCAATCGAAGTAAGAGTCAGCATTTTGCAATAATAAATTATTAATCTGTCAGATAAATATGGATTACTTTATTATTGCTGTTTAAAAATGCAAAAAACATTCCTACCAAAGCATTCATTGGAGAACATAAAGGATCTCCATCATTTTACGTTATTTCATTCAGTGGGCATTCTTTTTCAAAATAAGTTCATAAAAAATGCAGGTGCATAGTTTATGCTACATTATAATGTATAATTTTTGCAGTGCGTACACCATCTTAAGTTTCCATGTAAAAGCAGCAGAAGATAATCTTAACAAGTTCGCTGGAACAAGCACCATTGCGGAAGATCGACTTAATTAGTTCGGTACAGAATGATATCATAAGCTGCAGCCCATCCTTAGTACTACTACAGTAGGAGAAGTTAACTTACCATTTTGGGCTCGACAGACTCCGCCGCCTTGGTCATTCCATCCAGGCACTTGCTAACGATGGGAAGCACCTTACGCTCCACCTCTGAATAGCACCTCATACTCTCCCCTATTCTCTCAATCCGTCTCTCCTCCATCTCCTGGATCCGCTGTAACACACCGACACACATCCATATGGAGACTTCCAATATGTACAACCACAAAATATCCATGAACTCTCAAGTATTTCTCTCGACCCAACATATGTAGATTTGTACTATGCACATGCATAATTTCATGCCAAGGTAGTTGTCATCTGTGCATTTATACAGTTTGCTGTAGTTCAGTCAGTGTTGCAGCAGAAGCTATAAAAGATACCCAGCATGAAAATATGCATATGCGTATTTTGATTTAACCTCATGTGCATTTCAGCTAAAGGTGTTAGGATGAGAGAATGAGAGAGTAAGTGTGTGTGTGTGTATGTGTGTGTGTGTGTGTGTGAGCCATGTCTCACCTGAAAGATGTGGGGGATAAGTGTGTAGTAATGCTCGTGCTGGTCTTTATTAAACTTCTGCAGGTAGGAGAGATATTCGTTCTTACTGTCATCAGCTATCTGATGCCTCATCTGAGCTTGCTGCTTAGCCTGTGGAAGAGGCAGAAGGAGAGAGAGGGGGAAAGAGACCGATAGGGTTAAGGTGGTATGTCCAATAAGTTGAGTTTAAGTATCCCTTGTTCGCTGTGGAGTACAAACAAACAAGGAACTGAACAAAAAAAACAAACAAGTACACTGGTGTCCAACAGTGCTTTATCAGTGTGTAATAGTTTAGTTGTAGCGTGGGGGGAAAAAAAACAACATGGGATAATAAAAAACAGTGGCAACCAGATGCTGTGTTATGGAAAGGTGCCAATCTACTAGAGAGCAGAGTGCTCCAGTGCAGCTGCTTCTACATACACTCCACTCTGCAGTGCTCCATCCTGGGGAAACTGGGAAAACACTTCAAACCATAAATAAATAAATAAATAAATAAAACGTCTCTCGTTATTCCATGCAGGCTATCACCACAATGGGTACATTTCACCAAGCAGGATTTTCTGATAGGCCAGATTACTTAAGCAATACACTTAGTCAAACGTCAAGACTATCTGAATGCAGATTTCTTAGAAGGCATTCATATGGGCAGTCTTGACCTTTGGCTTGAGTAATCCAGCTGAGAAGCCTGCTTTGTGAAACACTGCCCGTTTTCTGACCGGGGCAGTTAGAAATCTAGACTGAGTAATACAGCACCCTTCTCTAATACCTCAGACACTTTAAAAAGTAGCGTTTAAAGGAGAATTCCACAGAAACAATAGTGCAATAATTAAGTTGTAAACAGAGCCATTCAGAGTGGCTTGGTGTGAAAGGCACTAGAGAAACTTACTGAGTCAGAATCACTCACAGTGGTGGTGAGAGGAACCTGCTGTCTGAAGTGCCTAATGCCTGTAAAGCTCCCTCACTGAAAACTATTACATAAAATACTTACAAATACTTCACCTGATCCCAGACTTTGTAAATAGTACCCTTTTAGATATGCCACTATTATTCCATATACACTATATAGAAAAGTCAGCAGGTTTGTGCGGAGTCACTGGTTGTTTTGGATAGTGAGTAAAATATTTGTTTTGAACACAGAGCAAATCTTGGTTCCTATCAGCACCACTGTGAAGGAAATAAATGCTGGTAAGTTTCACTACATTGAACCACTCTGAATGACTTTATTTCTCAATGACAGAATTATGGAACATTTTTGGAAAATGAGGGAAACTCCCCTTTAACATCAGTGCAAATCATAGCAGCAGAATAAGTACAGAAGACTGAGAACAGGAAAAGAAACTGCAAAGGAAAAGATACAGTGCTCCTGTGGTCACACACACACAAATACACAAATGGGACAAAGTCAAAACAGTAAAGAAGTCAAAAAAGAATCACTCAGGTTTCAACACAGATTCATTCAGCATGCTCATTAACAGAACACAAACACCAAGACACACGGCACAGAAAATGGACAGGAATTGGCCGTTTGTTCTTAGAACCTGAAGTAACTCTTGGCAAACTCTTGGGCAGATTATTATTCATAATTCCTAAAAAAGGAGGGTAAATATCGATGGATGTACCAAACAGCAGCTTTAATAAGTACATTAGGTTTTACTGTTGGTGTTTGTATGCCTGCACTTGGTGGCCAGAGGGAGGTGATAAGAGCAACAGGGGCAGAGATTCGGACAACGAAAAAAAGAAACTTAATTTTGCAACAGACATTATACGTTGATGTTGATGTCTATGGGCGTACACTAAACATATTAACAGTTCCCCACAGACAGAGACAACCCGTGGTTGTAAACCTACCTTGAGTGAACACCGCTTTGAGACATGTTAAAAAAACAAAAACAGAGTCGATTAGTGTCAAAAGACTGCTTAGCAAAATATATGCGTAGAATAAAATATGTGTATATAATATATGGGTGTAAACTGCATTAGTTTTAATTGGGGTAAAAACTATTACCCCAATTACATTTACATTTACGGCATTTAGCAGACGCTTTTTATCCAAAGCGACTTCTTCCATTCCCTAACTACAGGGGACAGTCTCCCTGGAGCAACTTGGGGTTAAGGGACTTGCTCAGGAACCCAGTGGTGGTATGCTGGAGGTAGGATTCAAACTCATTACCTCTCAGTACGGAGGCAAGGATCCTCCCCGCTGAGCTACCTCCACCCCTCAATTAATAGACTAATAGTCACTTTGGTTTGTTTTCAGATTACAATGTACCTTTAAATAACAGCAAGAACTTGAATTTAAATGGAAATGCATTATGAGCATTATCCAGCACCCAAAGTATCTGTCAGCTTATCTTATATCATTACCGTTTGAGTCACCCTGTTAATTCTAAGTACTACAAAACCAATGAAATCAACAGGCCATTCAGGGGAGGCGGCGGTGTCTTTCTTGCCCGTGTGAATCAGTCTTATGAATCAAAAGGACTCATGACATGGGCTGTAAAACTGTCCACAGCTCATTAGGTTCCAACAACTGTCCAGTTTCCCTGCAGGGAAAGTATGGCACATCTCCAGAGGAAAAGCTATGGTTAGTAGGAAGAGGAGCAAGACTCTTTAGGATGCAGTGGAAGGATCTGAATGAATGCCAAGCATGTCACTGACACGCATCCATCCCAAACTCACTGCAGGAGACACCTTATCTCAGCATAATGAAACCCAGAGCCGGGATGAGATGAGAATCCTGCGTCATTAGAGCAAAACAAAAGAAAAACTGCAAGCTTCTTCTGGGCATACCTTCTCGACATCTGCCTTGGTCACATTAATATCTGCGTCCATCTTGTCAAAATAATGCTGGGCTCGGTCCGCCTCCTTGCAGTCTCGCTCGAATCTGCGTTTGCTCTGCAAGAGACCAGCGCAGATTTCGTCAACCAACACCACCAATGAAAGATCCTAGTAAGATCCGTTATTAGTGCAGAATGAAGAGTTCATGCCGATTTTTATTTTTGCTGGTTTTGCCAAAGCTTTTAAAATACCCCAAGCCTCAACACTTCTTTGGAACCCAACATCATTCATCTTTGCATGGTCAACTTGGATACATATATAC
>JBBPCY010000018.1:15801804-15823222 GCA_037974405.1 Brachyalestes nurse
GTGTATGAGAGAGGAGGTTTTTTTGGATTTTTTTTTCTGTGACTACAGTACAGTGTACATGTATGTCCTTTTCCCTTTTCTGTGGCTTATTTGTGTTTTTATGTTCTAGATTATGATTTTACAACTGTATAAGGACAGGTACATCACGGGTTACATCACTGTCGAAGGAACGTCTCTGAGTCGTAACTCAAAGACCCCCTGTAATGATTAATGACTGATATATTGTGCAGCACTTCCAGACTATCTGTATCAAATAGCGGATGTTCTTCTCCCCACCCTGCATGCACAAAACCAAATCTTGTGAGCTGGGAGGAACATTTACAGTAACATGTGATCTCATACCTTATTTGCTTAGCATAGCTCAGCTCAATTTCAGACCGCTCCTTCACAAACTTGGTGTAGCGCTCCACAAACTCGATGCCCCACTGCGTGTACTTCTCCAAGTTATCAAACTGATCCTGAGAAAATAGAAAAGAGAGAGGGAGAAGAGCATTTAACAGAGGCACATTCCTCTAATTTAAGGTTAGAGCACACAGCAAACTCTACTGAGACCAAGTGCAACACAGTAGGACTTAATTTAACCCAGTGGGAGTTTTACTCTGTGGATTTTACTGCACATGCTCTTTCAACAGTGCAAGTCTGAATACTTTTCTTAAAATGTTTTAAATGCTGTTCTTGTTCAGAGCTAATGTGCGCTACAGGTTAGAACTACTGGTCTTAATCTGGCTGAAAGAAGCAGTGTCAGCCTGTAGTACCTCGTCACTCGTCTAGTAGGTCATTGGGTCACTGATCCCTTCCTTTCAGCTCTCTCCTGCTGTCTAGGCTGTGTATCGAAAGGTGAATTCTTACTAGACTACCATAACAAACACTCCACTTCTCCTTTCTGACTTAAATAATTGTTTCTTTACTTTTTATACTTGTTTGCCGAATTAAGCATAGATCATTTTCAATGTAGCAGCCAGCGTTTTCTGCCGATCAAGTGGTGGGCGATTAATTTTGAAGAGGGGTAACAAAGTTTGTCAAATAAGGGGGTGGGTGTGGGATGATGAATGAAAGGGGTTGTAAGTGATTTAGTTGTGTTGTATTTTCCTTTTGCATTAAACAAAGTAATTCTGAGTGGTTTCATGTAAAATGCTTAATTCTAGAGAAATTTACTGGATTATTGGAATTGTTTACAACCATAGCAATAGGAACAGATGTGCAAAATGTTTAACACTTCTAAAAGCTATCTTACAGAAAGCTATTGCACAAAATGGTTGTGGATACACTGCCTGATACATATAGTATAGTTTTGAGCTAAAGTTTTATGCTAAAATATATTGAGATCGACACATGTAGGGTGAATAGGTATCCGCACGATGCTGTAAGTAAACATAGTATGCAAAGAAAACTTATTTCTTTAGATTTACCACTATTTTACCATTACTGTCATGATAAAATGTATGTCCACTGGTCATTTTTTACAGAAAACAAACAGTCTATCTTTGTGTTTTCTATTTATAGTGCAGCTCCTGCACCTCCATTGTGATGAAAGTGGTAGGTTTCTCTACAAAACACACCAAACTACTCTGATAACTTTACATCTCAATTTTATTCTTTTAAATAAAACTAAACAATATTTGAGTAAAATTAAATGTTTTGGATTTAGACAGAACTGTGATGTGATGTAAAGTAATAAATGATACAAATAAGGCAGGTAAAAGCATATATAATTTATTTTTAAAAAACCCTAATTTGCACTAATTTATATTAGTAATCAAGTAAGCTATTAGTTTAGCAATTAATCGAGTAATTACGCATTTACAACAGAGTACATTTAACTTTACCTTTATATGCATAACATTTGCACTACAGAAATGTCTACTGGAGAGATCCTGCTGATCTTGATGTCCTCTCTAGCTGCCCTTAGTGGAGATTCTTTACAGCAAACAGGAAATGAATTGATTATCATTCAAATGAGGTATGAATGATCAATTAAAAAGGTACATTTTGATCAGTTTGTTTATTTATCGAATAATCGTGACAGTAACGATACCGCACCAGTGCATTTTTTAATGAGAATTTCATTTCTGATTGACATTTTGAACACTGCGACAGAATGTGAGTTCAGAGAGACACAGCTTCGAGAAAAGTGTAAAATGTTTCGTCTTGGCAACGCACTCCAGACAACAACATTTTGGAACGCTTCTCCATCAATTAAAGCTGTCCCATATATTGTACTGACTTGGCAATGTGTGTACACATTGTCTTGTACCTGTCAAAGTCTCATTACTCAGCACAGAAGGAGGTCCACTTAGGGCCCTGGCTTTCTCTGGCTGGACAAGAAAAAATCCAATGTGCTTTCTTCTGCAGTCTCTTCGGGTCCAAAATCTGGATCTCTCTTTTCTGTCAAATTCTAATACTCAACAGAAGTACAGGATATTTCACTAACATTTGCTAAAGTGCAAATTGTCATTACTTCTTATGTATATAATTAACTTGAACTCTGTCTGCCATCGATTCCTCAAGTTCCGAGTCTAGAGTGATAGATGCCACACTCACCTTTCTGAAATGTGCCTGAGATGTTTAGTAGGTCTCAGGCCTAAGCTTTGCTTTTAAATGTGTTCTTGAAAAAGTTTGCATTAGTTTTGATATATGAGTATTTAAACAGTTCTTAATACTGCACTTTTGGACCCTTAACTTTTTACAACAAAGGTGTTTGACACACATGACAGGACTCAGTGACCTGCAGGTAAAATGTATTTTGACTAATCTAGTTAAAAGTAAAAATCATTCTCATCATGTTGCACATAATTTCAGAATTAACAAGAATCCCTTATGTGTGCCTCATATATCACCATGATACATGGACCAAGGCCCACAAGGCCTACATTTATGATGATGGTGATGATAATGATGATGATCATCATCATCCTTATCCAAATTAGGGGCCTGTAAGATGGGGCTCTATCCCACGTGCACAGAGAAGAGATGCATTGTTACAGTACATGGCACATCAGATCACTTCATCTACATTAATGGCATATTTCTAATCCACACTGCTACAATGTGATCACACGCACCTGCACTAACGATGCACAATGCAGGAAAATTCATCATCCATTTGCACTGCGGGTAGTTAGGGGCAGCATTAGCTGCGGATTATTGCTAGCTCGGGTATTTAGCCAACTGTGCTGGCTAATAACTCAATAAGCTGGGACTGGTTAAGCTGCAAGCCCATTTAACCACAAATCAACATGAAGGGGTTCCAATTATTTAAGAAAAATTAAATCTGCTATTATACTTGCTACTAATTTCCATTAAATGGGCGGTCCGTGTACCTGGGTGTCTGGGCAGACTGGACAGCCCTGGCCAAGCTGTCTGCACACTAGTGAAACACCTGCTGATTACTGATGCAGAGATTTGAGAAAGGACTATATTAAGGCACCGATGCATCTTCATCCACAATGCATGGTTCTCGTGTACTCGTGCATCAAAGACTAACGTTACATACCCACAGCTCCGTCCCCCAGCTGCAGTTCATGGTCTCAAGGCAATTCCTCCGTGCTAATCCTCTGTTCGAATGCATGAGTGCACGCTGCTGGATCCAAAGCAGAAGCTCGTTTAAAAAAAAAGAAAGTAAAGAAATGCAGTTCGGTTAAATACCGTCGAGGATGCAGACCTCGAGAGGAGGGCACCGTAACGGTTTCACCTCTGCATGCTGCACGGTGCAGATCCTCAGCTATGGCCGTGAGAACTGAGAATAAAGCCCCTCTCTCCTTCTCTCCCTCTCCCTCTCTCTCCCTACACTCGGAGCATGCAGCCGCTGGGTGACAGCACACCGTCCGCTCCACAGAGATCCCGTCCTGCCACACAGCAAAAAAACTAATTCTGCAGAATAACTGTGCTTATTCTGTTCTGTTTTTATTCAGTTCATATATTCTGTATTGATTTTCTGTTAAAAAATCTCTAATATGAAATGTTTTAGACATAATTACACTTTATTGGATAATATCTCTCCACACACTTCATATTTTGCACAAAAATAGGTCGAAGTCCTGCAAAACAGCAAAAAAAAATCCTGCAAAAACAGTGCTTATTCAGGCAATATATTCTGGTTGAACTGATTTTTTTCTGTTTAGCTATGTTAAAAACATTATCTGTTACAGTGAAATGACATATTTTTAGACATAATGGGACTTTGTTGGAGCTAACCCTATGAGTTACATTATTAAATCTAAACTATAATCCTGCAAAAACTCCTGTGCTTATTGAGGCAGAGGATTCTGACTGAAATGATTTTTGTTCTGTTCAGATATGCTAAAAATATCATATGTTCTAGTGAAATTAAATATTTTGAAATATAATTAACGTTACACTTTGTTGGATAAAATCTTCAAGTCCCATTGTAGCTAACCCTAAGAGTTAAAGTATGAAATCTAAATAAAAGAAAACAAAGCACATTCTCCACACAAAAAGTAACGTTAGAAGATTTTCAGAAGAAAACACAAGCTTTTATTTTGAAACGGAGCAGTATGAGGTTTGAGAGGCCGTCCTGTTAGTAACAGAGACCAGCTTTTCTGTTTCTAGGCATTTTAGCAATTACTTGTTGTCTTTTGTAAATATATATTACATTTGATTTTTATGAATTTTTATAAAGCACCAACATTTCTATAACTGTTAAGTGTAAAGTTCGCTCGTAATTAAACGACCCATTAGCTTGTTAGCTAGCCGAGGAGGGCGGTTGCCTAGCGACCGTAACGGTTCGGTTTGTTTAGCTAACAAGCTAGCAGCTTAGCTAATTAGACTGGGTTAATTTGGGTTGGGTTGAAAACGTATTATTTGGTCAAGATGAGTGAACAACTCAAGTTTATCGTGGAGCAGCTGAACCGAGGCCCTTTCAAGAAAAACTTTAACCTGATTACTTTCGACTCCCTGGAGCCCATGCAGCTCCTGCAGACTCTGAACGATGTGCTGGGAGAAATCGACTCCAAGGTCAGAGATTTCACTGCAGAATTACATTGAATTGTATTTCGAGTTGTGGAGCTCTGGCTCAGTTGATCTGATGATCTCTTAAGATGATGATCTGTCTCGATTTGCAGGATAGTTCAACGACAATCGACGAATATGAAATTGTCATTAGTATTTAAACAAGTTTGTTTCCTAGAAATGAATTCTATCGGTGCAAGTATTGAACCGAACAGCTTTGCCTTAGTTTTTAAGAACAGCTGACAACATTTCTCCTAATTTTCAAATAAAAATATTGTTCTTTAAAGTATAATTTAAAAATTTTAAAGGAAATGACAATACAGCAAAATAACAGAAATGATGCAGTGTTTACAGAACTTTTAATAATTCAAAGAAAATAAATTATTACTCTTGGTCACTTAAACAAAATGGCAACAATTAAATTTGATGTACTTATATTAGTGTTTTGCCAACTTGATTGCTGTTGATTACAGCAGTGTGTTCTTTATACTTTTCCCCATTAAATAAGACTGGATTCAGATGATCACCTAATCACTACCTCATAAAGCAGAATGAGGTGCTTGTGTATGAAATTAACAGACACTGGCATGGAATGGTTGTCATACTCACACAGATGCTGGTTTAAAAATAAATTGCAGTGGTCTCTTACATATCGACACCTTGCTAAAATAATCGCCTAACTCATTTTTTTCAATTCAGTGGGCAGGCCCTTGTCCTAAAGTGGTAGAATCGTATCGACTGACAGTGAAGGCAAGTTTACCATAGGTGGCCAGCATCATGAGGAGATTATTTAGGCAAAAAAGTCAGTTTTGCCAAAAAATTACTTGGGTGATTATTTTAGCAAGGTGACGATATGTATATACATAATAGGCAAGCTGACATGTTCTGAGTCTCTGAACATGCATCTGTTCTGTCTAATCTGTTTCTTATATTTCAGCAAGCAATCGATATACGAGAAGAGATGCCTGAGCAAACGGCCAAAAGAATGTTTTCATTGTTGGGTTTGCTGAAATATAAGCCTCCTGGAGGCCTTTCCGATCCGTAAGTATAGAAATTAACAGTGAGTATCAAAACAGATCTTTAATCAGGTTTACGTTGCACTTTTACTAAAGTTTACCAACTAGCAAACTAAAAATGTGGTTTGTAACTGAGTGAATCTTTCTTCTACGTTTACATTTACGGCATTTAGCTGACTCTCTTATCCAGAGTGACGTACATCAGTGCTCAAGTAGTCTACATCTGTACCTTAAACCTGTAAAGCTGAACCTAAATCAACATTCACTACGTCTACAGCCCAGTGTATATTGTTTGCTCAGTTACTACTTTGTCTGTCTTTCCAGAAGCACTTTTCGGCAGGGCCTGATTATGGGCAGTAAGCCAGTGATCCATCCCATCCTGCACTGGCTTCTGCAGAGGGTGCCTGAACTAAAGAAAAGGGCCTATCTGGCTCGCTTCCTCGTCAAGTTGGACGTGCCTGGCGAGTTCTTGGCTGATGATGTCATTGCTGAGACCTACCACCAGGTCTAACTTCCTTTGGCCTCATAGAGTCAGATTTTTAACATTTAGTAAAAGCATGAAACACTGTGCTTGATTTTGACGTAACTAGTTAACATAATCTCAGTGAATTTGTATCTTAAAAGTTGAAGCCCCTGTTAGTTTGGAATATAAAACACAGGAAACAGCAGGTCTTCAAGAAATTGGTTTAAAAGATATGATTTTTTTTTTGGTGTGGCCTGATTCTTCCCTGAAAAAATTGTGCTTTGACTTTACCTGATACAAAATGTACATTATAGTCTCATGAATAAATGTGAGTTATTTGAATGAATAGTTTAAAATATTTGAATACATAATTTGAAAAATGTCAAAAGTGAGTGAAAGTAAAATTGTGTTGAAGTAATTTTATTCATGTGTAATTGATTTACACTTTTGGTTCGAAGAAGACTACATACATCTTTTCATTGTGTGGAATCTTTTGGTGAAAGTACATGACATGGCTGAGTGCATATATTCAGAATGGCCTGCAAGTGAAATAGTTTACAGTGAAATGACTAGCATTAATTACATTTCTCACCGATTTTAATTGTTGTCAGTCCTTTCAAAGTAATGATTCAGAGAAAAATCAGATGAACACAATATTACACTTACCTTAGGCGTAGTTAATCAGCCAAGACATATTTGGAGTCAATTTATAATTTCCATAACACAAATAATTTCCATAAACTTCTCTCAGCCTGCCTAAGGCACACCCAGGTCTTTATTAGAGGGGCACATTTTTGTCTATGTGGTATGACATACTGTGAGCTATCAAAACAAAAAAAAACTGAAGAAGACTGAACTTGGTTAAGATTCTGTCACATTTCTGACATTAATTTCCCAAAATGGATTTTAGGTCTGCACTCCTACTTCTGAGGTGATATGTGAAAACCGACCCTGTTGTCTAGAAAGACTGTCCATAGTGCTCAGCTTCAGGATGCAGATTTGTATGATTTTATTGCTCACAATAAGTCAAATGATCTGGGTAGCTATTGACTTTTTTGTTAGTAACATAAGCACCAGTTCTAAACCAAAGAAGCAGAATTCATTTTTTTATTGAACCATTTCTTTTAATTCATAAGTGCACAACAGTACAGTACTGTTTGGTAATTTCCCTACTGAAGGAAACCCACTGAACCTGCCAATTAACAGTTCAGCTGAATCAGGTTTGAGCAGGGAAATCCAAAAACCGTGTTTTATACTTTGCTCTTATTTGATTGTGTTATTTGTGTGATTTTGTTTTTTTACTGTAAACATAGTATGAAGAGTCAGTAGAAGGATTCAAGAGTTATCACAAAGAGTGTGAACAACTGAGGAACTCTGGATTTTCTACTGCAGAGATTCGCCGGGTAAGTTGGTGATTCGCTCTGTTTAACTTTTTCCATGTTCTGTTTGTGCTGTTACCAATGATGCCAGTTTAGACTGCGTATTTGGGTGGCCTTCCAGCCTTGGAAATGCAATGGTATAATTTGTTACTGCAGGATATTGCAGCAATGGAAGAAGAGAAGGATCAGCTGATCAAACGAGTGGATCGTCTGAGAAAGCGGGTAAAGAGACGTTATCTGTTTATCTGTCTAGTTAATTTATTGGGCTTGGGTTTTACCGTAACATTTCTCTGTTTTATATAAAAAAAAAATGTAATCTGCGTATTCTATTATCACATAGATCACTATTTATAGAACAAAGGACTAGTTTAATCCAGTATAATAAAAAGTATGGGGGAAAAAAAGAAGTGTTTCAAGATGTTTTCCTGATACACAATATTTATTTTTTCTGACATTATTTGTGACATTTATTTTTCTTGGAACAGACAAAACAGAACCTGTGGCGCCACATTAAAGTACAATGAAAGGCAACACATAGAATTACTTTTATTCAGTGTTTCACTGCACAGAATCCACATACATTTATTTAGTATGTTTATTCCCCTTTTCTTCTTTTTGGGATTTCTGTGGCAGAATGATTAGCAGTTCTGGAAATGTAGGAATGATTTATTGTACTTATTTACTCACAAAGTAATAGTGCTTTGGGAAGCATTTCTTGCACAGCTGTGCCACTGGGTGTCATTCTTTTGTCCACCAGGTGGAGTCTGTGTCCAGCCATCAACGCATGCTGGACTTGGCCAGACAGCTGCGGGTAGAAAAGGAGAGAGAAGAATCTCTTGCTCATCAAAAACAAGAGCAGAAGAACCAGGTACCTTTGTCAGCTTTGTTTGTCTAAACTGCTCAATCGACCATTCTGTCTGTAAAACCCCTGAAGACTGCTATAGAAGCAATACACAATCTTGTAAAATGTCACTTTTGCTCAAATCAGTTATCATGTCTCATATGTGTTTGTCATAAATGCGGGCAGTAAGATGATACTAGATCAGTAATACACACGCACTGTGTGTCCTCTGTTCTCCAGCTCTTCCAGGCTGAGCAGAGACTGCAGAGGTGTCGACTCCAGCTTAAAGACTTGCAACAGGCAGCAGCTGATGCCAAGCCCGAGAGTGAGTTTGCCATGTAAAAAGTCCTGATGTCCTAGTAATATCACCATGACCTGGCAGGAGGTCAAGGTCACGCAGATGCCATTTACACTGCCCTACAAATACATTTTGTAGCTTCCTGTAATGCAACATCATTGGGCAGCTCAGTACTTCTCTAAAGGAATGCTAACTGTCCAGTTCTGTTACAGTAAAGATGCCTGTGTTAGTTCTTGTCACGTTTGAGTGATGGGGAAAGAGGGTACCATTTTACTCATCAAGAGCGGAAAAGGTCAGCTCTCTCCCAGGCACGTGATGGCTGTGGCATCTCTGACTATAGGGTGAATAATGTTGCATTACTTGGAAGCCCGTGAGAAAGTATTCATAGGGTGAATGGGGGATTTTCTATTTAAATGCTTTACATGACCAAAATTCAACCAGTTTCAGCAACAGGGAATCCAAAATGTCAAAGCACTGAACATTAAATGCTTATTGTATCATACATGCAGGATTTTTATCAGTATGATTTCTTAATATGACCATATATTAAGAAAAATAAGCAGAGGTATTATTTTCCAAGTGAACTGCCCATATAGTTTATAATGTGGGAGTTTGCTTTTGTGAACTTAGTGGATAAGGCTGCTCTCTTACAGGCCTAGTGAAAAGACTGGAGGAGGAGATCAAGTTCAACTCCTACATGGTGTCAGACAAACTGCCAAAAGAGCTGGAGAGGATGCGCCGCAAAGTGCACTACCTGCAGAAGGTGGCTTCTGAGCCAGCCATGGGTCACACAGAGCTAGCTGAGCTAGAGGACAAGGTCAGTAGAATATACTGTTGCGTCTTATCTAATCGTAGCTCTAATCTTAGCATCTGTTTCATTTGAGTTTAGGTCTAGAGGTTCATTTTAGTAGACTTCATCACGTGTACCATAAGGGTTGTATGAAAGACGTTGACATTATTCCCATATTCACCTGAATGTCAGTATATCTGTGTTCCCTTTTCTTTCTTCCTTTTTTCTCTTGATGGATTTGGATGGACCCTAAACATCCTAATGCTCTCATTTTCTCCCCTCTTGCTGATCAGATTGCACAGCTCAGTCAGATGAATCAGGTGATGGAGAAGAAGATGACAAGAAGCGACCCCATGGATGATAATCTCACTTTGTACAGGCAGCAGGCAAGAGTTTTCTTTATCTGTCTGACTTATCATGCAGTGGTATTCAAAGAAAGCTATAGAAGTATGTTCCATATAGTAGAGTCCAGTATGATTGTAAAATAATGGAAAAGGATAGTAAGTAAAACAGTGCACATCAGGTATAAATATTACACCCCTCCATCCTGCACATCAGAAATGAGGGATCACAATTGTTTGTTGTCACTTTGAACTTGAAAGAACGACTGAAGTCTGTGATTTGCTAATATGCTCTCTGTTTGATTCATGTTCAATGGCCAGATGTGTATTATCATTGCATAATGTTAGTCTGATGTTCTGATCTGCCAAGCTGAGGTTTTTTTGTTGTTGTAATAAATTACTGCATACAGGTCATCAATAAGGCCTAGTAATTTATATGGTCATATTTATGTCTTAATATCTGAGACTGAAGGTGCTCAGGCCTTTGATGAGTCCTCTTGGACAGTTTTTTTTTTATCACACATTGTCTTTGACATGGAGAATAGAGGTGTTAATGCCTGTGATATTTGTTAGGCCTCCATCATAGCACGTAAGAAGGAGGCGAAAGCTGAGGAGCTGCAGGAGTCTCGAGAGGGGCTGGTTGCCTTAACGAGGGAGCTGAGTGCTAAGAGCAGCCAGGCTCGCGGACAGGGAGGAGTTGAGATCATCCGTACAGACGAGGTACAGCCACACACTTGGGGCAGTTGTTTTGTGGGAGCCAAATTTATTTTCTAATCTTTTTTTGGTTATTAAATCTGCTTTGGTCATATCTAAAAAGTCACAATTCATGACCATTCTGCTACTAGTCACAATTCACAGCCATCCAGCTTCCATGTAACAAGTTATCAGTAATAGAACAGACATGTCTCTTGTACAAGAAGGTCAGGTATAACTGGAAAAAGCTAGCATTGTCTACAAACAGTGTAAAATTACACGCTCTTACAATAACTTGACATTTATGAAGATTTTTTACCTTTTCCTGTGAACTTTTGGAGAATTTGGTGTTCTGATAGCAATGGTATGAATTTTTCCCACATGGTATTTTTAGCTTTTTCCAGTGAAGTACTTTGCATGGTTTGATATTGTTTAGTTTGTGGGTGGCCTTTATTAATACCGACTGCCTGATTTAAATTACTGGTAGATTAAATGATCAATAGTGACAACCCTAATCATAGATCGTACAGAAGATAATCATACAGATATGAATAGGACTATAATAAAGACAATAAGTTCCTAATTAATGCAGGCAGTATTATCTTACTATCTGAGATCTGGATTGTATGCATGTGATATATAAAAGTGTGTGAGGAAAAGAACTCTTATATTGTTGTAGTAATAAGGCCTTGCCAACCAATTGCTGGGGTTGCTAATTGGGCACTTAAGCCATCTTGTGTCACTGAAGATACGTGTGACTGTAGTGCATGTTTTTCGAAGGAGGCGGCAGGTCGTCCTAAAGAGTGCAATGGTATTAATGCCTGACTCTGCCGTCCTGTTCTATCTCATGTTGGTCTGTCTGTCTGCCTGTCTGTGTGGTTTATGAGCAGATGTTCCATTCCAACTTACCCTTGTGCAGAGAGATTGGCAGGCAGAGGAGATAGAGAGGCATCCTTACTAAAATAGCCCCCACCTCCTCCTGCTTCTTGTGATTCTATCAGCCCTGCTTGATAACTCTTGCTTCTGTCATAGCTCATCCACCCATTCAATGAAAGATGGCTAAGTCAAATGGTAGAGAGAGAGAGAGAGAGCACCCAGCACCGGTTAGGAGAGAATAAAACAGAAAAAAGATACCTTGAAGCAACAGAGAGGAGCATTGAGGAAGAAGAAGAGGGTGTGTGTGTGTGTGTGTGTGTGTGTGTGTGTGTGTGTGTGTGTGTGTGCGCGCGCGTGTGCATGTGTGTATGTGTGTGTGAGAGAGAAAGAGAGAAGGATGTTTAAATCTAAACTGCTGGAATGGAGTATGCCCATGTATGGTCACACACTGGCACAGCTCTGATGTAAAAGTGGAAGGAGGGGTGCGTAAGAGGTTCATAGCTGTTGTAACAAAACCCACATTTAATTTAATAGATACGTGTAAATAGAGCAAGCCTTTAAAAGAGCAGCTGGTCCATATCCTGAACCAAGAGTGAACGAACGTGTCTGATCTGCAGTCGGAGCCTCTGGCCTGTGTTCATGCTCACTCACTAGTAATGGTTCGCAAAAGATAAGGGCCTGTGCTCTTTCTTACTTGACTGACTTTTCAATTAGCCTCTCCCAGAGTTTCAGCTTAAGCTGTAGCTAAAAAAAGCCAGCTGCAGTTCTTTGTTGATAAGGATCACGTTTTATCTTTGTGTTTAATTTCACTTTAAATTTACTTTAAAAATATCTTTTAACAGTTTAACTCTACAGGCAACTTCTATACTTGTCTGTCTGTGTTAACTACTGCTAGAGCACAAATCTAATTCCTTTTATAATAGCATGTTGTGGGTACCACAGGGATAACATGCCTGTGTGTTTCTGTTGTCTTTTCTCTGTACAGGGTTAAAGTGTAACACTAATGCATCACTACCCCTTTTTCATGCAGTTGATGTAAATGTTAATTCTACTCTTCCCCTCTGCATTTTTGTTTCCTTTTTGTTGTGATAATTACCAGTGCAAGTGGCGGCTAATTTAGCCTCCATCACTTGATGGCCATTTGTAACAAGAGAAATTGAGAACACTGCCCGCACTATTGTGCCCTTAATCCCCCAACCTTGTCTGCCCTTGACATCCCAAAATACACAAAGCGTAAACTCTGACACACAAGCTCCACATGCCCCGAGTGACATACGGCACATTGTGTGCGATGAACTTCGGCTCAGGCTGCCAGACGAAGAGGGTTTTTTGTGCCTCTGGCCGCATGCCTTCAGGGTCAGGTTTCTTTTGTTTGTGGACTGAGGAGACGTCCCTGAGGCACCCCAGTCCCCTGCCAGATTGGTCTGAGTTCTCCTGAAGCTTTCCCCCTTATGCTCACCATGCTCACCATGTCACACTAGACCACAAGGCTCGATTATGTATCATGAACACTCTCGCCCTTGCAAGGTGAGTGAGGACTGAGAGTCAAGAGGCTACGATAACTTTGTCATCCCATCCTTATACACATATACCGTGCAATGAAACAACAAAAGGCTGTGGTGCAACATAAAAGACAGAACTATCGTTTACGGAACCAGTAACGTACTGAACAGTATTAATCACCAGGACAAACCACAATTAAATCACTTATATCAATGGTTCGCAAACCATACCCCTCACACACCACATTTTTGCTCAATTCTCCCAACACGTAGGAACTGTGGGCCATCTGAGGACTGGGTTGAGAACCACTAGAATACAGAGTAACATTAACGAGGACAGTGAAGTACAGTTCACTAAATAAAAAGCAAGTAAATACAACTGTAAAAAAAGTATAGTATAAAAAGCATAAGAAATAGTACTAACAGCATAAGAAAGAATAAAATGTGTAAGAATGTAAGTTTTGGAAGCAGTACAGACATAGTAAATTGTGTGAACATAACAGCAGCATAGAACATTGCAATGAGTGATCAGTCCTAACAGTCCACTCGTCTCAGTCAGTGGCAGTTTGCTCTTTTCTGTGTACTCTCAACCAGACTCTCAGCTAAAGGCCACCGTGTGAGGTCAGTGTTTATTCCTACTGGAATATTCTTCTGTCTCCCTTTGTCTTCCTCATTGTTGTCATGGCATAGCACCTTCTACAGACATCCCTGTAAGATTACAGACTTTATATTTTGATTATGCAAACATTTGTGCATCACTGGTTAAATCACATTTTGCAAAGTTATGGCACTTTTTTTTCGATATGTATAAAACCTAATGTATAAGAATGCTGTATTTATGTTACTCACTGAAGAGGATATTGTAACACATTTTCACATAACCAAACCTTTTCATTTGACTATTTTTCCACACGCTTTGTAAATCTAGACTATGAATGCATTTTTAATTTGTTGATTATATTGGGTTTCTTAACTCTAAACATGTTGTTCACAGTTTAAGCGGTATGTTGCCAAGATGCGAGGAAAGAACATCACGTATAAGAAGAAGCGGCAGGAGATTGCAGAGCTGAAGGCTGAGTTTGGCATTCTGCAAAGGACAGAGGAGATCCTGCGTCAGCGCCACAGTGCCGAGCAACAGCAGCTGGTAACCACGCACCCCTCCCCTTTGCCAAGTGTTCTTGCCTATCCGCACAGACACGCCATGTCATTATTACTCATCCTGTTAGGTTTATCTTTAAAATGAGTATTTTCATGCTGTACACCCCTCATTTAAGACTACTCTCTCTTCCTCTTTCAACTTTCTGTTGTATGTCTCTGTGCTGATTTCATCAGCGTATGCTGATTTCCTTGGCTCTCCTGCTAAAAGTGAAAAATAACATTTCCCCCCAGTGTAGCTGATCAGCCAAGACATGTTTAATGTTTGCTTCTTTCCCTTTGTATTGGAGCTATGAGACTAATGGAACTAGCAAGAAATGTGAGTTTATCTGTTGCAGTTAGCATCATAGACACTGTGCTTGATCTCGTAATTGCCTCAAATCACACCAAGTTGTTGAGGACTTACTTATGTGGTTTCTGACACTGTGACATGCCTTTGTACAAAAGTACAAACGAATTCAGACTTATCGCTCCTTTTACTGTATTTAGCCATGCAGTGTATGTTTTATGCGTTTGCTTTATGTAGCAGTACGTTTTATCCAGTTCTGTTCGACCTACTGTGACCCCCCCCCCCTTGCCTTGTCCTAAGTGCTGGGACATGTTCTGTTCTAGAACCTGTCCTACTCTCCCATACCTCATTCAGATTTCGAACTGTGTTTAACAACGAAGTTACTGCACCTTCCTGGAAATGACTTCACACCTCTGAACCCTCCCAGCTGCGAACTTGCTGATAGCCCATTTGACGCAGGAGGCCTGAGCCGGAGCTATTTGTGAGCACGGCATTTGCTCTCTGGCTGCGTGCGAGACTTTCAAGAGTGGGGGAATTTTGCAGCGGGTTGTGTGGGCCTAGGCCTCCCCTCCTGCCGGCAGTTGTTCCTCTACTCCTCCCTCCCTCTGTCCCATCGTGCCCACTGATCGCTGGCAGATCAGCCAACAGTCAGCCCCCCAACCAACCTGCACCCTCTCACTTTCGTACTATTACACGTGCAGTCGCACTCACGTCTTCATGCGCTGTCACTCAGTCATTCACATGCCAACAAATGCACATTGCTGCCAAAATGTCATTATGCTGAAGGATCTATCACTGAATCAGCTTGGGCTTTGTTTCTGCTGAGAGCTTCAGGTACTGTGTAGGTGAAGCGGCAGGTACATGCTGAAGGCTGAGCCAGACTTGGAGTTTGAGATATATATGAAACCAACAGTGTCTGACTATTCATGTCAAGATTTTAAGCAAATTTTCTGACATAGTTTCCCATGTGTATGTTAGGTTCATGTTTAAGATGAATATTTCTTGTAGCCCGTATTCCATTTTTTAGGCATCATTATGATATTAGTTTAAATGTTGCTTACTGATGATAAGGTGGTGTTGGTCATCGTAGCTCAACTGACGCTGTCAGTATGAATCTGGAGTTGTAATCTGATCCCCAGTGCTTGTTGGGCCACAGTGTGGATCAAACAAAATTTTATAAATCCACAAGACATCTATGTAAACCTTTCATGACAACTGACATAAACCTATTTCATTTTCTATAATTCATTTTCTAACAAGCAACATATGTTATAATGCCTGCTTTAGGCAATTTTAATGTAATTGCACCTCAAAATGTTAAAACAGCTTACACTTATTGGAATAAGCTTTCTATAGGTCTATATAGCTGTATGTCATTTGTCATGAAAGGTTAATGAAGGTGTCATGAAGCCTTCACATAGTTGTCCCTGATCTTCTGTAATGCATTACTTGGAATTTTGTCGGGTTACATACAGGTTGGGACAGAAATTTGTGGAGTTACAGTAGGGTTCATGTTAAATTTTGAACTGTCAGCACAAAAACATTGTTTTCCCAAGGACTCTTTGACTAAGACACATTGTCTGGAGCAATACATCTATCAAGCATAATATTAAATCCAACTGCCTAATATTGTGTAGGACCCTTCCTGCCACCAAAACTGCTATGACCCGTAGTGGCATGAACTCCACAAAACCTCTGAAGGTGTGCTGGACGTTAGCAGCAGATCCTGGACGTTGCAAAGAGGGACCTCCAGGTTTCAGACCAGTATGTCTAGCTCATCCCACAGATACTAAACTGGATTGAGATCTAAAGAATATGCAAACCACATCAACACCTCAAACTCTTTCAAACCATTCCTAACATTTTTTTGCTGTGTGGCAGGGCACATTATCCTCTGGCATTAGTGGTGATGGACAGTGCTCAACATGGTCACTGTGACCAGTCTACAACTAAGGAGCCTCAAACACAGCAAGCTGCAATGCACTGTGTTCTGACACCATTCTATCATAGCCAGCATTAACTTTTTTCAAGACGCAGCTCTGTAAGATTGTGGCAGCTCTGTAAGACTGAACCAGACGGATTGGCCTTTGCTCCCCAAAAACATTCGTGATTTTGCCGTCAGTTCACGGGTTGCCATTTTTGGTAGGTACTACCCACTGTATACAGGAAAACCCAGGCTCCTGTCATTTTGAAAATGTTCTGACTCTTGGCCCTTGTCAAAGTCATTGAGTAGTTTACAATTTCTCATTTTGTCTGCTTCCTACATATCAACTTCAAGAACTGACTTCACTAGCTGCCTAATATATTCGACCCCTTGGCAGATGCCTTTGTAACACAGTAATCAGTGCTATTTCCTTCACCTGTTAGTGGCTTTTATTTGGCTAATTTGTGAATTTTACACACACTGATAACACATGCAGTGCCTGTGGATGTTACAAATGTTGGCCCTTTGGCTCATATTATGAAGTCTACTGTCAGTATCAGCAGTGTGTGAAGTCCTGGACAAAGTGCTTTGCACTCTTATGCGGAGGTGAGCCCTGACTGTGTGTGTGGACAGGAGCCATCAGAAAGTGCTTAATGTGACACCAGCTGGACACACTCCAAAGTCCCCTGTATTACCATCCTTTGCATCATCATTCATTTTCTGCCACTCACCCTTAAATGTGTGTTCTCCAGCCAATTCAAATCTCTCTGTCTCTCAAGCTGCTTTGATGATGCACGAATGTTCACACAAAGCATCCAAGTGATTAGTGTAAGAGTATTTGTTGTCTGATTTACTTTCCAGTAAGAGGAATGACTAATTTATCTTATCTTTCAGCAATCTCTGGAGGCTCAGAGGGGCATCTCTGGCTTCAGTGAGACTCAGGAAGAGCTGGAGAGAGTTTCAGCCATCAAGAGCGAGCTGGATGAACTGAAGGGACGCACACTGGATGACATGTCTGAGATGGTGAGAAAGGCACACCTCAGGACACCCTAAGAATCTTTCTCTCTCTCTCACTCTCTCTCGCTCTCTCTGTCTCTCTGTCTCTCTCTCTCTCGCTGTCTGTCTCTGTCTCTCTGTCTGTCTGTGTCTGTCTCTCTCTCTCTCTCTCTCTCTCTCCCTCCCTCTCTCTCTCGCTCTCTCGCTCTCTCTCTCTCACACACACACACACACACATATATATATATATATACACACACTACCATAACCTTATCCTTGGATTTTGTAAAACCACTTTTCAGTTTTGAGGCCACTGTGCTCATCCTGACAAGTTATCTCTGTCACACACATACACAACTTTCCCACTGTCACTTTCCCATGACTTCTGCACTTTTATATGAATCTGCAATCTTTAATAAATCTTTTTTGTCACACAGGCCATTTTAAAGTGTGTCTGGATGCGTGCTATGAGATGAAGTTGTTAAGTTCATTATCTAGCACGTTGGGAAGAATAATCCATTCCTGATGAAATCTGCAACTGCCCGTGCACTCCATTTGCTTTAGGTTGCTACAGCAACAAGAAGCAAGGGGTTAGTCTAATACAATAATATGGCCTGCTCTGCATCTCTGGAGCTTCGAGATGCATATGTGAACACAGTGGGGCTTAAATATACAAATGTTATTACTATTTGTAGAACAGGAATACAGCACATGGGAACTATCTGTCTTTACGTGTGATTTCTGTTGCTCCTGGATCTGATCTGCATGTACTTACTTGGATACAAACAAATTTGGAACAATAGAAAAAAGGCTGTTTTCACAGACTATATCTTGCCAGACCTTTGGAAATATACCTGTTGTTAGCCCTTAGGCCATCATCCAAGTTGATTCACGTCTTTGTAAGGATAATCTGGATGTGTTTGTTTCATTATAGCATGTTTTTGCATGTCTAGTTAAGGAAGAATTTTGCACTAGCAGTGTGTGTAAAGTATTAGCTTAATGTGAATTTACGCTTATCCCGGTATATTAAATGCCATAACACTTTTTGTGACCTACTCATGTAGTTTTGCCCTGAATTTATGTTCCAGATTGGAGCTCTGTTTCTCAGCAACCTTTCTGTTTTCCAGGTGAAGAAGCTCAATTCAGCAATAGCAGAGAAGAAATCAGCTCTCTCTCCATTAATAAAGGAGCTGAGGCCTCTCAGACAGCAATGCCAGGTGGGGCACTGAAATAGAACTCTTTTCAACCCTTGTTTTAGGAGATTTTACTATGCATTACTATCTGCATCAGACAGATATTGCAAACTTACATTTCATGACATAAATCTGGAACCTGAGTCAAACCTGCTTGCACACCCTAACAGAGATGGGACCATCCCTCACATGGCTTGGCATAACCCTCAGCAGATTTGGATATTGACCCACAATTCCCATATCAGTGCATCCCTACTTCTCGGTCATTCCCACGCAATCTAGCCTGTGAAGACACAGAACTCAAACTACACCCACTACAGTCTGCTAGTTTTTTTTTCCCTCTGTGTAAAATGTGTTCTTTCGTGTGCCTGATACAGGAGCTTGCTCAGGAACATGAGGAAAAAAAAGCCCAGTATGACACTTGTGCTGCCGGTCTGGAAAGCAATAGGTCCAAACTAGAGCAGGTACGATGGTATACAGTATCACATACATGCACCAACCATCACAGAGGGTGACTTACTTTTTAATTTTTCTTTTTTGCTGCTTTTCTGCTTTTCAATTAAGTGATAAGAATGCTTACATGGCATAAAGCAGCTCTTTGTAAATACTTGTATATTGCAACATTCGGCTTCATGCTAATCAAAATGTATCCCTGTGTATAATAAACAGTTTTACATTTTAATTAGGCACTTTTTCAAAGAAGTTCTGCTAGAAACTCCTATTGATGCTTTAAACACTTATGAGTACAGTATGAGTACTGATGTCACAAGTGGATAAAATGGGTGGGTTTATACATGTGAGAATTTTCCTCAGGATAAACCTAATGTTATTGAACTTTGTATTACATGTGTTACATTATTTGAGGATCTTTTTTTTTCATTTTTTATTTTTTTTAATTGAAAATATTTTTGTAGCACCTCCAGAGTTTCATTCAATTCGCGTGCCACTGCACGAATATGGCCTGTGGGTGAAGGTATTTGTGTATTACAGGGGCTCAGGCCTACATACAGATAAGAGCTGTAAACTTTGATTGTGCTAATATGGTCTAGGAGGTGAGGGTCCTTCGAGAGGAGACAGCACAAGAAGAAAACCGTTACCACTATATAAACAGTATGAGAGAGGTAAGAGCTATCTGCTAGAATGTGGAGGAAAATGACAGCTCACCCTTAGGTTCTGCCAATTTCATACTGTCCTGTCACACTCCTGCTGTCTCCACCCATTCACAGATCATTGAAATTCAAATGCAGCGGGCAGCAGATGAGATGAAGGTCTATGTGTCCTCTGATCCACAGACACGGAAAAAGTCCATCAGGTAAAGCTGCCACACCTTTAAAAGCTCTTGCGGCACAATTCACACCTACAGTCATGAGTAAATTCTGTAGGTAAAATAAAGCAATTGTCCTATCTGTGCTCTTTTTGATCAGTAAGCTCTCTATGTGCCCTCTCTTTGTTTAAAGTAATGGTTTTCATGAAGCAGTGGTATACATCGAATTTGCATATTTTCCTCCTGACTGTTGATCAGCCAAAACGTTTAGTGTTTAAAATTTGCATCTGTATTTCCCTGGATCCGCAAGGTTAATATAATTGAAAGCCTTAACAAATAAAGGGACGTTTTGTATGTTTGATTTTTGGCCAATACCTTCAGTAGAAGAATGGGACAGGTTTTTTTTTTTCACTGCTCCTGTACACTGGGAAGGAGAAATCATTACAAGTACGAATGCAGATGCATGGCTTCTGTTTCTAACTCCAAACATGAACACAGCTTTGACAGTTTGGGTTAACAAACACTGATACATAACTTTTTGAGTATATGAGTTTTTATTTTATATCCACTAGTCAGCAAGTGGTAGAAATGTATATTCGTGTATATGTATATTTATTATGTATTTAATGTATATTTAATGTAAAAAGAGTTACATTAAACATATTCTGTTTTCAGGGAGCAGTACATGAAGAACATAGCAGAACAGGAATCTTTGGGCAAGGTAAGGACATGGGCTGCCAGCCCTGTCAGTCAAACCAATGAATCCAGACTCTGTTCTTGCACAATTCCTCTCCCTGTGCTTAGTCTTCTCTGGTTAGAACAGGTTGATGGAGTTGACAGCAGGGTCTTGGCCGCTGCTATATTTCTACCAAGGTTTTTCAACCATGCTGTACTGTCATGATACATGACACCACAGCAAAGCACATGAAATACACAGCAGTGATATACTGCATTATCCCCAGTGTCTGACAGGACAACAACAACAAATGTTTTGAACTGTACACACTTGTATTTCTCATACTAACATGGTTTAAGTCACTCACAAAATTAGTCATTTTCAGGCTGTATGTTCTGAGAGCTGACTGCACCACAAATGGCACCTTTGGCAACAGTGCATAATGTAAACAACAATTATGAAGATGAATTTTGTTTTGGTGTCTGACACTGACAGAAATACATAACTGTACCCTTAACAATATTTTACCAATTCTAATCATGATAATAAATATATTCTACCCATATACATTTAATCAATATTTAAGAAGGCTTTCCAAAGCCCATATATTGCAAGAAATGTTTCATGTTAAACTGCAGTGTCATAAACCAGGACACTTGACACTTAATGGGTAAACAAATAACAACTAGACAAAGTTGCATTTCCTGAAGGAAATACGATAGCATGCAGAGCCAATAGATAGAAGATGGATAAA
>JBBPCY010000018.1:15834115-15861496 GCA_037974405.1 Brachyalestes nurse
TCTCTCTCTCTGTCTCTCTCTCTCTCTGTCTCTCTCTCTCTCTCTCTCTCTCTCTCTCTCTCTCTCTCTGTCTGTCTCTTTATCTATCTGTAGCTTGATTTATAGAACAGCCTCCTAATAAATTAAGGCTGCACAGTATGGACAAAATGCCATATTACAATTCTGATATGACCTTATAGTGACTTGGTTAACAAATGGCCCGTCTTATTTCATTTGTTACCTCACATCCATTCCAACACTTGGCTGTTGACGGTTGGTTAGAGTGCTTACAGCCCATAATAAAACATTTAGTGATTTGGTTAGAAGGTAATTTAAACATTGCATCCATGATGCTAGTATTGTTTAAGGGTTACTGAGAAGATTTAACAAACAATATCTTCTGCTGGACTGCTATAAATGTAGTGTAGGTTTGGATGCACTTTAATCCTTAATTCTGCTGCCCCTGCCACATACACACTCGCACTGCTGATGCTGCTCACACTCTCTTCATGCAGCTCTCAGCTCTGTCAGCGGCTCTCAGTACGTGCAGAAATGCAGAAGAGCCCAAAATAATGCTGGAATTAAAGGAGAATTAGGACTTTGATGTATTTTGAGACTGTTGCTGCTGTTCGTTTGGGTTCTAGGAAACCACCGAAGTTAAACCTGCTTTTAAAAGGATTTGGGCAATTTGACCTCATTATATTGTGTTCTGTAGTGATTATAAAATGATTATATTTTGCATGGAGTTGATTGTGCAGCGATGAAAGAACATGTGTAAAAATGTGGGTGTGCATGTGTGAGGGTGGATGGGTTCTCCTGGCACGGGCTACTGCTGCTGCGTGGTTTTTGAAGAACTGGTAGCTCCATCCCTGCTCTTTTTTGTAGAGTAGTGGTAGATTTTATTTTTAGCAATGGATAGGCTGTTGAGATTATAGAATGCCTTATTTATAGCTTGCAGTTACAATAGTGGAGATGACAGGTGTCATGCTCCACCCTCTCCCTAGTATTGCAGTGTGTGACGTGAGGTATGGTCCAGACGGACGATAGGGTCACCTTGGAAAGGTCACTGCTGGTGCAGAGTCTAATTGAAGTATAACTTTGTGTGTTTGTGTGGACCAGCAATCCCATATGATTTTGCAAGAAAAATCCTGAAGTGATCAGATTAAGGGTTTTCATCTGTTTTCGGCATGAGAGAAGTTCATTCTGTTTCTCCTTTGTTTTTAGATCACTGTGTGCCCACCACTGCGCTGATGCTTTAGGTAGTTTGAACACTTAGATTGATTTAAATATTAATGTACTGGAATTGATTAGTGTACAAATACTTAATATGATTAACTCAGGCACCTGTTTTTTTTGGCTGTACCTGGAGAGGATTTCATAACCTGACATCTGGTCTTTTTCACTCCATGAGTGTGCTGGGTGCATGGCACAGTCTGTGGCACAGCACACATTCTGCAAAGGGCTGAGGGACTGTAACTGACTTGGCCGTGAACAGAATTACAAACGCAGCCAATACTGACTGGCTGTCAACTCCTCACAGGACTGAGAAGTGAACACCCATCAGCCATGACATTAAAACCATCTATGCAGGTGCCCCTCATGCCACCAAAACAATTCTATCCTGTCGAGGCATGGGCTCCACAAGACCTGCAGGTGTGATGTGGTAGCTATCTGGCACCAGTATGTTGGCAGCAGATCCTTTAAGGCCTGTAAGTTGTGAGGTAGACCTCCTCTGATTTAACAGGTTTCTCCAGCACATCCCACAGATACTAGATTGTAATGAGATCTGTAGAATTTGTATACTGAGTCAACTTCTTGAACTTTTTGTTCCTCAAACTATTCCTGAACAGTTTTTCAGTGTGGATGGGTACACTATAATAGGTGACCAATGCCATTAGATAAAACTGTTGCCATGTAAGGAGTCACAGCCGAACATTGCCCAGAGCATCACACTGCCTCTGAGGGATTGCCTTCTTTATATAGCGCATCCTGGTGTATTCTACTGTTTGTAACTTCTTCCTTAAGTAAGCGATACAAATGCACCCATCCGTCCACGTGATTTTAAAGAAAATGTGATTCATCAGACCTTAACCATTGATCCATAGTCCAGTTCTGATATTCACATGTCCATTGTAGACACTTTCAGCAATAGACAGTGGTTAGCATGGGCATTGTGACCGGTCTGCAGTTATGCGACACAGAACACACAGCAAGCTCTGATGGGCTGTGTGATCTGACACCATTCTGTCACAGCCAGCAGTTACTTTTTTGTACACATGACATTGTAACAAGATAATCGGTGTTATTTTGTTTCACCTGTAAAGGATTTAATGCTGTGGCCGATCGTTTGTGTGTTATTGTGTGGCTGGCTAAGTACATTCCTGGTACTGAAGATTAGACTAGACCTTTTTCCTCCCCAACATCTCCAGTGGTGATTATTTTCTACGAGCAGATTGACTCAAGAATGTCTTGTGATTTACTTGAGCCACAGTGTCAAAGATGGGGATAAGGGTCAGTGAGCCATACATGAGTTAGTGATGAGGAGCCGACTTTAGGAACTGGTTCTAGAAATCAGACAGTTCTTCGACTCTCACGTGTTGGGGTTGAGGTTGACTCAGGTTACTTGGATTCAAGTCTTCACAGTTCAGCACCTAAAGCTAATAGCTTTATTAAAACCTCAAGCTTCTACTTGGACGCAGTGACATGAGAACAGAACTTTAATCAAAACCAGTCTAAGTCAAGACAGAGTCTGAAAAGAACCCTCTTTGAGACTTATTTGACTGTTTATAATTGTTGTGTGATGTTATACATAGTATATCTACTTTAAAGTGACTTTCACTGTTATTTAAAATGCTCAAAAGGCTAGTGCAGTGTAACATTGTAGGATTAAATTAAGCAACATTAACTGCTTACATTATTTAGAAATCTGCCAGTGTTGTGTCCATGTCCAAAATGAAAATGATGCACGAGGGTGCCCCCCTGCCCCATTTGGAGTAGTCGCCCCCCCCCCACAGAGTGGAAACAATGTTTTAAATGATTATTTACCCTGGGTAGTTTCAGATGTTCTTGCTTTGGTGTACCCGATCAGGTAATTATCAAAATGTTCATGAGCTGGAAGAGATTTCTTGAAAATATCAAGGTTCAGTGAACTGGATTGAGAAGCTGATGCTGAAAGCTACCATTATTAGCTCTGGTCATGAAGGGCCATAGTCCAGCTCAGTTTGCTGATTCCCTCTGAACACCATCAACCTGTTCATTATCTGCTACTTTTAATCAGGCGAATGGGGGTAATTATCAGCCCATGCAGAACTCTGTCCTCGGGACTGGAATTGATGACCCTTTCCTTAAATGGATGGGACCATTGGTAACCGATTCCAGTGATTTCTTTTTATTAAACTTGTGTTGCATGACACAGCAAGAACATTTGTAAGCATAAATGTAAAATTTTAAAGGGGACTCACTTTTTTAAAAGAACAAGTTATAATAGGTCTGTGGGCTATACAAAACATGTTAATGAAGTTCTTAGCACAAAATCACTCACATAGAGATCACCAGGTTTATTACTCACAGTTTGGGTCCCGTTCAAAACACGCCGTTTCAGGGCTCTGTCCCTTTCCTGCAAAAAAGCTGTTGCTGGCCATGCCCCCCACTCATCCCAAGCTTCACCCACCCCTTACACTGCTCGTAACGAAATGAAACTTAGCTGTGATAGAAACACAAAAGTCATTATTTGAAAGCGCTTACATCTCCCTCATCTGCTGACTTGTCACAGACGGTATACAGATCCTCCACGACGCTGAAGTTAGCTCCTTATTCAAATTTTCCGTGTTTTCAAGGTGTAACGAAACCGCTTGTTGCTGGGACATGGCCATCGAAAATGAAATGGAGTTTTTCTTGGTTTTTTTTGTCTGGGAGAAAGGAGGGATATGTGCTGTTCTTTACAGCACTTTTAAGCAATGGTTTCGTGCCTTGTTTACTGAAGGGGAACAAGATGACCCCCCCCCACCCCCCACCCCACCAGCACAAGATTAAATGTAGTAGACCAAGGCTTGCAGCCTGTGATTGATAACTATGCTGAGCTCTGCTCCTATTGTTGGTGCCCAAAGATGACCTTATAGGGATGAGCTCGTAGTGTTCCACCCCACCCCCCCCCCAGTGGCAGTGAGCCCCTCCCCAAACTGCTTGCAACCATCCGGCCACTGAAATTCCAAACACCCTGCACTGGTATGCAGGATTCTGCTGGACTTGGCAATGATCTCCTGTCATGGAAAGGACTTGTGGGGCATTGTGGGGTTCTACCAGGTGTCTGATGCCCTTGCGCTGTCGGCTAGAAGCCACAAATGACTGCTGGAATGAGTGCAATTATGGAGGGTCCTTTGTCAATGATCTGAATGGAACAGGTGTCTATCTTTATGTAAATCAAACTTTTGTAGATGTAACCTATTAACTGTCAGCTACTGTGCTCATCAAAGGCCTTTTAAAATATTTGTATTCAAAATGTTAGTTTGCTGTAATTTGCTGTGTAAAATGGAAACCTGTTTTGTCTGTTTTGCAGTTTTTGCAAAGATCTAAAATCTAAGTAATTTAACTCGTGTTTAAACCACCTTTGGGTTAAAAGATTGTGTGCTCTTAACAGTAGACTGGGCGGGGCTGGGCTCATTATTTTAGCAAAACCTGTTCCAACAAATTCAGGAATACACTTTTGATGAACATGAAGCTGAGTATTACCTAATGTGTGAGTAAATAGCTGTTTTAAATCAAACACTGCTCAGAAATGTTTTTATGATCATTGGGCACTTTTAAATATGTTGAAACCAGCACTTGGGATACATGATTTCTTAATCTTACCAGTTTTCCTTAAAAAATAGATTGGCTAAAGATGTAGACCTCATGAAACAAGTCAGACTGTCATGGGTGACCTAAGCTAACATTGTGCACCTGACCTCATGCACCAGTCCCAGGGACAGCAGGTGGTGCAGCTGTGTTTGTTTGACCTTAGACATCATCTAGAGATGAGAACAGTTAGGAAAAAGCTGTGGTGCTGTGCACAGAATAGAAAGTGTTAAACAATGTGAAAACTGCTAATGGAATGCTACAGGGTATGATAACCTGTTCTGTCACCTACGCAGGGTGTGTGCGCGCGCTATGCCTGCCTGTTTTTTTTTTTTTGTTTTTTTTTGTCCGAGATACAGTTGTGCTGTAGGCACTCACTGAAAGGAGAGCGGAGTTTGTTTAGCATTATCTACCAGTCCCACTCCTCTTTTCAGCTTCAGCCTGTGACTCATGAGGCTGGTTCTGGGTGTGCGCAGGGTCCAGCGTGGGTGTTCTAGAGGCCACGCTGCTCTCACTGCCCGGTCGAGGAGAGAGGGGGCGGATGTGTGAGCAGAGAGGGTGGATAACCAGATAACAACAACTTGAGAAGTGAGGAGGACAAGCCTGTACCTGCAGGCCACTCTGCAAATAGCACTCCTAACATGCTCTGGGCTTTGAACGGCGCTGCTGGTGTTGCTTCTGGAGAACAGTGACTACAAGTGTGAACACTTAACCCTTTTAAAAATGCTGGAATATCCCAACATTTTAAACCAAACCTGACTGCCTCGTCTCTAGAGCACATTTTAAACCAAACCTGACTGCCTCGTCTCTAGAGCACGGTCGTTTTAGGCAGACAACTTCTGTACTCAAAACAGGCTTGTAATATTAAGCTTAATTCTAAGTAAAATGATTACTCAAAACACTTATTATAAACATGTTTTGAGACAACAGGATTTCGGTTCTACCAAGTACAAGGTAACTTGTTTCCCCTTTTCCAGAAAACAGCTTTTTTCCCCCCATACTAAATGCTCCAGGGCCTGTGGCTTTGCTGTGAAGTGGAACATGATGGATGTTCTTCAGCACGCATCATTCAGAAAGCACCCTGAAAAAATACGCCATACTCTTCAAAGTGTTTATTAAGCTGTCAGGACCATGGATTTAATGCAGTAGAAACAGGCCTGGAGCTGCTCTTCAGAATTCTTGGGGATTCTTGTACTGTGTATACCCCAAAACCTACCCATAAATATCAGTCCAAACAGACTTCATTTGATATAGTAGGTAGCAGACTTGACCTTGTTTCTAGTTGCTGTCCTTTAATTATGTGCCTTGACGAGGGGCTGAAGGAATACTGTATGAAGTTCCATGATATTTATTTTTCTGTTGTGTATACAGGGATCAGATAACTAAGTAAAACGCAGAACTGTTTTCACCGTCCTGTATCCTCTCATCATCTTATGTTAATACATTTTCAGGAACAAGGTCTTGTTTATGTCCTCTTGGCATATCATACCTCTCTTGTCTAGATGGTAGGAATTTTAATTCATATTGCCCACTACTACTATGAACTTGGAGAGCTGATGTGTTTTAAGTTCCACTCCAGTTCCTCCAAGGTGTTGGTACCCACCTGACCCCTGTTGAACTGTTCATCTCCATTTGCCTGCAGGCCTCGGCAGCAACCGGGTGAAATGGAATCCCTCTGCCTGAAAACAATGCCTGTTGACCTTCAGTGAAGTGTGACTCCTCTCATTCAGTACATTGTTCCTCATTTAGCAGGCTGAAAGATGCACCCGAGTGGTGTTAAGTCTTTCTGGGAAGTGTACTGGCTGACTAGATGGATGGATTGCTGGCACCCTGTGCTCTCGTCCCTGCAACTCTGGCCGGGGGTTCACATCTCCTGGCACATGGGTTGCTTGTAAATCTGCCATGCTGCGGTCAGGTTGCATGCGCTGATGTGCCAGCCACCATCAAGGCCACGGTGCAGCGATTGTTGTCATTGTCTGCCGTTTGTCATGGTTGGTGTTCTGAAGTAGTGGGCCAGCCTCGTTTGCGCAATGATAAATGATATAATAATGTTAAGCAGTAAGCAGGTCTGTGAATTCCAGGATTTATGTTTGCGTTACAGGATCTCTCTTGAAGAGACCCAGCTATAACTTTGTATACTCTATTGGGCATTGTTCTATTTGGGGAGTTCTAACAGTATTGTAAATATTCATTGTGTTCTAACTGAAAAGTTTGAGGTCAGAGGAACTTTTTCCATGTATACAAAACTACAAAACTTGGTTTTGGTTCAGAAGACCTGAGACTCTGAGCCTCAGAAACCCTTGTTTGATTGGCAGCTGAGCATCACCTCCCGCATCTCTTCCCGTTGAGGGCAGCTGTTCTCGGGTGTCCAGATTTAAACCTGATCAGCGGCGCATCAGGGAACAGATCAAAATAGTTTTCCCATGTTTGGACCAGTGCATTGTAGCTCCCATGCTATTTTCCTCTCCCCGCACAAGGGCACAGGAACGTGTGTGAGATTATATGTCTGTTTTCTCCTGAAAAGGGAATCTTTCCAGTTGTTTCCTAGGGCTTCTCCCGGTTTTTGAAAGACTTCATAGTAAAAGAGAATGCTGAGAGTAAAAGTTCTGATCTAAGACCCGCTTGTGTTATATCTTGGAGATAAAAAGAAATAGCTTAATCTTAAAATGGGGTTTGGTTGTAAGCCTCCAAGCAGCAGAGATGGTGTTGTGGGGAGGCGGGGGTGGGTTGTAATGATACAATGCTGTGGATTTAAATTAAAGCTTCTGCCAGAAAAGCTACCATTGATAACAGTGAATGAAAGCTAGTGTGAATCTGGAGACTCAGTTTGTTTTGCACAAGGCTAATTGACTCAACTGGTTCTTATTTAGTAATTCCCATTCAGCATATTAATATTGCTTGAGTAGATGAAGCATCTTGTCACATGTACCTGGGAACTTGGGGATAAATCTAGGTCTCATGAATCCAGCTGTGGTTACTTACAGAAGTTATAATTTGATTTTCATCAAGGAATACATTTCTAAAGGCACAGAAAAGTTCAGTCCGCAGTTTTTATTTTTATTTTATTTTTACCAAATTTATTTTTATCTTGTTTTGCTAACTATCCAATACATGAAAAATCCCAGAAAATAAGTGCGATTTGACATTTTTCCTCCTTTCTTTTTGCATCTCTCCAGTGGGAGACAAAGTCCCTGCAGATATCCGCATCTGTTCCATCAAGTCCACCACACTTCGAGTGGACCAGTCCATCCTCACGGGTAATGAAGTTACTAAATATATACAAGCATGTCAGTAACGTCAGTAGCATAGTTGTGATTGGTGTGTACACATTAGCATTGCTGTATATAATCATTTTTGCATTTACATGTTCATATGTATGCAGTTTTTGTATTTACTTGCTCTTGCACTCTGTGTACAGGCGAGTCTGTCTCTGTCATTAAACACACCGACCCTGTTCCTGACCCTCGCGCTGTCAATCAGGACAAGAAGAACATGCTGTTCTCTGTGAGTGCACAAAGCAGCCACTGCTGACCTTTTATTCTGGCTATCAGAGCAGCCCCATCAGACAACTTCACTATCTGGCCATTTCTTTGTGTTACTTTTATTAAAAATGGATTCCTATTAGAAGATTGTTCCAGACTGCTGTTTGACCTTTTCTTGTAATTTTGGTGATCAAAGAGGAAAGCAAAGATGTTGCTATGAAAACACTCTTGTCTATATGACTTTTTTTCCATTTGCCATTTACAGGGCACAAACATTGCAGCCGGTAAGGCCGTGGGCGTGGTGGTGGCCACAGGTGTGAACACTGAAATCGGCAAAATCCGAGACGAGATGGCGAGCACGGAGCAGGAGAAAACGCCTCTGCAGCAGAAGCTAGATGAGTTTGGTGAGCAGCTGTCTAAGGTCATCTCTCTCATCTGCATTGCCGTGTGGATCATCAACATCGGCCACTTCAACGACCCTGTGCACGGCGGCTCCTGGATCCGCGGCGCTGTGTACTACTTCAAGATTGCTGTGGCGCTGGCCGTGGCTGCCATTCCAGAGGGGCTTCCTGCCGTGATCACCACCTGCCTTGCCTTGGGCACCCGCCGCATGGCCAAGAAGAATGCCATTGTCCGATCCCTGCCCTCAGTCGAAACACTGGGCTGCACATCCGTCATCTGTTCTGATAAGACTGGTACCCTCACCACCAATCAGATGTCTGTGTGCCGAGTGAGTATAGTGAGAGTACAATTGGTATTTATAATTTGAAGCTAACACAAAATCAAACATCAAATCAAAAGCAATTATTTAGGGTGGAAAATTAACTTTCCCCCACAGCCTCAAAACAAATGTAGTTAATCTGCCAAGACATGTTTAGTGTCTGACGCTTTTCTTAGTTTGACCAGGGATGGATGATTATTTGTACTGGCAGCTAACTACTATTAAAAAAAAAAAAAAAAAAAAAATTACAGGCAGGTGTTTAAGTTTCAGGAGAACAGAATATTTTAGGCTACTGTAGAAAAGCTGCATTTGGAACCCTACAGAAATAAATGACACTTCTGTTTCTACATTCTGTTAATGTATTAATAGATGTATTAGCATAAACATCTACAGATGTACATGAAAACATCTGATATTGACTACAGCTTGCATATCGATGCATCTCTTGTGTGTACTGTGACGATCAGCTTTTCTACATTTGGGTCAATTGAGTGTAAATTGGATTTCTGCTGATGTGTTGCTGTATAATGCCAAGCAGACACTTCTGGCTTTTACTCTGTATTTGCTTCATGAGCTTTTCTCTGTGAAGTGTTCCTTAAATGTGCTGAGCTATTAGTAACATGACGGCCGTGTAATCTGCTGTCGCCTCACTGTCATCTGCAGTCGTTACCTCAGCTAGCAGCAGGTCAAATAGTGCAGCGAAACAACAGCAGGTTTTTTGAATGCACTGAAATGGGCTTTGTACATTAGTGTCATTAGGACAGGCTTTATCAAGTACTTGCACATTAACTGCCAAAGTTAATTAAGGATAATTAACTGATGATTACTGTTGGGATAAACTGTCCTTGGGTCTAAATGGCACTGTTGTGCCTTAAGCCATATCCACGGTGGTCTCTTGTCTAAATAAACAGAGCCCTCCATCAGTAGGCTGAGCTTAACTGGCTCTGTGAACAGGAAGTCTCAGATTTGGAGATGGCAGGATGCTTGAGTTACAAGTAATTCTGTGTTACATCAGGCTATATTTGGTGATGGAATACAGAATTTGTGTCAGTTTTCTTCCTTCCTCTGACATCTGATCCAGGGTTTATTTCCGTGGCTGTAGAGTTAGCTGTGTCGGTAAAATCTACAGGTCTGAGATCAGCTAGAGAACCAGCTGGAGATCCTGATGTGGGGAGCAGGGGCAGCTGCAGTATAAGTGATGTGCCTTTGTGGTAATAGCTAGCAATGTTTGTTTAACTGTAGTGTCCAAAGAATGTATGTCTGGTGTTTTTATTGTGGTCTGTCAGACAGGGGACATGAGCATGAAGCAGGCTACCATTCCATCCATCTCTGTCTCTCTCTCTTTCCTGTTACTGTTATGTCATTTGGAGTGTTTATATGGCAGGTCTTCCTGTGAGGGCGCACTCCCACAGCCCATCTCTAGAGTTGCTAACATTCCATTACTCCAAACCAGGAAGGCAATTATCATGTTATTGACATTGTATAAGTGAGCATTTATTTTCTCTTAATTACTTATATCACAGCTCTACAGCTTCTGTCTACAGTGTACATACATTTTAGGCAGCAGATTTGCAACCAGGACCTTTATTTAGGACTTTGTTCCAGTTTGTGCAGCTACATACAGTTCTAATGCAAAGTCCCTGTGAGTCCTGTTTGGTTCACTGATGATAGATGTAAATATTCTCCAGTTAATTCTGCCAGTGCTCATAAGTCACTGTTTCATTGTAAACTCAGTATACTGAATTGCTGAGTAAAGGTCACTATGAATCACTGCGTTGTATTAATTCAATCATTTAAAGTTTATAAAACAAAAGAAACGCCTGCCTTTCTTAAGCACACTCATAAAGCTGCAAGCTGTTTCTGAAGGACTAGAGATACAGAATCAGGCTATAGCATCTCCCAGATAGGAAGAAGGGGAGAACGAATGTATGCAAGCCTGACTTTGCTCTTAGTCACAGCACAGTTCCTTACTTCAGGGTGTGTACATATGTCAATACAGCATTTGGGCAAATTTTCTGTTGTGTAACAGCAGTCACTGAAGCTTGAGTATTTTTCTTCATTAGATGTTCATTTTGGACAACGCGGAGGGTGACAGCTGCTCTTTGACTGAGTTCACCATCTCTGGATCTACATATGCACCTGAGGGCGACGTGTGAGTACCTCATTACACCATAACTACTCAGTAGACTTCATTTCAGGGCCATTTCTTTAGGTTCACCTTTTCACCTTTTAAACTGAACAAGTGTAACAGACAGGAAATGTGCATTACATGTTAATGTGATATAAACAGACAAATGCGACGAATACACCAATCTGATTCAAGTGGTCTTATTTTAGTGGAGTAATAGTAAATGTTCTAAATTATAGCTTTCCTTGCATCTGTGTGTTACATGCTGTTCCGTATTTGACCTCACACTGTTGTCACTACTGCAGGTATCTTGATAACCAAACGGTAAAGTGCTCCAGGTATGATGCTCTGGTGGAGCTGGCTACCATCTGTGCTCTTTGTAATGACTCCTCCCTGGACTACAATGAGGTATCGTCACGATAACCTGGGCTGAACCCGCACACTCACATTTAGCGTTTAGTAATTAACCACACATGTAAAGCAATAGAGATGCGTAACAGAATATCTAACACAAACTATCTGCTGGTGTGCTCAGTCTAAAGGTGTGTATGAGAAGGTTGGGGAGGCCACGGAGACAGCTCTGACCTGTCTGGTGGAAAAGATGAACGTGTTTGACACGGATGTCAGAAGCCTTTCCAGGATTGAAAGAGCCAACACCTGCAACTCAGTAAATATCCTACAGCAAAGATGAATAAACACACGGCAAAAAATATTTGTATAAAGCAACCTAAGCTCATTAATTAATGTTTGTGTGTCTCAGGTGATCAAGCAGCTGATGAAGAAAGAGTTTACCCTGGAGTTCTCCCGGGACAGGAAGTCCATGTCTGTTTACTGCACCCCCACCAAGGGCAAGTCCACTTCCAGCAAGATGTTTGTCAAGGTGACTGATTACTTTTTCTCAGTCCAAGACTGACAAAGCCCCCTTTCACTTAACAGTTATGTTTTCTCAGCTTGGTTAAGGAGTGTGACTGCCTGGGAGTTCACTGTGCTGCAGAAAGTGGTTCTCCCTTTTCTGACATACTGATTTGAACTCATATCAGCTAATTAGCAAGGCTGCTGAGTTAAAAAAGGCATGTTTAATGAGGTCAAACATCACACTGCAGAGCTGTGCTGCACTTGGGCTGGAGTGTGACATATGTGGCTTGCAGTAAGCATCCTAGAATTAAGCTTTTTTTTGCTTGTGTTTAATACCTGACCATGGAGCTTTTTATGTTAACCCTTCATGCATTAAGATTGGGATCTTAAAGTTTGTTATTCATGGACTGCAAAGCAAACTGGGTTACTTGTTAAATTGCAGTGATGTTTCTAGTGAGATTTTAATCCGGAGGAGGGTTGTTGGTAATGTTACTAATGGGAAATATAAGATGATAACCATACATAAGCAAATGACCATCAGTTTACTCTGACACTTACAAACAGTACTGTAATGCTGACTTTTCTTTTTTGTGTAGGGAGCCCCTGAAGGAGTGATTGACAGGTGCTCATACGTACGTGTGCGTGGCAACAAGGTGCCCATGACTCAGGGAATTAAGGAGAAGATCATGTCTGTGATTAGGGAGTATGGCACTGGGCGAGACACGCTTCGGTGCTTGGCTTTGGCCACCCGTGACCACCCTCTGAAAAAGGAGGAGATGGCTCTGGGCGACACAACCCGCTTCGCAGAGTATGAGGTATACAGCTTCTGTTGGTGCCTGTTTATTGCTTCTGTGGTCCAATAAGCATGTTTATTTCCAAAATATCTTTTTTTTTTTTTTTTTTGGTACATTATTTGCTACAAAACTATTTGATGCTTTTTCTGCATTTTGGGACAAGTGATCCTTGCTTTATTCATTAACATGCAGCTAATCAAAGCTATTCTGGCTTATTCGCCCTGTTCTGTTCAGTCCGACCTGACGTTTGTAGGCTGTGTGGGTATGCTGGACCCTCCCAGGACAGAAGTGGCTGCATCCATCAAACTGTGCCGCCAGGCTGGCATCCGGGTCATCATGATCACGGGTGACAACAAGGGCACTGCCGTGGCCATCTGCAGACGCATTGGCATTTTCTCTGAGGACGATGAAGTCGACCGTATGGCCTTCACAGGTCGCGAGTTCGATGACCTCTCCCCCCACAACCAGCGTGAGGCTGTCGTGGCCGCCCGCTGTTTTGCCCGCGTTGAGCCCTCGCACAAGTCCAAGATTGTGGAGTTTCTTCAGGGCTTCGATGAGATCACTGCCATGGTAAAGTCATCCACACAGCCCTATATCAAATATTTATCCCTATTTAATTTATACCTTTTGATCTCCTCTAAAGTCATCAGTTTGCAAATTTGGGCGGGGCATTTCTGAAACCTACAGTTCAACTAAATTTCTGATACTGCAGCAGACCCCTGCATTTATTATATTTTGTATTAGCAAACATCTTGGAATGAGACTTGACCTGAAAAATCAACCTCTAAATTAAAGCTGATGGAATTATTCTGTTCATACTAAAGTTAAAGAGTAGCCATTTGAATTGTTGTCTCATCATAGCCTTGCTCTGTATATTGAGCAAATTATAATCATTTAATAATAATGGCATCATTCTTATCATTCTGATTCTCTCTCCTCAGACAGGAGATGGAGTTAACGATGCCCCAGCCCTGAAGAAGGCAGAGATTGGCATCGCCATGGGCTCTGGCACTGCCGTGGCCAAGACAGCCTCGGAAATGGTCCTCGCTGACGACAACTTTTCATCCATCGTGGCCGCTGTTGAGGAAGGACGAGCCATTTACAACAACATGAAACAATTCATTCGCTACCTCATCTCTTCCAATGTGGGAGAGGTCGTCTGGTTAGTCCCCGGTCCTTTTTTACAGTCAGGCTGGATTTACATAAAGCATGGTTGTTGAGTTCCTCCTAGGCCGCAGCTCTACAAGGTTTAGTGTTGTTTTTAGTGTTTTTTCTCTTTTTTTTACCCTCCTACTCCTCGTCCTTCCATCTCTCTCTACTCCAGCATCTTTCTGACTGCCGCACTGGGTTTCCCTGAGGCTCTGATCCCAGTGCAGCTGCTGTGGGTGAACCTGGTGACAGACGGCCTGCCTGCCACCGCTCTGGGCTTCAACCCCCCTGACCTGGACATCATGAACAAGCCCCCCCGCAATGCCAAGGAGCCCCTCATATCTGGCTGGCTGTTTTTTAGATACCTGGCCATTGGCTGTGAGTCACCACATATGTACTAAGAGCAGTTGTGCTGTTAATATGATTGAAAGGTGTTTTTTTTTTTCTCCCTTAGCCCAAACACAGTCATTCAGTTCGTTCACTGAATGTTCGTGGTTTGGTTCTTTGGGCTGTAAAGCTAATGTAGCTAAGTCATGGAAGCTTGTGTAAACCAGTTTGCATTGATGGAAACAAGGAAATTTACTTGCATGTGAAATAGTTTTGGGAAATTAATAGTTCCTAATGGGCATAGATGTAGTACAGTCTAATGATAGCAGTTAGTTTGAATTACTTGCTGTGTCTTGACCAATCAATGAAACCAGTCCTTGATTTGGAGGACACCAGCTGTTCACGTCTCAAGGTCTTTTCTCTGATATCTCATTCCACTCATTAAATTGATAATGGTGTGATGAGTTAATGAAAAGGTATAGCACTAAACTTGGGTTTTATAGACCCCACAGGAGCAGAACCGAACTCACTGCTGTAGAGAATTGTAGGTGGTAATTGATGCATGGTCTGTACTGTGTCTTGCAGGCTATGTGGGCGCTGCTACAGTGGGGGCAGCAGCCTGGTGGTTCACTGTGGCTGATGACGGACCTCAGATCACCCTCTACCAGCTGGTGAGTGCTCTTACGCGAGTTCTCAGCAGAGCTTTTGAGTTTTAGAGTCGAGAGAATCACACTGGCAGATTGCCCAGCTAGGCTGTGTATATATAATACAGTATATCCAGTTGATGTTAAGTGAAGCATTTGCTTATTTTAGCTCTTCAAGTGTGGATTTTGATTAGAACAAGTATTTTCCCCTCACTGTGTGGTGTCTCTTGTGCACTTTCTCACACACAGAGCCACTTTCTGCAGTGTGGTCCTGATAATCCAGAGTTTCAGGACCTGGAGTGTCACGTGTTCGAGTCTCCATACCCCATGACCATGGCCCTGTCGGTACTGGTCACCATCGAGATGTGCAACGCTCTCAACAGGTCCGTTACACTGAGAATCCCACTCGCACAAAACAAATACTTTTGAATTTACATGAAATGGGCTCTGATAAGTTGTAAAGGGTTTGCTCAAGTGCACAGTGTCTATCCCCATACAAAAATGTTCTGCTGTTCTGTGTACTGCTCCTCAAATACGTTTGTTAAAAATAAGTGTCCTGTGCAAAAGTAATTTTATTGTCTCTGTCAGAAGTTATGGCTCTAAACATAGTGATATCTTAACCCACAATAACCCTTCCACACTCTCTCGGTCACTCGGTTCAGTCTGTCGGAGAACCAGTCTCTGCTCAGGATGCCCCCATGGGAGAACGTGTGGCTGCTAGGAGCCATTTGCCTATCCATGTCCCTGCACTTCCTCATTCTCTACGTAGAGCCTCTGCCGGTAAGTTTTTGGTGGGGAGAAAGAGCAGACCGCTCTGGAGTTCCACAACTTGACAGTTTGTAGTACAGTTGCAGCCAAGAATAGGATTTCAACTTGACATAATCTTATATTATAAGAGTTATGGAATTATAGTGACAGTCTGAGAACAAAAAATCTAAGGGAGGGGGAGGGATGTCTGCTTTTTTTTGTGTTTTTGAACTCCACAGCCCTGTACTCTTTCGTATCTTCCTTTTACTCAGTCTTCTACTAAAAACAAGGCCTGATCATCTCATTTAATAAGGATTATAGTAGCATTGTGAAAAATAAGACAACAAAAGCCTGACGACTTCTCTTCACTCCCCCGCGCAGGTCATCTTCCAGATCACTCCTCTGAATGTGGCTCAGTGGATGATGGTGCTGAAAATCTCTCTGCCCGTAATCCTGATGGACGAGCTGCTCAAGTTTGTTGCGCGAAACTACCTGGAACCGGGTAAAGAACTAGAGCCAGAGCCCCAGCGGAGAGGCTGCTCCCTCCCGGCATGCGCGCAGGGGATCTCCTGGCCCTTTGTAGCCGTCTCACTCCCCCTGGTGCTGTGGCTGTACAGCACAGACACTAACACCAGCCGCCTGCTGTGGTCCTCCTGACTGATCTCAGACATGCAGTGACAATAACACACTCAAACACAAAAATAAACACCATTAACCAGGAAACACATTAACCAAGTCAACATTTGCACAAGTGTCCACAGACTGTATATTCTTGTTTTTTTTATAGAATTAGCCCACAATGATACTACCATTTTTGTTTTAATCATTCCTTTTTAAAGCACATCACATTTGATTGATATAGACCTTATAATATATCAGCTGCTCTTTATTACTAGACATTGCTGTTAAGGTGGAAAGATAGGATTATAAATATTTTAGGAAAAGAGCTTTAATTTGTCTTTGTTGCTCTTTGAATCAGCTCATACTGGACAGGAGAGAATGTGTATTTGATTTTATCAGCCAGATTATACTGTCCTTCCCTCCCCCTTTTTTTTTCCTTTCTTTGAACCACTAATTTATATTTTGAAGTGTTTTCTTTAACTTTCTTTGCGAGAACAGTGGTAAGTCGTTACTTCTCTGCAAGTTGGCAGAATTAAGCTACCTCAGTTTCCCTGCTGTCCAGTTAACTTTACTTTTGAATCTCAGTGGAAGACCAGTCTAGCTGTGTCTATTTTAAAGATTAGAAAACCCAACAGCCCTGTTATCACATTTGTGCTTAATGACAATTCTAGAGACGAGCGTTCTGTATCAGTTTTATCATATTGCCATGCAATCAGTGGACGTTTACTTGAGCACCATTTGGTTTACTTTTATTTTCCATGACCCATGTGAGGTTGTGGGGGGGGTGCTGTGGTGTAAGGGTCGAGCAGTGTTGCTGTTTCTTTACTTTTCTTCACAGATGAGTGCAAATCCAAATGAATTAATTCAGCACAAGCATTCCTAGTGCAGTGGAGTATCGGAGCAGAGAAACGTGGGATTGTGCGTCCTGCCGTTTAAAAGGCCCGCTGGATTTAGGCCTGTGTAAATCTGTATATAGCACATGTTTGAGTTGAGATAAGATACTCCCTATTTTTCTAATATTAACTCTGTAGGACTAAGAATGTCTTAATTTAGCATGCTTCACTCAAAATGTGTCTTAGGAAATTAATAAGACTTGCCTTTCCATCCCATTGCTTGGGCCTGTGAGTGTGTGCCTGACTGTAACCTCTGCTGTAACACCTTCACCTCCTACAGCTGCAGAAAGTATGTTCATGTTTCTTTGCATTTATTGCCTTGCTGTTTTTTATGCCTTCCTCTAGTAAAGTTATATTTCAAGGACCAGATTATTCAAAATGTAGTAAATACATCACTAAATAAAGATTAAAATACACCATTTGCCATGTTTGAATGAATAAATAAGACCTTTTTGAAGTACTGTTACATTAAATACAGTACTTTATGAAGAGATATGGAATTTTAATTAAAATAAGTTGATAATTTTTGGAGTAATTTAGTACAATTCATAGATAGTCAGCTATAGACCAGCCAAACACTGAACAGTCCTGGGCCCCTTTGGCTGTAGTAGTTTGGGGTCCATGGTTTTGTCATTTTAAATCCATTTATTTAAAGTGTTTTGTAGGTGTGATCATGTAGAGTTTCACTCCTGTTCCACAAAACTATAGAAAGAGTGTATATTGGAATTAGAGCAATTAAAGTAGATCTGTTTTTAGTGCTATATATTTGATTTTGTATTTAAGTTTCTGGTTATTTATTTAGCTGTTTTATACAGCCTCTTTGTTTTACACTTCTTTTCTTTCTCTCTCTCTCTCTTTCTCCCTCCTCAGCACGGGCCATCTGAGCCTGGCTGGCTCTTGGTTTTCCTTGCAGAAGCTGTAATGGTTTCAGTAGTTTAGTGCGTGTGTTGAGCAGTTCCACATCATCCAAGATCTGCATGCCAACTGTGCTAAAAAGAAAAGATGTGTAATTAGCTTAGGAAAAAAAAATGCTCAAAAAAGTTATTTGGAGTGAAAGAGTCTATTTTCTGGAGACTAAATTGGTTGAAATGTTATGTTTTCAGAAGGTTCGATACAAAGGGAATTCTCTCTTCATGGTGCATGCCCCTCAAGCTACTCCGACATTGTGTTGGTGATACTATAAGCTTTGTATAGCACAGCAACACTTAATTTATATATATATGTGTATATGAAATACCAGATGGCATTAGTGATAAGCACCTTTTTCCCCCAAGGATTTTTGTTAGATGTGCATATCAGCCAAATATTGCTTTGCACAGTGATGTGCGTCCTGTTAAAGGGAAGTGGAATTTCAGCATTGAGGAGTGTGACATCATTCTTACGGTTCCTATGACTGAGGCAAGATACTGCCCCATCAATGTTGACTACTGTAATTATCACAGTGACTTAAATTGGTCAATAAAATGTCAAGAAATGGCCGCATTGGTGGTTCTTTGCATTGTATCACAGGTGTATTTTGTATATAGAAGTACATGAACACTGTCTATTAAAATTCAATAAATCAAGCACAAAAAGACAGTTACTCCAACATCTGTCCTGATTTTTATTTCTTAACATTTAAAAATAGTATTCACAATTCACCACATGCAACATTAAATGTTAAAAAAATAAGCAACACCACAAAAGTGCACTTCAGGCTATGCTGTTAGTAAGCAAATGTTTGCTCCTTTTGTGGATGACTCTTGTATGCAGTTATAAGTCCATAGGAAAAGTCTGTTTCTGAGACAAGGCCAAGAACATCAAATATAGTACAAGTAAGGATTATGTTCAAGAAGACATGGTCTGAAGAAACAGCTCTTAATCTGGAAAAATAGGCAGAAACGCAGGAGGAGCCTTCAAACATAGACAAAACAAATGTTAATTCCCAGTCAAGCACTGTTCTGTACTGATTGTGCACAACAGTGCCATCTGCTGGGGAGCTACACAATCACATCAAGTGAGCATACAGAAGTGATAGTGCCCTGATTGCTTTACACTTTCTGGAGTGGGTTCCAGCAGTCCTAAAGGGTGCTGCTCCACCACATAACAGTATTATTTCACGTTCAGGCATGGTTCTCATTGACAGTCTTTAAACTTCAGAAATGAATTCCTCGCTGCTTGTTCCTGCTCAGCCACATCTCCCAGCCAGCAGGAGGCGCTGCATCAGTTTTTGTAGGCAGTACTCCTACACTGTATTAAATTCCTCAAGAGTAACATGCTGATCCAGGATCAGTTTATGGGCGTTAAACTCTACCGAATTGAATTTTGGCCTGAATATGAGCCAGCAGTGAGTTGCTCCAAGATCAGCCCTGATACTCTGGGGGTGTTTAGCACTCATGGTGGATGGAGTCACTGCATGCCAAACCACTGCTCCTGGTCGGCCCACTGCGCTGCCTCACTGTCGCTGCCCTCCAGGTCGCCCTCCTCTCCGCTGCCCTCCATGTCATCCCCGTCCAGCTCCACCGTGGCGTCTGTGGGACTTTCTTCCTTTTCCATCTTCTGCATGCCTTCCAGAGACTTCTGGTCATTTGGATCCAGGCTGAGAGGGAGAAAAGGATACAGCAAGGTTATTGCTGGGGGGGAAAGTATCACGGTAGCTTTAATGGGGTGGTCTAAAAGGACGGCTAAATCCTATGTGATTCAACTGTTCATCACATTGTACAGAGTCAAGACCACTAAACTACATGTAGAAAGAAAATACAAATTGTCTTATGACTGACATGGTAATGGTGTCATTCACCTAGTAGAATTAGCAGAAGAGGTCAGTTACATCTGAAAGGCTACAGGTCAAAAGAGCTAGCTGATAAGCATAAAGGGGTATCATCATTATTTCTCATGTAATATTCTGTGGCACAGCATTTCATCCTTCAGCCTCAATAGTTTGACAAAATTCAAGGTTTCGTATCCTTTTGCGTTTTATGTTTTCCAGCATGCACTAAATACACCATACAGCTATAGCAGTAAAGAAACTTTGACTGCTTGCCACAGTGCCCCTTTAAGGACTAGAAAAAGCTGTGTTACCTCAGTGCTATGCTGTACTGGTCCATGGCCTCCTGATAGTCATTAACAGCTACGAGAAAATCTCCCAGCATTCTGTGCAGCATGCAGTCACTCTGATTGGCCAGTGTACTTCGCAGAAGCGCTATGCCCTCTTCGTATTTCTGTTCTCGACCTAAAAACGAAAAACATACAAATATAATTGCAGACCAACATGTTCAGGCGAGTCAAAAGGAAGTTTATATAATTAACCCGTCAGGCTTAATATGCAAAATGTCCAGTGTTTTTCATACCCATGAGTGTACAATTACACAGACAAGTGAAAAGCTAAGTCTCACCCAGTCTTACTTTCAGAAATAATGAATGAGAATGTTCTTAGACCCGAGAAGTGGTTACATACTGAGGAGTTCTGCTTTCTTCACCACAGCTTTGATATAATCTGGCCGCTGGGCGAGGGCTTTGTCCAGCAGTGTTTTGGCCTTCTCCTGGGTCATGGGGTCCTCCAAACACACTGTCGCCAGGATAGTCAGGGTCTGGGCATTGGCACCAAGTGTCTTATAGATGTTGTTGGCCATTCCCATTGCTTCACGGATGCCATTAGATGCCAGGTAACAGTCAATCAGCCCTTTAATAACACACAACATGAAAGTCAATGAAACTCACTGCCACATTGGATGGTGATATCACACATAAAACAAAAATACAAATAATATCTTAAATATATGCTTAAACTATACAGATGTTTTCAGGTATCAGTAAAAGCCTGAGAACTTGCTAAGATCTTAAACAGTCAACATTTTCTTTATCCTACATTCAGCAACACTCTTACCTTCGTAACAATCCAGTCGGCAGGGTGCCAATCTCATGGCTTCTCTGAAGTGAATGATGGCTTCCTGCACACGACCCATGTTGCGCAGAGCTGCTCCCTTCAGGAGGAGCGCCTGCACACTGTTGCTATTCAGCTGGATGGCCTTGGCCCCCAAGTAGAGCGCACGAGAGTAACGCTTACTGTAGAAACTGTGACACCTAGGAGACAAAACAAAAAATTACAGGAGACTTAAAAAAAAAAAACATGAATAAAAAAAGAAGGGGGCTGGCTGACTAACAAATACACATTTTCACAATATGCACCACAAAATGTAGGTTTTTCTGAAGTTTGAGATGGAATAGACAAAGAAGCACAATCATAAACTAGAGAATACAATGCTTTTTATTGAACAAGTACCATACTATTCCCAGCACTAGTTATGCTGAAACAAGCAGGAGGTCACTGTCCTTTGAAGTACTGACAAAATTCATGATACCCATATTACAACTCAAAGGATGGCACCCATACAAGTTAAGTATTATTTATCTTTATAAATAATAGCATTACATTATAATACATTAGAGAAGGCTGTAATTGGCTGAGAGCCATGTCGATTATTTTTTTGCAAATGGTCAACTTTTCTTTTCAAGAGCTAGAAAATAAATTAAACCAAATTATGTGATTTTGGTAAGAATGTAGCAGTTCAGGTTTTACTCACCCAGATATGACCCAGGGTTCAGCATGCTGATCAGAAATGTTGAACAGTCGCCCTCCCAGAACCTCCACATCCTCCAGATGACCTTCTCGAGCCATAAGGTAGCCGTACACATCCATGCCTTACAACCAGCACAATATAAAGAAAAAGCTTCAGCCTCTCTTCATTAATCATAACATCTAACCACAACATTCACTTCCAACAGAAAAGTAAACTGGAATACAACTGCCTTATGTTATTGAAACATAAGCAACAAATGACCCTGAGATTTCTGACATTACAGTTTAAAGTAACAGTATTAACAAACCATGCCTAGAAAATTACACTAAATTAAATTACACGCTGTGTACCTTTAATCAGATAGGGATCAAGCATCTGTGCCTGCTCAAATTTCAGGATGGCGTTCTTGGTGTCCCCAGCTCTGAAGTAAACATCAGCCAAGCTAACTAACAGATCCACGTTGTCCCTGAGAAGAGACTTCTTCTCCAAGGAGCTTAAAGACAGACAAAGAAAAAATAATGTGAAAATTTCCACACAGAACACAAATCACAGGTACCACATGAACAACTTCCAGTTTTAAAACAACCAAGGCATCAAGCACCACATCACAGAAAATCCAGATTTCCAGGGCAGGATCACTGTAGCACCAAGATAATCAGATAGTAGAAAAGGAATTTTATCCTAGCAATAAAGGTGATGTAAAGGCTGTACCCTCGAATTTAAGGGTGTCGTCTCTGTACATATCTGAGGTAGTCGGTGAGTCAACACATACATCTAACAAAAACTGATAGTGTCCAACCAGCAAAAATCAGCTTGACAAAAAAAAACACTTGTTATATTGCGTTTATCAGTTACCCAGAAGATCAGCTGTCCACTAACCAACTTAGAAATTAAATGATAATTCAGATAAACATAACTACATTATTACACGTCAAGCACCAAAACAAATTCTGAATGCTCTGAACAGTTTTTTTGCCAATAGTGGCATTGTGTTTAGTAATTATTACAGAAGGGAACAAATACTAGGTACAGGTGTAACAAATTTATGTAGTTAAGAGTTAAAGACTATAAGCAGTGAGCTTCTCACCAGATAGTATTGATGGCTCTGTGGTTATCTCCACTATGAATGAATGCGTAGGCTTTGATCCAAACAGAGAGCCAGTCCAAATTGGGGATACTCTGAATCACATCCATAGTCATAGAGGCCACCTCAGCTCCCTTCACAGACAGAGACAGCAGACCTGCAAGCCATCACACACAGCTTATCACACTGAGGCACTTAGCACATCCTCAACTGCATGTGCTGGAAGCTGATGAATAGCGCCGGAGAGCTTGAAATCTTTGTTCATACTTCATATGTGCAGTTTGTGTCTATACAATGTTTGGAATGCTGTTTAAATGCACCAACTGACAAATTATTTGAACATGAATCAATAACAGGCTCCATTATTAGGAACCTGGAGTTGAACTGGGTCTCCTGTTAGTGGTGATTGGGTTTAGGTTGGGACTGAATTTGGTCAAGTCAGAGGTTTAGATTCAAATGTACACGCAGTCAGATCAGGACTTGGAGGTTTAAAAAAAGCTCTTATAAGTATTGTCTAATTCCAGACACTGATCATGTTAACATTAGGGCACTGATCATGTTAACATTAGGGCACTGATCATGTTAACAAATGGCAAACTAGACTTAAAATATACTTTGGTATTTAATAATAAGTGATTTAAGACTGGTACTCAAAATATACGGTAAATATGGTCCTTATTCCCACGTGTGAACACCACAGCAGTGTGAATTCTCTCTCTGTATTTAACCCCTTCACCAAGTAAAGCAGTGGGCAGCCAGTGATACAGGGCTGAGGGAGCCATGTGTGGGGACCTCCGGCAGTCCTGGGATTCAAACTCATGACCTTCTGATCGTAGGGGTAGCTCCCTAACCACCAGGCTACCAGCTGGTCATATAAGATTTACTTTCTATAAAATCCCTTACAGTTACGCACCAATAATGGCATCGAGAGCAAGAGGACACTGCCGCAGAACCTCTTTGTAGCTCGTTACTGCTGATCGCTCCTGACCTGCCTTCCGGTAGAGATTTGCCAGCATCATGTTGATCTGTTGTGATCACAGTAATGCAATTAGGTCATTTTTTACAGACAACATATAAACTAAGCAGAATGTAAGATGAACAAATTGTTCTTTTTGGTATCTGAATGTAGTCAAAAGGTAAAAGAGAAGACACCTTGGGTGTTCTCTGCCTTGAGGGAATTCCATCCAACACTGAGATTGCATCTTTGTCCAGCTTCAGAATAGTGTAACACTCTGCAATCTTATACTTCACTTCAATCTCTGAGGGCAAGTTCTGTGGAAAATATCACAAGGTCATTAGAGGTTTTTACAATACTTATAATAATAGAGGTACACACTAACTGGTAACATTTACTCAGTCCCATGAACTTAAACAAAATATCTGACAGAAGTATACATTGAGTAATTTTCCTGAAGATTCAAGATTCTTTATTTTTCACACACAATTATACAAGTACAATATGAAACGTCTATGAGACTGTGCAAAATAGTCACACACACTTGAAATTTCTGCAAGGTGATCAAAAATGTATATATCTAGTTGTCTATCCATGAAGTAGTTCAGCCTCACCTGAGTTTGCACTGAGGACGAGCCACCGGTGCTGGATGGTCGCACTTTGGAGGCTTTGCTCAGTACTTTCTTCTGTTGCAGAGCCATGTTGTACTTGCAGGCTGCGTTTCTGTACTCCTTATCATGGAAGATAGCATCAGCATGATAGACCAGGAGCTGATACTTCTGAGCTGGTGAAAACAGCTCCCTGTAGAAACATCAACATTATATAAAAAAATAATAATTAGTTGCCACAATCTTGCCACAGCTGTGTGTAACGTTATCTAACCTCAGCTACCAGCACGGCACTGAATACTGACAAGTGGAAGAGCCTGGCTGCCCCGCACAGAGCCCTGACCTTAACCCCATCCAACACCTTTGGGATAAACTGGAACGGAGCCAGGCCTTCTCGCCAAACATCAGTGCCTGACCCCTATGTATTTGAATGCAATGTCGTTAAAGTTCCTGTTGTTGGAATGGTCAGTTGTCCCAATACTTTTGTCCATATAACAGTTGGTGCATTTACAGTCGTTTCCTCATTGGGAATTGGGAACATAACCGACATCTGGTTCCTACCATCACTGTGAACAATTCTCACTCGGGTAATTTAGTTGATAAGAATGGAGCATTTTGCATCAGACTACTCGGAAGATTTTGTTTACAGCTTTATAAAATTAGAAACATTTGAAATTCGGCTGGAGCTTCCATTTAAAGGCTTAAAGCAGGATTTGGGATAGGGCCAACACATTTAGGGTGAACTAGAATGGTCGGGTGTCCCAACACTTTTGTCCATGTAGTGTAGTTCTGCGAACCCAACAAAACTACGCACACTGCCTAGCTTGGAAGTTAAAGTCTTAGACAGAAAAGTTAACAGAAGTATGTAGTGCCTCCAGACAGCAGAGCTAGAGGTGTTTTAGCTGTATAAGAGGAGCGGAGTTTAAAGAGAAGTTCTCACTTACGGATTGTTGGTGCTCATAGTCAGAAGCAGGCTGCTCAGGATGCGAACATTTGAGTGCAGGCCTGCGGCCGCCATGTCCCTCACATAATCAATAACACTCATCGTTACACTTCTAACTCACTGATAAACGCAAAAAAGCACAAAAAATATATTTTAAAGACAAACTCCGAGTCAAACAGCTCAGCCTACAGAGACGTATGAGCATAAATGTGGATTTTTTTTCAAAATGGCAGGAAAATATTCCACCATTTCAAAACAAAAGTCTTCCACACCCAAAACAACAAACAAAAACAATAATAAAACTAACACTCCTGACTGTGGAACAAACCTGTAACAATTACATATAAAAAAAGAACTTAATCCAAAAGTTAAATACACAGAATGTAAGCCTAGAAAGATCTGTAGCATGTTCTCTTATCGTCTTAAACGTTTTTGTTGGACAAGGAGGGGTTAAGTATCGTGAGAGCTCCATGTCAAAAAGTAACGAGCTTAACAAGCAAGGAGGAACTGACAGGTCAGGAAAAATATAAGTAAAAAGAGGAAAAAAGGGAAAGGATGAGGAAGAGCAATAAATGCAATAAAAAGAAGAAAAAGAAGAACACTGCAAATAAAAGCAGCAAAAGAGGAAAAAGGAAAAAGAGAAGAAAAAACAGTAAATGAAGAAAGGGAAAAGATGGGAAAGAAAAGGCTCTGAAATGAAAAATAGTAAAAAGAAGAAAAGGAAGAATACTACAAAGAAAAACAGTAAATGGAGGAAAAAGAAGAAAGCACTCTGAAAAGAGGGCACCAGGGAGTCCGTGATTCACTCCTGATTACCCAGCGTCAGCGTCCAGTGATACGATTAAATTTATCCTTAACATTTCAGACTCTCTTGTGGCATGTCTGAGGCGCTGTTTTGGGTCTCTGGTGGCCTCGGGGTCTCTAAGCAGGCGCACAGTGCAAGAACAGTGTTGTGCAATTGTTCAGTAGACCCCGACCACACTATTACTCCTGTGGCTCAATGGCAGAAATGACCTGTGGGGCAGCTGGTGGTCTGGCGGTTAGGGAGTTTCCCCTGCAACTGAAAGATTGTTGGTTTGAATCTCAGGATCGCCAGTGGCACCACTGAGGCACTCTTGAGCAAGGTAACATACCCACTGCTTCACTTGGTAAATGAGTTAAAAGCAGAAAAAAGTTCACACTGTACGCTGATGTACACGAGTGACTATACGGGACCACTTCACAATGTTCCAACATGTGGTGTAAACTCTTCACAGAAAAGTCTGTTATTATTTTCCATTCAATTAATAATGCATATACAAAATAATACACTAATAATCTTTCCATTTTCTACAGTCAACAGGTCTAGTGTTACATTCTCACATGAATGTACACACGCACCTGGAGTAAAACAGTGCTGTCAATCATATGACAGCAGTCACGTTTTGGTGATAGATTTTAATGGGAACTACTTTGGGCTGTTTGTGCAGCAGTTTCTACATCATACAAAATATGGACACTAAAAATGTCTTTGCTGTTTGATTACATCTGGGCAAAGTAGAAAATTTTAATTTTATATAAGACAGTCCCACAGGGAAGAAACATTGCAACCAGTCTTATCTTAATTTACATTTTCCTTCAACTTTTCTTTTATATGAACGAGACAGTTTTAAAAGGAGCCCGTTTCCTATTAAACCTCCTATCACGAAAAAAAATAAAAACTGCAGAACACTAGGGGGCATGCAAGGCCCAGTCCTCAATAAATTCCTTTAAATATTGGGAGAGCAGACAGATGTATTATTACATAAAAACAATGAGAACTTACCAGCATCTTTCCATGTTCATTTTTCTACAGCACATAGTGTTGCACATTACTGCCATCTGCGATTAGGGCCGATGGGTTGTTAAGCGATCAGACTGTAACTGTTTGTTACAAATATTCTGTTCTGCGTTACTGGTCATTAACCCTATAATGCCTGGCGTATCAAATTTGATACATAAACTTCTGAGACCCACTGCGTTACCCTGAGATATAAACTTTGCATAAAACCCTTTTGTATAGTATCTGATGGTTGTCTTC
>JBBPCY010000018.1:15861596-15872963 GCA_037974405.1 Brachyalestes nurse
GGCTAATTTATAGATTTCTAAAAGGAAGTTCACTACATAAGATATCGTGCACTTCCGTGATGGCAATTGGAGTGAGAGAGAGGGATTTGTAGAAACGGATGACGAAGTGGAAGATAGAAATTGGACTCCGAATGCAGAGCATTGTCATTTATTGGTGTTTTTAATACCTAATGTATCAAATATGATACAAATCAAAAAACATACTTTTTGAATTTTTTTTTTTACATTTTGTTAAAGGGCCTAATAAAAATTAGAAATTTCTGCCCATTATTTCTTGGTTCAGGCATTATAGGGTTAAGGAAAACCTCGGCCCATAAAAAACAAGTCTTTTACAAATTACAATTTTACAACTTTCTATAGGCCCTCAATTGTTTTGGGCTCTTGATCACCCTGGAGCACCTGAACAATTAGAAAGAGATCAGAGTGGACGTTTTTGCTAACTAGAAATTCTCTGATGTTTTAAAATTCCTGCATAACTGGGTCATCTTTAGGAGTGGTTCAGTGTGAAATGCTCCATCCTAGCAAAACCAAGTCAGAATTGAAGAGATGCTAAGAACATCTGAAGTGCTTAAAGCCTCTAAAAGCCCCTCTAACAGAATGTTATAACATAAAATGGTTATGTATAACCTGCCCGATGCCTTATTTCATGATAGGTTTTGGAAAAGTCTTAAAAAATAAATAATGGGGGTGAGGTATAAAGGTCACCATGAGGCAAACAGTCCCCAAAGAAATTTTTTTAACTCTTCTAACTATTTTTAAAACTATCATTTTCAACATTACATAAAAACTGAAAACGTTTAGCTTCAGTAAGAGTTTTGGATAGATAAATAAAGATATTTGCATTGCAGACAATGCGTCTTCTGGTTCCTATTACCAGCACTGTAAAGAAATCTGAGTTGCTAAGCTCCTCTGCAATGAACAATTTCACAGCAAATTACTCCAAATGACTGTTTGCCTTTTTTAGAGTAAAAAAACTATGGGATTTCTTTTTGACCACAGTAACTTTCTTCAAAAACATTAGTATGCAAAACAAGCTCAGTTCTTAGCTCCTGGTAAACGTCAGCAGAAAAATATGAAACTGACACACGCCCCAGTGGGTGCCTGAAGCTCACAAATGAAATACTTTGTGTGCCTTACTGAGGCAAATAATGAGAAATGATTCACACATTAATGCCAAAAAATACTAGATACTTGTCCAAGCAGGTTTCAGAGGGATACAGAGGTACATATCTTTATTTTCCTTGAAGATGGTACAGGGAACTCATTGCGCTCTTAATAATGTCATTTTGTCTCCTTCCATCGGGACCGAACGAGCCTCGGTCTGTGAAACTTTAAAGCCAGAACCAGGAATGACATAAACAGGGTTATTTGCATGTTTTCACAGAGTGCATTCCTGTTGACCACAAGCCTCTGCTGTTTCAGGACCCAAAACCGACCAATCAGTTGCATTGATTACCAAGTGGAACTTTAAACCAAACCTCGTAAACAGTAACAGAAGATGTTCCCTCCACAGTACCCATTTACTTCTGCTCACTGCAGACTGGACTTAAGTCTTCTAAGCATGGCTGTGTGTACGCAATGGCTTGTGTGACCCTCATCACAGCCGTCTTCTTTTGTTCAAGAACAGCTTCTAAGTGCACATACTAGCGCTTCTCATACCGTTGAGAGAAAGGGAGAAGAATCCTCTCCAAAAGTGTCTGTGTAAAATTCTTTAAAAAAAACCAAACAAACAAAATACTACACAAAAACAAAGAGAATTGCAAGGACAGAAATCACCCCACCATTTGAACAGCTTTAGGCACTTGGTATCAGGTTGCGAGTGCACACTGTAACAGGTTGATGAAATGTGTTGTGTAAGTATCGTGCCTTTTTTTTTTTTCACACTACAGAGACAGTCACATACTCCATGATGGATTTTCCTCTGGTGGACATACAGGGTTATTTGCCATTTGTTTTGTGACACTAGTCTGGAATGAGGTGTCTAGAAGTGCTGTAGAGCTTTTTTTTGTAGAAGCTTTTTTCCTAACAATCACAAATGTGAGACCTTGGCTACACGACTAGCTGTAATGAGTATTTGCAGTAAACTACACAATTCACAAAGCTAACTCAAAGACATGATATTTCCCTGAAAAAACAGCAACAACTGTAATAAATATAGCTGGAAGACTTGGTTTGAAATGCGCCTCTCCCTTCTATTCTGCACGTATCATGGGTAGCGTACACTCATTATTGTTACTAAGAAATGCACAGTCTTTTCTAGCTAAAGAAACTGGAAGAATGACTCAGGCCCAATTGTTCCCCAGTGAGGAAAATGAGGACAGAACTAGCACCCTAGCTAGGTCCAGGTAAACCAGTGAGCCATATTATCTCAGGGGGACAACAGAGAACTTATTTAGGTAAACGTAGTAAAGCCCAATAAAGTGCTAAGCCTGCTGAAATTCCCAATAGCATTTGGACCTTGTTAATAATAAAGATAATAATAATAATAATAATAATAATAATAATAATAAAACAACCATCTTTTGATACCGAGACCTAGTGCCAAATGCTGAAAGCTGTTGAAATAGGGACCATAATACATACGACACTTCTTCTAAAGTCCTTAGTAAACAGTCATCCATGTGCATTTCTTCCATTAAAAAAAAAGAAAATCTCAATTTTTGTGGAACTTCAGCATCATCACCATCTACAGCCATATCCTCAGAAATTATGGCACCATTTCACAGGCTGGGGGCGCTGTAGAGACACAGTCTGTTTGGCCAGCGCTGATCCACTGAAAACTGCGATGGCATGCATCCAGATGGTGAAGGATAATCACCACAAGTTGCACGTTACAACGTCCAACACAAATGTTGCCAAGCACTCGACCTGGAGGGGATTCTTTCAGAGCTAACGTCTGGCCACGATGTCTTTGTGCTCTGCACGTTCTCCCACCTAAATATTCACACAGGTCAAAATGCAGTGCAATCCTGGGGTCCATTTAAAGCAAAACAAACAAAAAAAAACAGCAAAGAGGTCCTGTAAACTGCCATTAAACTGCCAGAAATGCAGTATAGTTCCCCACCAGTCTCGTAGCTGCCATCACAGTCACTTCTAATTGCTTTTCTCACATGTCCAAAATGCTTTGCTTTCAACAAAGTTCTGTCGGAGAACAAACCCCTATGTCTTTTCCTCCCGTTCCGTTTTGCGTCGGGTGATATTGCGAGGCTTGATCTTTAGAGAGAGCTCCCACAGTGCTTCCTCAGCGAGATGGTCACTGAAGTCATTGAAGAAGGACACAATGTCATCGTTGTGTTTGAGATCATAATGCCTGTAAGAGAAAACCATAAAGACTCAGAATAGAGGAAGATAAAGATATTTACAATAGATGCATTTAATTGCGCAATCGAGTGTAAATAGTTTCGTCTCTCCAACCCTGTGTTCGAAAAGGGCACTCAGTCACTCGGTCACTACGTAGTGTTTGCTATAGAGGGGGCGAACTAGTGAACAAGGGGAGGTGACGTTTAGTTAATTTCGGACACTCAGGATGTTATGTTTTTACTAACTGTCGCTCGAGTAGTGCGCCGCATCTTGGCAATTTATCTCTGTCGCATAAACACACATCTTGTCTCTCTAGTTGCACAGCCTGCACATGAGGCGGGGTCTGATAGACACGGTGACAGATAGATCTGTCCGGGGGGTTCTACTGTCCTCCATGGAGGGAGAGAGAGAGAAAGAAAGTGCAAGTGTGACTGAATCTCCTCCGTTTGAAGTCGTCTCTCCTCCCTCCGCCTCGCTGCTCTTCTTGACTTTCGCGGGATAATAGTAGTGTAGAGTGTGTCTGAAAAGTGCACTATGTAGGGCATGGTAAAAGAAATCTGCAGTGCATGATGGTATGTGTGTATTCCTGCAGTGTACAGTGTGTGGACACTAGATTTTGGCATGTCGATTTTGTAGTGCCCTAACTAGTGGGTGAAACACTACAAAATGGCTGATTCACTACATAGTGCCCTACACAGTGAACGAGTGCACTTAGGACTGCTTCAACAACCAAAACCATCTTAGTGTCACAGCGCCTTTTCCTGCAGCTCTGTTTATAGAACAGACCACACTAAATGTGGGAATCGCTGCTCTGTCAATGAATTGTGTTATATTGACAAAAGACAAATCATCCAGATTGTTATAAGATGGTCAGGAGAGTCCTTGCACTGTTTAGAGCAAGTGTATGTCTTTGCTGTCTATGCCTTTGTATGTCACATAAGATAAAAAATGTATTTGGCTGAAACTTTGGCTGAATTTTTTTTCTACTTAAGAAGTATTTTATTTAGCATTTATAAATACAAATCCAGTACAAAAAATAAGTACTATTTGTTTGCGCTGAAACACTCACACTTGCTGGAAGCGCCTCATGGTGTCTAGGATGTTGAACTGCTGCCAGCGCTTTGAGAAGTTCACCTTTCCATCAATGAAGTCAGGATTACCAAGGTGCACAAAGGTTAAGTCTTGAAGAATGAGACCTCTGGACAAGGCAAAACAGTAAAAAAAAAGTTACCAAGTCAACAGAAGACAAAGAAAGCAAACATAATTTACTATATAATACAAACACTAAAATACGCCTTTGGAATATAGCGTGTAAGCACTGTTGCTCGTACAGGTAGGGAATGCAGGGGGGCTCTACGTCCGCCAGAGCTGCTCTGTACGCCCGGAAGGAGGAGGAGCTATCAATTAAAGTGCAGTACTCTTCAAGACCCTAAAAGACACACATCACAAACATCACAAGAATGAGAGCTTGCTTTGTATGCAAGTGACAAAAAAAGATAAATGTGTGATGACAACTGACCTCTGAGGTTTGTTTCTGCCATTCCAGTCTGCGAATAGGTGCCGAGTCCAGCGCCGACAATATTGCCAAGTAGGAGTTAAAGTTATTAAGTTTTCTTAAGTGCTGTGGAGCAGCAAAAGTGGAGAAAAGTCAGTATCTTTTCAACCTTGTGGGTGTCGTGTTGAAAAATTCATTGAGGGATTTCTTTTTTTTTTGCCTGCTCACCAGTCTACCTTACCTTCATTATTTTTATAAACTTGAGGAGGAGCTTTTCCCGGTCCTGGGCTTTTTCTTGCTGGATTATTATTGAGCGGACCCTTGAGGAAAAATTGAGAGGAGGAATTTTAGAGGGGAGGGGGGAGAAGATGAGTGTGCTGGACCTGATTAAAACTGAACCGAGAACTGCATGCTAATACAATGTTAACAAGATGAAAATAAATCAATGAGCATGACAACTAAATTATTTGTGGATAACCACAAATATGAAGACACATCTGAGCTTTAGTATGTGCTGAAAAAAAGCATAATCATACCAATAAGACATGTTGTTGAAGTGCTCTGTGAACTGTGTGAGATTGGGACTCTTCTCTTCATTCTGTTCTTTTGCCCAGAGCAGGACCTCAGGGATCTACACACAGACACACAGAGGTTTAATAAGAGACAGAAATCACTGTTCAGACAGGAAAGACTGAAAAACTAGTCTGACCAAGTGTGCATTTGGTAACATGATTAATACGAAGTAATGTGCAATAGTATTTCATCTGATATTTCAATGTTAAGTCAATATATGTGCAATATATTTATTTGCATGAAAATACAGAGGATGCAAAAGAACAGGTCAATTTGGTAGTTCCTCTCCTCAAACACACTCACTAAACCTGACAATTGAGATTTGAGTTGAACCTTTTAGCAGAGAAATGACCAAAATGTGAGGGACAACAGCCCTCCAGGACAGGACTTGATGTTCAAGATCCCTGATCTTGAACATCAAACATTTTTCAAGGCTATATATTGGCAGCTATTAGACTCCAAACATTGTAATTTGCACCGTTTATACAGAGGATACACTTGTAAATGGAGTGTTTACTGTCTTTATTTCATTAATCTTGAATTAGAGAAGGGCAACATGCCCAAGATAATTAAATCAGATAAAATTTAACATAGAAAACATTACCCCAGTAAGGCTGCTCTGAAGTTATTTGTAGAACAGCATTAATATTAAAACATATTAAACACCAGCTTTTGAAACACAGTGAAAGGAAGAGTACTACCTCTATTTTGTAGAAAAGTTCTGCATCCAGCAGAGTGAGCTGATCTGCAATCTCATGACTACGGAAGTCATGAAGTGTACCTGGCCTGTGGGGAGAAGAGAAGGTGAGTCAATATACAATAGCTGGTGGCCTAGTGGTTAGGGCGTTCACCCTGTGATCAGGAAGTCGTGGATTTGATTCTCTTGAGCAAGGTTATGTCCCCACACACTGTTCCACTTCTACCGTCCCCGCACACGCCTCACTTGGTGAATGGGTTTAAATGCAGAGGAAGAATTTCATGCTGTTCCCACTGTGTGCTGTGGTGTGTTCACGCATGACAGAATGGTCACTTTCACTTTACCTTTGCATCACTAATTGAACCCAAACATATCCAACACTTAACCAGTTAGGGCTTTACCACTGTAACTTACAGTCACTAACACTGATTACGGAAAAAATGTTCATGTGGACTTTCATTGTCAATGCTGTCCCTACTTAATATGTTTCTATGATGTAGTCATTTTGATAGATTGCAAAACAACGCAAGAAGTGCTGGGGCAATGTGGCTCCTATTATTTCATTGCATCATTAAAGACAGAACTTTAAATGATTGCAGCAGCAAAGGGAGGGGATGTTAATAACGGATTATAAACTAATTGTTAGAAGCTCCAAAGCAATTTTGTTTTTTTAATTATGTAATGAATCATGTCTAACTCAACCATGGACATGTATTAAAATGGAAAAAGATTTCACGTCAACTTTAAAAGCAAAACTACCAAATTCCTACCCAAACCAGCAGAAACTTTTAAGGTGTGCGTGAAGTCGTTTCGGGTTTGTGATTACCTGGCAGCAACGCCACGAGCTGCAAGCGTCTTCAGAGAGTTTGTGTAATTCAGCAGCTTCTTTTGCTCCACTTTATCTAGAATGTTCTTGCGGAGGACCCGAGCCAGAATGAGCTCCCCATTACACACCAGACTGAAGACCAGGTCCATCAGCTGCTTTAGGATGTCTTCCGTCAGCTCCACCAAACTGGCCATTCAAAGAAGGAACAAAATCGAAAGCATATAAAACTCCTATCAAAAGCTTTTCACAGCACTACAAGAACGCTAAATCATAGATATGATACTGGACAGACAAATTTAACATGACATAGTAGAAAGCTAAATTATTGTGAATATTACTGCAATATTTACCGTTACTGTCACAATATGCTTTTGAGGATATTGCTTGCAGTTTCACAGATCAGAAAATATTGTATTGTACATACTTTAGCCTATATCATGATGACAGACGTTTGCTATTTTGTTCACCCCTTAAACTACTCACCATAGCTCATCCACTACTCGCACAAGCACAAAGAATGTGTTTTTGCTGACTCGCTTTTTGATGGTGTCTGAACTGTGAGAAAACCGAGTATATGTGCTTAGTGGTTAAGAAAAATTAAAATCCCTTAATTATAACACACTCATACAGCAGAAAAAAAGATGAAGAAAAAGTAAACACCACCTCTGCCTTCAGTTTAACACAGTGGTTCCCAAACTTTCTCTGCAGGGCCCCCCTTTTCTAGATAAGAACACTAATGAGCCCCTTCACCAATTCAAACTACACAGGTTATCCCATTTGTGCGCCCCTATGCAATACCTCAGCGCCCCCCAGTTTGGGAACCACTGCTTTAACACTGCATTTACAAGCAGGCAGATAATATTTTGTAAATTCATTAGAAGCTGGAAATTATTTTTAAACCGTTTTTTTTGTACCAAGAAATGGAACTTGTGCATTTGTGAGATCGTATGTATAAGGTATTGGGTGAATCAGAATCCTCTAATATGGAAATGTGATTCTGTTCAGTAACCAGATATTTCACTCAGCTCAGAAAGGATATCTGTAGTGGAGTCTCTTAATGAGGTCCTCTGGGGTTAGAAATGTCCTGTACGTTGTCAGGAAAGCTTCACAGTATAGCACCAGATCTGTCAAAAGGAACACATTGGATTAACATAAAAACATCACATCACTCCACATGCTTACGTTTGTAAGCCAGAGTGAAGCAGATGCCTGAGTTTCTAAATTTAAACAATTGCTTGTTATTGAAATGCTATCATTTGATTTATTTATTTAATCTTGTATTCTTTATTTATCCAGGATAAATCCACCACCACTGAGATTAACGCCTCTGAGATTGCAAACTAAAAAAAAAAAAAAACAAAAAAAAACTAACGCCAACCAAAGAAACACACATGCACAAACACAAACAGTTTTAGAGGAACAGTCCTGCACCTTTGCGATCTGTTTCTGTGGCATGAACAAGTAAAATATTCCCTGATCCTGCACGGACATCAGGACCATCATCGTTCTGTTTCAGAGAGAGAGCAAGTGAGATAGAAAAGGAGGAAATGAGTGAAGAAAAAAAAAAAAGCATTTTAAATGAACATATAGCAGTTCGTCCCACGCAAATATTTCTGTAGGAGCTAAACAAAGTGCCGTGTCTGTATTTAGTATGCCTGCTGTCTCTGCTATATTATAGAACAGGCTTTTATAGATAAGCAGAAGTCTGTCTATAAATATACTCCCTGCCTCCTGCAGAGTCTGATCATGCACTCTCTGAGGGGATGTGCTTTCTGCAGCAGGTTTGACCTTGCAGTGTGAACACTGGTGTTTCACATCCTTTTCCATGACTGGCCCACACACAGAACACAGCAAGACTGCAGGACATCACAGGCAGGGGGAGCTACTGAGCCAGGTTCAACTTAGCTCTGATAGAGCCCTAGAATAATTTTCCTTTTCAGTCTCTAGAACACTTAACACCAGCTAACAAATCTACAGTAAAACCCAATACCAGACCGCGCACAAACACACAAAGCTCTCGAGCCGAGCTGTTCTAAAATGATTGATGAATCTCAGGGTGACGCATTCAGAGGGTGTTACCTCTTGCTTTAGTGTGATCCGGGCCATGATCTCATCATGTTCCACCAGAGACAGCTCTCCCAGCTCCTCGGAGCTCAGGTCTGAGTCTGCACACTTCTGCTTCCAACTGTGAAAGAAACAAAAGGACCTACATGCATCAAAGGTGTATTTTTCAACAGGAACAGCTAACTAGAACTTGAAACATTTGAAACTTTCAGGATATGACTAGTCAAGATTTAGACATCATTACTCAAATATTTGTCTTGGGTGGATTCAAATGACGTGATTTTATAGTTCTCTCACTTCCCCCCCATCTACTTTTTTTTTCTCTCCTCATTTTTGAAATTACAAACTATTTTTTTCTAGCAAGAAGTCAGAACATGAGGCCAACATCAAAACAAGTCTAAACTGGCTGAAACTCAGACTATAGACTTGTCTGATGATACCGGTCATTTAATACGTACTGAATAACTCAAAAGGCTGCTGTTAGAAATGGTGAGTTTTATTTGGTCTGCAGTTGGTGGTGTTCAAGGTCCGTTCAGGTTCAGAAAGAATTTTGTTAGAATATAGGCTGTTTGGGACAGAACTTTGTCAGTCTACAGTCGGTTTAGACATATTTCTGTTGGGTTGCATTTGGGATTCAGTCAGAATTCTGTCTGGTCACAGCTGGGTTCAGATTTTTTTATGGCTACAGTCAAGATCAGATGGAATTTTGTCAGGCTACAGTCAAGTTCAAACAGAATTCTGTCAGGCTACAGCTGGGTTTGTGCAGAATGTTTAAGGGATACATTCATGAGTCTAAATTTCAAAGCTCACCAGCCTACCTACAACACAAAGTTCTCGCGATCTCTTGTTAATGAATTCTTATTTTAGAAGTCCTGTGATGTATATACAGTACTGTTAAAGGACTCTGATCACACAATAGTTCAAATCCTACACAAAACATCGTGATAAATTCATATCTTATCAAAACAAATAACAAAATGACCACTCAATGTAAAAATTCAATACCGGGGAGGATGATTTGAAATTGCTGAGCAAACTACATAATCCTAATTAGTCGCCTTCACTATACACAGCATAATGACACCTAAAAGACGACAGCAGAGCACCACAGAGGTGCAGCTTACTTGTCCGAGTTGGTCTGCTCTTTGCTGTGGTCCGCGGACGGATCTTGAAGTGAATCTTCTGCTCCACAGCTGGGGTCCTGATAACAACAAACACTCTAAAACAACAACTCACAAACACTTCACAACTCAAACATGCAAATTAAACATCTAGCTGTGATATTTCTCTCAGTGGTGAGACCCAACGAGTCAACAAGAGGAGAAAGGTCTCTACAATACAAGCAGTATTATGCGAAATGTGCTGCTGATGGCAGCGGAGTGTTTTCATAATCCTACTGCTGGGATCCAGGCATGACACCTTAGGCAACAACAACAAAAAAAAGACATTAACTGGCAGCTAACCTGTCAGCCAATAAAGTCGCTGTACCTTTGTTCAGACAGTGCTGTGACAACCTAATAAATTCTCCAGCACAATTCTGTGTATGCGTTTCTCCAGAAAAACAAACCTTCACAAGTGCATCAGTCATATTTGGGGTAAATTCTGAAAAATACCACAAGCTCAATGAGCAAAAACTAAACCATTTTGCTCTACAGGATAACAGCAAGCTTTTTTTCCAATCCCCCTCTGGCCCAGATGTACAATCCATGAACATACACACAAGCCTACAGATTGAGTTAGATTTAACAGAGGCTTGAAGTGACTGTTTCAGATCAAGCCCACTGCATTAACACTCTGCAGAGGGCTATAATAGTAGAAATAAAATTGAAATTATGAAACAAAACCCTCTGTCTGAGTCACTTCAGCCCAGCTGCAAGACCTACCAGTGCACTGACTAAAAACTCAATTTGACTGTAACACAATCATGTACAAGAGCATGAAATTAGTCTGAATCTTAAATTCTCATTCTACAAATAGAGGAAGGAGAGCAACAGAACAGAGAGGTGATCTTAGTGCTTGAGGGACTGAAATGTGCTGAAAATGGCAGCACTAACTGACTAACACACATGAACAATAATTCAGAGTAATGGAACAATCCATAAACTTAGAACTAGGGGTGGGCGATATGTCCAACATATATCATATCACGATTTATTTATAGTGAAATCACGATTTAGATTTTATCACGGTATTTCTATTGATTTGTAACTATATATATTTTTTTATTATTCTGCAAGTTACTGAACAGTACAACCACACTATTTTTCTTTGTAAAGCTATGGCGCTATCTACTGGAAGCTTTGAGGAACAACACACAGCAGGAACGACTTGATTGAAAGATTGTTTTCCTCTTATACACTGCAAAAACTCCTGATGTAACCACTCCTGACTTGCAATCTTATTTCTAGCCTA
>JBBPCY010000018.1:15873063-15885073 GCA_037974405.1 Brachyalestes nurse
GACTAGCCAATAGTGTGATTTGGTTGAGGAAAGAAAATGAGGCAGAGCAGAGAACTGCAATAGATACATTGAATGTAATTTATATAGACGATACTACGATCTCTCTGCTTTGGCAAATCGTCAGTACATAGATCGTCTTCACGATCTCATATAGTCATATCGCACACCCCTACTTAGAACTAAACAAGGCTAGGCAAACCTTCTCAGACTACACTAATATCAGCTGCATGGCACTTGTCTGTGTCTATGACACAGGACAAACATTTTCACAACAACAAAAAAAACAAGCAACAACAAAAAAAACTTTTACGAGGTAGCAAATGAATGTCATACTCCTACTACAACTAAGACCAATACTACGATTATTGATATGTAAAATGTTCAGTAACTGTTAAAGTAAATTACATTATTAAACAGTGCGATCATATGGAACTCTCATTATGGTAACAGTAACTTTCCTGCCTGAATGAGACATTCAATCATCTAGGTCTGTTACTTGCAAATTAACCTATAGTTACCAAGAATCATGTGCAGAGTCAAGCAAATTGTGCATTTTCTCTAGTGACATATATACAGTTTTGTAACATATAAAACTACAAAAAATACTCAGTCAAGCTGTTAGCATACATGCTAATATCACTAGCATTATAGCTTGCAACCCATATTGTTTGATGGAATTAATTTTTGATATGATCCATTGTTTGCCTTATGTTGGTATTGTAGGGAATGAGGACAACTTAGTTGCAAATGCAGCTTTTCTCAGGGGCATTTAAACAACAGGAGTCATTCAGTCTTCAGTGACTTTGTACAAGACAGCAGCACCAAGACTAGGAGGTCCAGCAATAAATAACTGCAGTTAGTGAACTACTAGATGTTTAGTCAAGCAAAAGTTCTGGAGCTGAAGAGCGTATCCAGAATGTGAATTTAGAGGGGACAGCCTTAAGCTCCTTAAACGCAGTGTGGCTCCTGCTACTTACTCCATTAGAAAGCAGCAGGTTCCCGTTGGCTTGGCTGGATGAATACAGATTGACGTACTCACCCTCGCCGCCCTCATCGCTAGCATTCTGGTTCTACAGAGAGAAGGAGGAGAGCACAGGCAGAAAGCAGAAAGCAGGAGTCAGACTGAAAGAAGAAGAGTGGTGAAGAGAAGAGGCCTGAGGCCCAGGCTAATACACCTCTGAAGTGGAAACAGAAAGAAACAGAAAAAGAAATAGAAGGAAGGAGAAAGAACTAATTGTACGTAAGCATGCAAAGCCCCAGTCCTAAATGGCTGGAGATGGAAGGCCTGGTTGTCTCACTATTATTCAATCAACAGCAACATCCAGATCTTTATTACTAAACCCTGCCTCTAAAAGCAGGGAATCCTATTGTTTCAGAAAGTAACCAAGCACAGACTGATTCCTGTTCACCACCCTAACACATACAATTGGCTTGGTTAGTGTGGTCAGTGAAGCCTGAGTGGCCTGCTATTTCCTGAATGGGGTTCTAGCAGAACAGAAATGTGACTAAGTCAGCCTCAAAAATCACTGTCCCAACAAGGCTTTGAATAAGACCAAAGCATCAGGTGAGGGGGATCCTAGGAGGACAAAACTTTCCTTTCTGGGTTCAAATGAAAAGATTTTACATTTAAAAATCAGTGCATATTGTTGTGGTGATATTAGTGTACAATTAGTGTCATCAATATTAAAAATGTAATCAAAAGATAAATCAATCCAGTGAGAGCAAAACAGCCTGCATGATCCATTGAGTGCATACATCCTGTGTGACATATGTACAGATGCATATATATTTAGCATACATACAGATTGCATGTTTTTGTTCAACATTTTTGTGGATTCTTGTTGCAGTGTAGGTTCTCATGGGCAGTTCTTGTTTTCCACTTTGCAAATGGTAGCAAAGCTACTTAGTTGTTAGTTTATTGCTCATTGATTTATCCTCATTAATTTATCTAAGGGTCTCCTATGAGCACTGTATAGTGTATTTTTGTTGAAGGTGGCACAAGTATCACTTTGAGAGCCACATGAAAGTGATTTGAACCACAGGGGTAAAATCATGGATTCAGTCTTAGAAACAACAAGCCGCTATGAATGTTTGGAGTGGTCATACTGGGAAACTACATTAATGGCATAAAATGGCATACTTTTTTTTTTATCCCATTAATACATTACTAACTCATTCTAATACATATGCACCTAATATACAGTATAACTATGTGTGATAAGAATTTTTTTATAACCCCAATCTAAATCTCAGTGATCATTTTTAGCCCATACACAGACACTGTTTTATGACTCAGAACATGTGGTCTGTGCATGTGGTTGCATCTCTTGTGTGCTCAGTGGCCTAGCATGAACAGTGTTAGCCATTACATCTGTAGAAGTAAATGGGCAAGCAGTTCAGAGAAGATACGCCATTAAGCAATAAATGGGACCAGCAGACACCTGTAGATAAACGAATCTGACATCCACAACAGATCTTCTGCCATCAAGCCAAAACACGAAAAAAAATAATACAGTTTAACTGTATTCATTTATTGGCTATCACAATTATCAGGAGCGTGCTGGAACACATATCTAAAGGTGTAAAAGCAAAAACAATGAGTCTCCTGTCTGAATCCACTACAGCAGATAAAACACCCACGCCGAGGACTATTTGTCTTGAATTTGTTCATCTTTTTACATTGTGTGTGTATATGAGTGTTTTGTTGGTGAATAAGAGGTGATCAATATATGAAGCTTCCCAAAGAGACAGTGATTCATAAGCGACTGTGCTTAACTTCCAGTATTCAGTGAGAAGTGTGACTGAGTCCAGTGAATAAAAGAGTGCCTACAAGTGCAGGCAAGCCAGCAGACAGTGTTTTCCACTCCCAGAACCAGAGTATTTCTTCCAGACACAGTTGGTGTTCCCCATGTTTCAACACACCTCATTAAGCTTGTAACCGTTACGCTACGTAAACTTTGTTTCCAATAAAGGGTGTGTTTGGACGGTCATCTAAATATTTACAGTAAAAAAAAAAAACTTTAAAATGCAAGTGTTTGTGAGTGTGTGTGTGTATGTGTACATATATCTCAATACAATGATCTATTTCTTGCATTCATGATTATATCAGTAATTCCTAGGATAGGAAAGCAATGAAATACAAATATCAGGTAGGCAGAGAGGTCTTTTTAGCTGGCTGTGGATTAGAAGGAGTGATTCATGAAGTGCGTGTGTTACTGGGACACAAGCCAAGGCTTGATCAATCCTGGCTGGGTCATCTGGGTGAGGTTATGTGATGCTGGCAAACCTGAAATACCCAATGACCCCAAAAGCCATCGCTGACAATGTGTCTGTGCATAAGAAGATGAATTTTATAACTAATTTGTTAATTGAATGACTAACAATAAATAATTTTCTATTGTAAATTAAATAATAATTATTTATAGTGAAGCATTACAATAAATAATAGCACAAATGAATAAAAATAAAAGTAATCCATTTGTTTGTAAATCTCTGAAAGAGTGGGGAATGTATCATCCACTGAACAGTAAACTATAATTTTACAGCTTCTAACTGGTCACATGTCCAAAGAAATTATCTTCAAGAATGTGCCTGAGAAAAATGACATCAGAGCTTTACAAAAACAATGTTACAGGAATCATTTTCATATTTAATCTTCAAATGATCTACTGTTACTATTTTAGGTAGATTGTACTGAAACGGTTTTAAACATGTTTAAAGGAGAGGCAAACTTGTAACAAGTCACATTTACTGTTGATTAATCCAGTTGATGATAAATCCATCAACTGTTTTCTTCTAATGTGTTGGACATGCTACACAATGACCCACTAAACATTATTCACAGTATATCAATTTCCCCCTTCATTCTATTTCCCCCTTCATGTAATTGGGTCTATTTAAAGTTTCTTTGCCTCATTTTTTTTACCTGTCACCCAACTGTGATCATAAATAAAACCTACCCTAACTTTTGCAGAAAAAAATCTGAAAACACATTTAGCTTGTGTCACAGAGACAAGCAGTAAATGAGTGAATAAATTAGTGATATATGTACAATATTACTGCTTTGGTTCAGTGCAAGTGAAAAAAGAATACTAAGCGACAGAAATAACGTTTAACCATAACCACAAAGCAGTATAACAGCAACTAAGCGCCAAAAAGGTAGCAGTGGTTAGAAAGAAAGTGAAAGTGTGAATGTACAGCGAGTGGACAGGACTCACCATGGGGGCAGGAGGAGAGGCCTGGCAACCCAGAGAGGAGCTAGAGACAGACAAGCTGAGAGCAGCATCCACCTCAGAAGAACCCAGCCTGCCGGCACACTGCTGCAGGTGGCATGATAGAGAGGAAGAGGAGGACGAGGAAGGAGACGCAGAGTGAGAGGAGGCCTAAGAGAAGAGAAGAGAAGAGAGAAAAGATAAGAGAGAAGAGGTAAGAAGAGAGAAGAGAAAAGAGAAGAGAAGAGAGAAGCAATAAGAAGAGATATGAAAAGTGAAGAGAAGAGAAGAGAAAAGGGTACATGGTAGTAAATGAATTATAACCAAGCATGTTAGCATAGATAGCAAATAGTTAAGGAGGCTCATGGAAGTCCAGGGGAAAACTGCAGAAACGGTAGTGAAGGATTATAGGCAGAATAAAGGGTTATGGTGAAGTCTAATTATACTTGCCTCGTTTGCTACTTAGAGGGTTACAGAAGACCACGGTATAGACTACAGCTGGTACACTACTCAATAAAAGCATGCAGGATTTGCCTACCGCAATTAAAGACACACCTGAACACACCCTTAGGCTGATATGCTGAGTCATAGAATGCATGAGTGAAAAATGAAAGGACAAAAGTGCATGGGGAAACAAAAGAGGAAAATGAATGAACAGTTAGTGTCAAGATGGTCAGTCTGCGGCTTCCTGCAGTGCTCGGTGGTCAGTACACTGGACTGAAGGTCAGCCTTAGCTCCAGGGTCTACTACAAATGAAGAACTGAAAGAACAGACAAGCCAGCACCCAGGCTCTCTACAATTCTAGCTTTTCTTTGTGGAACTCAGAGTATTACACTGATTTCAAAACCGGTCAGGTGCAATTAGGGAAAACATTGCATAGTGCGAGAAAACACAGTGTCATAATGTTATACACTATATAAAGACAATAAATTCAGCAACAAGGCTTCCATGGTTTTTAGACAAGCGACCCCCCCACTGCATTCTATGGACAGATACCTTGTGTTTGGAGAGTTCATTATCAATAGTTTTTATGTACATCACAAGCACATCACATCAAAGTCATCAGAGATTTTCAAAAACACACCCACAATACCACACAAATACTTACACACAGTGCCACCAGAGAAGGATGATGGACTGCATAATAAACACATAATGAAAGGGGAAAAAAAAAAAAAACGAGAACAATGACACACCGAATTAAGCAGCCTGAGCTTTGTCTGGGCCCTCAGGCAATATTGTGAGTAATGAACACAGAGGGCTTCCCACCAGCAGTGTGTCATATCAGTCACTGCTGAATGTGGTTAATGGGAGAGTGCCTGCTGAGAGAAGGTAATCCAATGGAAAATATGTATGATTAAATGTGCAACTACTGTTTACTCAGGGAGGGAGCAAAATACACAACTGTACAAGAAGAAAGGTACAGTGTTTATTAGAAACATTGTTTCTGTATGTGTGTGTGCACGTGTGTACATGCACATGTCCTTTTGAACAGTGTGCAAACACTTTCATAAGAGTGTTTGCGTGTGGTGAACTGCAGTATGCGAAAGTGCAAGTGTGTTTGTCCAGTAGCACAGAACGTTTGTGAGCATACCTTAGGGGTATAAATCTCCGATTCAGTTACAATATTTTAGGAAACCATTTCATGCATCAAAATATATATAACTGAAGAAAGTTTTCTAATATCTTAATATCTTAAAACTAATGACTGCCCTATTCAATTCAACAGACATGCAAAAAACATGTGGAAAGTACATTTCCAGAAGGTTTTCCCTCTCAAGAATCACAGAAATGTCCCACCTTACTGATGACAGTTCTACATGTTGCTTCTGGGTTAAGTCATTTAACTGTGCATTCAAAAATCAAGTCGGGAGTATTATTTTATCAGGAATAATAATCAATAATAATAGATAATAGATATAAATCAATAACATCAAAGAATCAACACAAATCATGCATGTTTACACCCCAGTATACCTGCAAAATTTTACAAGATAGCAAGGCTGTGTGAGAGAGCCTGAAAGTGAGAGTGAATGTGTGTGGGTGTGGAGGTGGAAGCTCAGCACTATAGCTTACCAGCTGTCTCTGTTTGGGTGGGAGCGCAGGCGGAGGGAGCGGCTCATGCACCGAGTCGCTGCTACTGAACGAGTCGTTGAAGCCGTACACTTCCTGTAAGTGTCTATTGCGCTGCTCATAAATGCTCTCACTCTGTGGCGTCTGGTAGAAAACGGACGGCTGCGGCTCCGAGTAGTCCTCCACAAACTGCATGTACTTCAGGACTGTGGGTGATGAGACAAAGTGCCAATGAAACTTGCAACACATTCAATCTCACACTATGACTTACAAGTTGACACTTCACATTCACACACCCACACCACAGTAATGACCTAAGATGTGCACTTCAGCCCATGAAGTAGGGGCTCAATTTCTGAGGAGGATCGTACAGTGACCTAGCTAACAGGGCGTGGACATAGTGTCCACACCGTTGTGTCACAAAATATTGGTTTTCAGTATTAGCAGTGATTATATTCAATAAAAGCCTAGGCAAATGCAATATGTATCCCCTGTGTCACATGCATGGCATTTTTAACCAGCTTAATATGCATAAAAACTAAATACACAACTCCTTCCTTCCAAGCTAAGGTCAACTTTAAGAGGCACTTTTGGGAAAGAAAAGCAGTACTCAGCATGTGTGGATTCAATAATTTCATTAATCCAAACTTAACTATCAACTGATAACATAACACATAAAAAAATATTGAGACAAAAAAATGTTATGTTGTATTGTCAGTCATAATACATTCATGCATTTATATAATAAAAATACAGCGCTTTTCGAACAAAACAAAAAAACCCCCACGAGAACGCTGAGCGAAACACTTGAGATTGCTCCACAAGGGAAAAGCTGGACTGCATCTGCCAGAGATGCGTCACAGGGCGGCAGCTAATATGTGGCTGCTTTGTGTTCTCTCAACAGTACTAAAAATGTATACAGTTATATTTTATATGGAAATTTAGCTGAATTTACATTGATATTTATGTTACAAAATTAGTAAATTATATAATAATTGAAAATACCCTGCAAAATATTTTGTAAGTAGGTCTCGATTACTGAATAATGTATGAGCACAGTAACATATCGCTGCTGTTGCAAGAAAATCTACTATCCTCCAGACAACAGCTTCAAAGACAAGAAGAAAAACAAATGGACCTTCCACTTCCACTGTTCTGGCCTAATTATCACATTACTTCTTCTTATAGCTCTTAGAGAGACTCCCAGAACTGTAAAATGTCCAGAGGGCCTCATTTATAAAACATATACCAAAAGTGTCACAAGTGGAGATAAACACAAGCAGCCCTCCACATGTACAGCAGAGAGTCAATGTGCAAGTTATTACATCACCTCCCCGTGCACCCTCCCCACCCCAAACGTCTGCTCCAAGGCCCATTCAGTGTGAGCTCATTTCCTACGTGTCCTGGGTTACAGCACTGATGTATTCAAACAGAGATTTCACCAACAAAGGCATTATTCCATATAACCTCACACTCGTGCTGACATCACCATTTCCCAACCCCTGGCCCAGACTTAGAAAAGGAGACGAGTGGAAAAAGGCCGGGCTATTGCGGCAAATATTTCACAATAACTTATATGAACATTGCTAGCAGTGATCATTTAAGAGATGCAAGAGAAGTATACTTTAAAAGTCACATGGACTAACTAGTAGAAATGTGAACAGGTACCAGCACTTGACTACACGTGTAAAACACTCAACTGTATTTGATAATCTAAGCAGAACATATCAAGCTTATTAACTTAAGCAAGTTTCTATTTCTGTCAGTTTTGCCTAAAACCCCTATGAAGCCAATATTTTAAAAAAATCTCCTTCATCTCTAATCTTTCCTACTTACTTTAACTTCTCTTATTTTCACCCATACTCATTTTCATCTTTCTTTCCTAAGACATAATGCCTTTGGGAACATTTTTGTTCTTCAACTTAACCTGTTATATCTGCAATTTACTTTATTTGTCAAATTTAATCCTTTTCTGGGTCATACTCACTGTGTCTACTCTTCTTCTCAGGCAAAGGTGGAGGACTCTGAGGGACGAGAGCATTCTCCGAAGTGATGAAGTTTGCGTCGAACCCTGCAGGGGTGCAGGGGGGCATGGGCGTGATAGGGGTGAACAGGGGGAAGGGTGGCACTTGTATGTCATCATCGGGCACGTTGTCATACTGGGAGTGGAGCCGTTCAAACTGAATACGAGATGCCAGGCCGTCAAAGTGTGTTGACGGGTTGCCGCTACGTCGCTTCTTTTCAGGCAGAGCAGGGGGGGAGATGATGTCAGAATGATGCGGGAGAACAGGTGGAAGGAGAGAGGGAGAGCCGTAGGGAAACTGGCTGGGACTAGAGGATGACTCCCGGTGGGACTCAGGAAGCGGGCTAAGACAACCCCCTGTAGGCAGAGGGATCTGATCTACGGTGGATAAGTCCTGACTAAGGAAGTCATAGTCGGGGTCGTAGCTCTCTGCCGTATCTGAACAAACACACATCAATAATGCATAAGCACACGCACATACACACAAGACAGAGGTAGTTCTACAATAAAACATCGAGTTGATCTCGACAAAAAAAAAATTGCAGTTTTACCCCTTACCCCTATAGTAGCTGATCACCCAAGACATTTATGGGGACCAAAGTTTGCTTCTGTAGTATCAGGATTCAAGACTACTGTTTTCAGCTATGCAATGTCATTTTGTTAATTTTTTTTTATATACATCTATATAAGAGTGGATTGTTCGGTGTCTAATATCACATAAGACACTGTAATAACCATTTATAAATCAGCACAGTTTAAGGAAAGTGTGGGATGATTTAGATCCACAATACTAACCAACGGCTATAAGCTTCCGTTACTTGAAAACTGAAGAAGCAAACTTTGAATGCCAAACATATTTCAAAACCACTGCTTTTAAGCTTATATGTCAAACCACTTCTTTATAGCATAAGTGACAGCAAATGACTCCTGGTCTCACCTAGTGTCTCACAACTAGTGTTGCGAGAGCACTGTCCACTGTCCTGCTCAAGTGAAGACAGCTGCTCATCCGACTTGCTCAGCTTACCCATGCTACCACAGGGAGATACCCGTGGGGACTCCCCACCGTACGAGTGACTTCCGCCAGAGAACCGCCTCTGTAAGGCATCTGCATCATAGTCCTTGGGACAGAGATGTTAGAGTTAGCCACTGTATTGAAATACTGCGGTGTACTTAATATACAAGCACACATCAAAACTCTATTTATTGGTTATTTATTCTTTGTCCTGGGTAACTCATACCCAGCAGATTTTAGTGTTCTCCCCATTCTAAACCAACGTTTAAAGTTTCTTCAAGAAGGTATTAAAAATTAGCTCCTTAATAGGATCAGGTGTGGTAGGGCATACAAAACACCAAAATCTGTAGGACAGGAGAACACCAGGAGCAATGCTATTCTAGACTTTTGTCTGAACTATTGGACTTTATGTTTAATTTTAATTTAATTCAATGCACAAATTTAAATCAATGTATATATTAACTGTGCATTTATCATGTCAACTAGAGGCAAACAAGTGTGTTTTTACCTGTCTGCAGATGCCAATTGGAAGACTAGATCCACTTGTGGTGCGGCTCATTGGCGTAACAATCGCAACTCGTGTAGGAGACGGAGCTGACTGGCGCTTTTTGGGAGGGAGAGCTGGGGGACTGGAAAGAGGGGAAAAAAGTTTAATTATATTTATTTGCTTTTGAGGACATGCATTTCATTACTAGATGAAAAAGAAAACCACAGCTCTCAAACAGAAAGCTCCCTGCCTTTAAAGGGAAAGACATTTATATCCATCTTAAAAATCAAAGAGTTAACACACTGATGAAAAGTCAGACTTGACACAAATAAAATACATTCGATCCAGCTGACGGCCATTCATAACTGTCAGAGTCTCCATTCCAGCAATAATGACTTCCACAGTGATGTCTGGATTAAACGCAGCTTCACTTCAAAACAATGGTGCCGAACATGATTGGCTGCGACGAGAAGGCATTCCAGTGTCTTTCCAGAAGGAGAGAGTAATATGACAAAAATACTATAATATTCACGATACAAAATAGTCTTTCAACACAAAGCAGTTTGTGATCCCCTTATATGAGGGCAGTAGGTTTTATTTTCTTGCAACATTTTAAAATTACTTGAGTATAAAATGCTAGCAACTGGTATTTAGATATAAACAAGCAAGCTCTGTAGATAAAAGCTTAAAAACTTTCAAAGGGTTTTTTTGTGTTGCACAAATGTATCACATATTCATATCTGTACTCATACTCATTCAGTGCAGCCTACAAAGTAAGAAATATGTTTTTTTTTTAGCAAATGATACCACTGGGGACATGCTTATTGTGACACAATTTATTGTGATAACGAGATCATGCAATCATATGACCCATCGCTACCATGTCAGTTTGGTGTAATTCTTAGACACACCGGAAGAAATGTGGCTTGTTTGTGAAATGCCCACTCTCTCCTCTTGCAAAGAGGGGTAGAGATATAGTGAAAAAATGCACACACTGCTCACTCACTCGGCCCTGCTGTGACAGTAGCAGTGATGCCACAGCGACCACAAGAGAGCAGCAGGTGCCAGTAGTATGTGAAGGGCAAAGAGGGCTCCATTCAGTTCTTACAACGTGTCCAAAGAAATGTTACACCTAAAAACATTAAGGGCCGAATAGAAAACCCTTAACAAACAGTTATAACGAATAACATTCTGTATGTATTTTATCGTTACACATAAAATATATATAACGGTATACGACACAAAATCGGAACCGCGACACTCAAGTCCACAAACCCGTGTCGTGGTTTGAGAAGGCAGGATCGCAACACAACCCTTCCAACTCCCATCCAGATCCAAAGCTACCACATCTTTAACTGTTCCCCCTCCGCTAAGGGGTTTGGGTCCCGCCCAGAAACATTTTTCATCGTAATAGGAGGATTTTCAAGTCAATTTCTTTTCTTTAAGCAATAGCTGAGGGTCTTAGGGTTTCAAAGAGCCCTTGAGTGAGTTTTGTGGCTCCAGGCAGCCAAAATGGCGTCTCAGAATTTTTCCTCCCCCCGAATCGAATTGTGGGTAAAAAATCGTGATACGAACCGAATCGTGGGTTTGGTGTGTTGTTACAGCCCTGGCAGCTGAATGGCCTAGTTGTTAGGGCGTTGGCTCAGCAATCAGAGGGTTGGGGTTCAAATCCCAATTGCTAGAGTCACTGCTGAGGTACCCTTGAGCAAGGTATGTATGACTATGCATGTGACAAATAAAGAAACCCCTTTTTACGGATGCTAGTCAAAGGACTACTTAGGGCCACTTACCGGAACACTAAATAATGCCTCAACAGGATCCTGAATTCTCAGCGGTGGAATAGTGGGCTGGCTGAACTCCCTGCTAAATTAGTGGGGGATAGCTAATATTAAGTAAAATTTTATATTGAGTTGCGAGGTGCCTCCACTGTGAAAATACTGCACTATCCTTAAGCTAGTGTATGTGTATCTCCCCAGAAAAAAATTAAATATATGTGTAAATAATATGGAACAGTCCTACTAACCTGTGGTATGCAAATATCAACACATTCAAATAATGAAAAAACACATTGAACAGTGAATACACCCAGATATAATGCAAAAATAATAATTAAGTTCTATTTAATAATGAGCAATAATAACACTACTAATAATAATATTAATATTCAAAATATTAATTTATATACCTTGAGCAAGGTATGTATG
>JBBPCY010000018.1:15888062-15902585 GCA_037974405.1 Brachyalestes nurse
AGGTCTGACTCCTATTAACTGGTTGTTGGTGATGCAGAGTCCAATTCTAGACTGTCCTTTAACTTTAAATGCACTCAGTACTGTTTCAGCACTTAATAGCTCATTAAATATCTAACACTGGTCTGGAGATCCACATTATAATTACATTAGAGGGCTTTTTATAGGTCAGTAGCGATGACCATTTTCTGGCTAATAAAGAAACTCAAATGATGAACACACCGCAAATGTATTTGTTAGTAAATAATATTGAGTGTATTTTCAGTAAATATTAAGTGAGTAACATGCAAATAAAGAAAATCTCAGGGTGTGCCAAAACGTTTGAGTGGCAGTGTAGACAGAAAGACAGTCAGTTAAAAAATCTGGCAGAGTCAAGCAGAACGAATACGTCTGGCGTGTGACCAGCACAGAGATCTTGAGGATGTACAACAGCAGGCCAGTTATTGCAGGAAAACCACAGACCTGTTCCTGTCCAAGCTTGAAAAATCGAGCTCGTCTGGCTTCTGCACGCTAACAATGCAGTTTCGGAATACTAAAGCGCGATCCACAGTCATAAACCTGTAACACAAACCATCTCTCACGGCATGAGCCTCAGCTGATATGACAGGCCGGATTAGAAATCAAAGGAACGTCTTAATACTGCAGACTAAACCACATGCGCTGCAGACCTTTAATGATGTGTGCTATTGGGCACTCCAGCTAAACGGCAGTGGAGCTGCAGACTCATTCCTCTGCTCCTGAAAAAACTAAATACAGCATCAGACTAAATACAGAGTGAACGAAGAAAATTAGACGGTTAAAGTGACCAAGGACTTTTTTTATAATATCCTGCAACAGCTGCGTGCTTTGATGGCTTCCTTATTAATGATATGTTTAATATTTCTGCAGAGCGGTTATGGCTACACCTATATTTAGAGTGCTGTGTCACCCACGTTCCTCAGCAGGTACTGGAAGGCAATAGATCATCTTACAAACACTTTGAAATACACTCAGAGACGCTTAAATATACACTTAAGTATATATATATATTAGGGCTGTAACGACACACCAAACCCACGATTCGGTTCGTATCACGATTCATTTGCGGTGAAGGAGAGGAGAAATTCTGAGGCGCCATTTTGTTTGGAGACACCTTTACCACAAAATTATAAACCAATAAACACTTAAATGCCGCTTCCTTTCCATTCATACTGAGGACAAGGGAGGAACCAGAACTCTGTAAAAACACAGGCTATAGAGCCTGTGAAAAGGAAGGAGAGGGAGCAGTTTGCAAGGAGACGGTGAAACAGAGAGAGCAAGAGAGATCGCTAGCTAGCTAGATAGAGAGAAGGATCGGTTCAGCCTAGGGCTGGTGGATTTGTTTGGTGTTTCTGTGATTTCATGTCTTTTTTTTGAATAAAACTCTGCCTAGCACCTGCACTGGTGTCTGTGTGCATCTATGGAAGTTTGTTTGGGTTTCTCAGCCAGTGAGTGTAGGCCAGTCCCCATCTGACATTCACAAGTAATACATTTTACAGTAGCAGTCTAAAAAATTACTCAAAATGCTCAATAATACTCCGCTGGTAAATCAAGCAGAGACATTCACTTATGTGTCTTTCTCCAGCTCTCCAGTCGGTCAATTCAGTAACTATTATAATACAATAGTGAGGAAATGATGAAAGGATTTTACCTTCACACTATCCAGGACTGCTTTGATCATGGTAGTGATGGCCCCAACAGTCTCCTTCTCCTCCAGGTTTATTCCTTCCAGCATCACCTGGTCGGACCAACGGATGAGGTTCCCCAGACTTTGATAGACTCGGCTGAGGCAGGACGACACCGACGAACTGCACAAAGAGGGATTATGGGGTTGTCATTATCGTAAAGATTCAGCGCTAATGCAAGAGATTCGGGAAAAAAATGCAGTGGAAGAAGGCCAAAGCGGAACTGGTGCAATAGAGAACCAATTTTCATATAATTTCATATTATAAAGATCATACAGTAATACAGCAGATTTGCCTTCACAGAGAAAAAAATGTGTGCATTTAAATGGTTGTTTAAGTTGTCATAGTTCTATAAATAAGATTTCACAGAATAATCCTTCAAGAACCACTTCTGAAAACGTGTACTAACATTGAGTCAAAAAAAAGAAACATCAAGTCAATTATAAGAGGGAAGTCTAGGTTACCATTATTATTGAGATTGCATCTATTTGTTGATATATATACTAACTTACAAGCTTTATTTTTACTTTCTTATACGTGACAAAACAGAGGCATCCACCTGTTCTGAACCTTGGGGTCAAGCTGAGCCAAAGGCAAGATAGCCTCCAACACTTTACTGGCAGAGCCAGGAAGCATCTCCAGAACTTTTCTGTCCACCGCCATCTTATCAATTATTGTCTTGAAGTAACGCAAGGCACTGACCACATCTTTCTCCTGATCATCCAGCCGACTGTGATTCTAAATCAAGAAAAGAGGGAAGATTTCAGTTCAGATGGTAACGCTGTAACAACAATAATGATCCATATACACGCACGGCGCTTACAAACTAACCTTATTTACATGCTGTTCGGGACTCTTGATACTTCGCTCTGCTGGAGGCTTGGATGTTTTCTTTGATGGTGTCCTTTTGGTCTTGGGGGAATGAAACTTGTCTATTAACCTCATTGTGAAGGATGACAAGTGAGAGCGTTGGGAGTCTGAAAGAAATAGAGGGGTTGGAGGGGGAGAAGGAGGGAAAGAGAAAGAAGAGAATGATGTAAAAAGTAACAGGAGAAAAATGGAAACCATCGGTAATATTTTATGAACCAGCCAGCATAAAAAAAAATGGTAGGGTAATATTTTTAGGCGTCAACTTTTGCCTTCACTGAAATTCAGGGGCATTTTGTGCACGAATGCAGATTAAATACACAAATTAGTGCTAGTACTGGTGATCCAACCTCACCTGTAAATATCCATACATTTGCCTGCAGCAGTGTGTTCAGACTGTCAGGCCAAGATCAGGATGAAGGGAAGCATAACAATAAACAGAGTTTGTGTTTTATTTGTTTGATCTGTTGACTCATATTTTCATCTGAAAATATGAGTCCACAAGAAAAGAGAGAATTCATGGCTGTTCACCATTATGAACAGCCATATAGACACCAGGACCACAGAGAAAAAGGTGTGAAAATTTTATGTATGGGTGCTTTTCGCCCTTTGCCCCAGATTATTTGACACTGAGATAAAGTAAAAGAACAGGTAACAATGATTTAAACCACACAATAGGTAGGAACTACTCTCTGGTTTAAATCATAAATACTGAACAAGTATTTACAGTAATTTCAAATCTAGCTCCTTTTCCTCTGCACCTGCCGTAGCACGTTTATTACAGTCCTTCGTCCCCTTCTATTAAGCAACTTCTAATCAAACAGAAACATGCAAAAGCCTGTAGGCTATACCTCATACCTCCTCCCAGCATGTAAACACAAGGAGCAGATTTGAGCTTAACAGCAGTGTGATATTTCAGCCTTTCACGCTCCCAGGGAATACAAACGAGAGAAATGGAAAGAGAGCAGGGCCTTTGTGTACAGTCAAATCCTCTTTGGCTGTGAACCGAATTGGTCACAGAGGGACTGTTCGAACACTTGAGCTGAAACAATGCCACAGAGGAATTCTGATAATGCCACGACATGTATGTCAAACAAAACCATTTAGGGGAAATTTCCTCAACACTCTAGAAACGGGGTTTGAGGTTAGCGTGGGTGTTCTGTGGGGTTTCAATTCAGGGTCCACATATAGAATGTGTGTGTGTGAGAATATGTGTTAAACTCAACTCATACACCTTTAGGTCTTCAGGACATAAAACTGAACCAGACACACAGAACCCAAAGTTCTAGAAATCATTCTGGTTAACTGCATATACAAAGCAAAAATGGTTCTATTGTAATGCTAGAAGTTTTCATCACCTACACTTTAACTTCTTCTGTTAAACACTAAAATAGTTCTGCAAGTTGCGCCTGTAATAGAGATACTGGGGGATCAATCAGTCTGTATTGACGTTCTGTCATTTAGCTGACAGTTCTGTCCAAAGTTACGTGCATTTCACCACTACACAGGCAGTCCATGTGAAATGAACGACGGTGAAGCGCTGTTTTCTAGACCTCAGCGGCAAAATAGCTGCAGAAATGTAACCCATGAGCTTCTGAGTGGTCTCTCAGACTCATTCAGAAGAACCACAATGAAAAAAAAACTGTCCCAGACACCTACATTTAACACTTCATTTAACAGAGAAACGGAAGTTGCTATTGTTCTGGGCCACGCTACGCTATGTTCTGGTATTTTGGGTTACATTCACACTGGGTTATGTACACACTGGGTTATGTACAACTCCAAAGTATGTCCAACTCTGGTGTCAGGCTACTGAAAGGGCAGGAAGTTCTTATCTCATTGATCATTCAAAACTGATAAGACCATCATTCTTAACAAGTGAAATTACCCATGAAAGCCGACTTCCTGAACGTCTGTCCAACATCAGAGTGAGTGACTGATGACAGCTAATGGTAAATAAAGGAGGAACTGCATTTCGTGTCTTCCATCTAAACAGAGGAAGTACTCCACAAAGACTTCTAAAACAGATTTTGACTTCTCATTTGTGCACTTTCACAGACACGGCAAGATTCAGTTCCATTCATTGTCTGGTCCTGTATTTTCTGAGGATTTCTCTCAGTGCTTACATTCTGTCCAGAAATACACATTTTACCTAGTTCTTACAGTCTAAACCTTAGTTTTCACCTTCAACCACGTTTTGGTGACCCGTTTAAGATAACCTGAGCTCTTCAGTGAACACAACTCCCAAAGCATACAGCATACAAAAGCAACCAGAAGGTCAACCAGGCTTAGCATCAGCACAAGTCATTTACTTCCTGTGGAAAACTGGATAAAAATACCAGCCAAAGTAGCTGACACAGCTAATGTGAGAGCTGCTCTCATCTTTCAGTCTCAGTAATTATTATCCTTTTATGCTTTTCATTTGTTAATTATACCTTATCAGCTGAAGCTTTCATGGGTGAGATTTTCTTAGTGGCAATTTGTGTGATGATTAAATGAACCAAAAATTCAGGACTGGCACAGCTTCTAAAGTTTATATCGGCATCTGAACTATCAAAGAGTGTAAGTCAAGCTTTTCTCAACAATATCCTAGAATTGCACAGTAAGACTGAGTTCACAGTCCAGGTTTAATTTAAACTCATTCTAAGTAAGCAAAATTCCCCTTTAGGGTGTTCCTTAAAGAGCACACTAGTGGTGTTGAAGGGTCTACTCAGCTTGCTTCACAGATATGATTTCACAGAAGTTGCAAAACTGACAACGAGGGAGATTTTGCAAAGCCACTTATAATGCAAGTTAGTATGATAAATAATCCTCAAGTAAAGATTCTGAACTTTCTTGGGGCCTGCTGATCCTCCTTATATGTCTGATCACTGTCTTCACCCTTATCTTCAGTCCATAGACAAACCATTTAGTGATTCATTCAGCTAGTCAGTCAGGCAGGTACATATAAATGGAAATGTAGGTGTACTGAGTAAAGCCTGCTGGATCAAAACAATCAAACTAAGTCAAATAAGAGTGCAAGTGTAAAATGTCTATCATATGTGAACACATTACAACACAGTGTGAACAGCATAAAACTCTTCACTGCATTTAACTAATTCACCAGATGAAGCAACAGGTAACCAAGAACACAACTGTGTGGGGATGGTACCTTGCTCAAAGGTACCTCAGTGGTGCCACTAGCAGTCCTGGGATTCAAACCCACAACCTTCTGATTGCAGGGGCAGATCCCTAAACACTAGGCCACCTTGTAAGCTTTATAGGCGACTAGAATGGTAAGCAAGCAGTTAAAGAGCTTTGTTCAAGCCCTTCCATTAGTCTATACCCTACAAGCTCAAACTAGACAACCTGACTAACCATAGCTGGAATGTAAATGATCACCAGCAGCCAGCCTGAAGACAACAGAGCCCACACAGACACAGACACACAGCACAGACACAGACAGTCTGGCAGGCCGGTCAGGTTCAAAATAATGAGATTTCTATAAAGATGTCTTAACAACCACTCCGCCTCCTCGTTCGTATGGACCCCAGACGGATGTGTTTGGTTCACCCATACGGCCGAGACTGCCGTCCACACCCACCGGCGGAGAAAGAGACAGAGCCAGACAGCCGGCTCCTGCTCACTCAGCAAGGTCACTGTCAACAACAGCCAGCTCTTAACCCTCTCTCCTATCTTATAGGCTCAGTAATTCAGCTTAAACTCCCCAAGTCGAAACATTTCTCGTCTTTCTAAAGCTGAGAGCTGCCTCTCTCCGGACCGTGGCCTTCTGGAGCCTAGCCTGAACTCGCTAGCTACCGTTAGCTACCATCGTTAGCCAAACAGCTAACAACAACCTACTCTCTGACCGAGCCCGACCCACCTTGTTTACTGTCGAGCTTCCCTGACATCTTGGAGACAAACGAGGACTCTGCTCCACTGGGATATTCAGACTTGTGTTGGTTTCTTTTCCCGTTATTCCAGCATCATACCCGGACTGTACTGGCTCTGCTCCTCCTCACACAGCTCTCTCTCTGACTCTCTGTCTCTCTCTCTCTCTCTGAGTCTCTCTGTCTCTCAGCGCGTTATTGCAGTGTAAACAGCCCCCCCTCGCGTTGCCAAGGGGCGCTGCAGCGTCAAATATTACCCCCGCGGGGCACGTTTTCTGTAGTCAAAGAACCAGCAGAAAACGCGGGGAAATGCAAAATGCATTTTAGGATTAATGACAGTTTCCTATAAACCATAGGAGAACTGGGGCAGCTGGTGTCCTGGTGTTTAAAAAAAAAAAAAAAATATCATGAATCAAAGTACAATGCTGAGACCTTTGTTAAAATTCCACTTCATACTAAGTAGCTATGACAAAAGATGAATGAAATGTAATTTTTGTTACATATTATGATATTTACACAATAGTAATATACATAATATATAGTAATTATGTATATTATAACTATACTATAAATATATTACTCTTCAATATGTATCATATTATGCTTATTATTATAAGCAGTAGTGTTATTCAATACTATAACTTATAGTATTGGATAATACTACTACTACTACTACTACTACCAAAATAATATATAGGTTATACATACATTAACATGATCAATAAGCAGTTACTGAACATAAATAAAAAGGTCAACAGTGATTTCTTGTATTAAGCCTACATTCAGCTATACTGCTAAAGCTCAGATCTCGTCCTGTGAGCATTAAACCCGTCATATTAATATTTATCCAATATAACAGCTTATTTATGTCTGAGAATAAACATTCATAATGTCTTAATAAAACATTAATTAAAGCCTTTATGGTTGTTATTAGTATTTGTTAGTATTATGTAACAGTAGCGCTTTATGTGGCTACATTTATTCAGTCAGGCTGCTTTTCTGTACTAGCTGTGAAAGGACAATGCTATTTTTTTCATTCTTTCACTGATGTGACAACACTTTTAGTTAACAATATGTTATTATATGTTATTTAGCTCATCTTTAATAACCACAAATATATTCTCATTTATACCACTTAAAATAATTTCATATGCACAATATCATCCTCGCACAGAACTGCAGAAGGGTAGTGCTGATCCTTACTGATAACATTACATTTGACTAGTTCTTATATAAAAGTGAAATAATCCATGAAATATAATATAAATTATATAAACCTTTATATAGATGTGTATTATTTAAACTGTTTTTTCATTAATTAATTTAAACCATTTTTATCATCATATATTGATTAATAAGTGACACCAATAATAGTATGCCATTATTGGCCAGCACTACTGAAAAATGTTCATATATTGTATAATAAAGTCACATATGTAGATGTAAGATATTTCTGTATGATCTATTCAAGCAGATCACAAGTACAGTACTTTTTTTTTCAAATTAAAATAACATCTTCAGGTTGTCCATTTCAGGTAAGCATAGTATAACTTGGTATATTAAATATATACTTTTTATTAAAGAATTCTATTATTAAAAGCCTGTGTTGAAAAAAGCATTTGAAGCTCTAGATTTGGCATAGAGGTTAATTAGGATCAGGAGGTTAATGCATTTGGATGTCAAGCAGGTATGAGCATGAGTGACCCTGCCCTATTGAAAAACCATCAATCTGAGGTCTTCATTATCACAGCTTGGGCTTTGATACCAATGAGTAAGGAAATCTATCAATACTAATCAGTTACAAATCATTTCTAAAGAGTTTAGACTCACTGACAGACTATGTACAAACAGAGAAAATTCAACCCCATGGTTTCCCTCCCCAGGAGTGGCCACAGGGTAATATTTAAGCAATTATAAGCCTCTCTTTGACTATGTCCACCACCAGGTAAACAGTGTGTTTGGATTAACAGCAAAGAGGAAGTCACTACTCTCTAGAAAGAACACTGGTGTTTGTACAAAGTTTCCTAAAGACCACCTGGAAAAGCCAGATGGCCACTGAAAGAATGTTACAGGGACTGATAAGGCAAAAGTAGACCTTCATGGCTTTATGAGAAACTAAACCAGATCCTAACGTGTACCTCGTCTCAACTATGAAACATGGCGGTGGCTGTGTCATGGTTTAGGGCATTTTACTGCCTTTGGACCAGGACAGTTTTCCAGTTTTTGATAAGTTATGAATTCTTGATTGTATCAAGGGATTCTACTAGAGAATGTCAGAAATTCAGCAAATCCAAAAAGGTTGACGAATTTTCTAGCACCACTTTACGTGGTAAGTAGCAAGCATATTAATGTACAATATCTATCTATACATAGTTTGCCGTATGCATTTTAAGCATTTTAAGTATTTGAAGACTATGCTATACCTCTGATGGGAGTTTGATGGGAGATGACGATGAAATGTATTATTTATACACTATAAATGAGAATTTTGATAGAAAGCATTTTACTGCACATTCTTCACTGAGACATTTATAGAGAATAGCTATTCAACGAAATAGTGCATATCCTAATTTTAAAATTGTAATATTTTTCCGTGAGTTCAACATTTGAGAGTTTTTATGTACCAGAAAAAAAATCTAATGACCATATTTCAATCTCCCTTTATCCCTTTTATTCAGGTTTTATTCAATTAAACTGTATGTTTAATACAGCTGATAATTTATGGTATAATGTCTAAAAGACCCTTGTTCTAATTCATGGTCTAATTGTGTATCATTCAAAAAACAGTCAGTTAAACCGTCGTAGGCCATAAAAGGAAGATACACGTAAAAATATGTTTGTGACATCACTAAATATGTGAATTCAAACTGGATAGCAGCGTATTTTCCGTATATGGAATGTAAGGGCTAGGGAGTGAACAGGACATTTCAAAAGTACTCCAAAACCATTACATTTCCAGTTTTTTATAATTTGGGCCCTTTAATGTGTTGGGAATTGATTTTCCTACTTAATTCAATAAAGGGGGGAGACAGCATCTTCCCTTGTTTTATTCCACCACATCTAAATATCATTCACAGTTTTTTTGTCACTGATCGTCATCCTTCATACTTCGTTCCGTGCTCTGTGTTTAGGCTATTCTAGACAGAAAAAAAGAAAAAAAAAGCTATTCTAGACAGAAACAGAAAAAAACTGTCATGCCATAAATCTCTCTGTACCATAAAATTCTTCCCTTGATTAATTGCTCTCCCTCTGTCTCCATCTCGTGGTCAACAATAGAACTGTCAGCTCTATGTTAAATATGATGGCTGAATCATTTCCAGAATGTCAGATTAACTTCACCATCTGATGAGAAAAATAACCAAAACTTAAAAGTTTCCCTCCCATCTTTGTTCCCTTGAACTGACTCTAAAAGCACCAAGGGTTTCCACTGATTGGAGACAACTGCACTGTCCTTTGCTGCTTTCTGAAAGACGGACAGGATGCTCATAAGGTCTGCACACAGGGACTCTGTCTGTCAAAGCAAATAGACAGCTGGCCCAAAGCACTCATCCATCAAGCGCTGCCACGTCCACTTTGTACACCCTGATAACAGGGGAATTAACAACAGGCCTAGAGATCGATGCATTATTTAAGAGGCAGCAAGCTGATTTCTGATGAAAATAAATGAGAGAGTTCTCTCTCTCTCTCTCCATCCCTCTATAGAGAATACAAAAACTATCTTCGGTCAAGAGACATGCCAGAACATTCACTATTGAAGGGGCCCTTGACACCTGCCTGATAATAAAGTAAAAAAGAAATTGCTCTCTTCTATCACTTGGGGTGAGAAATGCCTTCATTCAAAAAAGACTTTCATAATGGTCACATCCATCTAAGCTCTCTGTCGCAATATTACAAGAGCTCTCAGTCTGTATTAAGCTACAAAGGGAAGAAACTATTGCCATGAATTTTGCAACCTACTTGTCATTCTGAGGTCATGGGATTTCTATTCCATGTGGCACTACATAATGCAAAGATGGAGCATAACAAGTCACAGGCATTGTGGTCTTTTACGTGAAAGAATTGCAAAGATAAGCCGATATTCAGATGGCAAGCGCTGGGCATGGCTCAAATAAGTAATCGATCAGTATATATATATATAGTTCTGGGAAAAAATAAGAGACGACTGCAATTTATTTTTAAATCAGCAAGTCTATGAGTATGACAACCATTCCATGCCAGTGCCAGAATCCAAACAAGTAGGTCTAGCAAAGCTCACAACACTGAGGAAGGTATTTAATGATGCAAGAGTGTGGTTTATATGACTTCAATGGATGGCTTCCAGCAGTTATCAGCTACATTCAGGGGCATTGCTAAAACATTGGGCCCTATGAATATAATATTGTAATAATATAATAAAGCCTCACTGGCTCTAAATCCCTGTGTAAAATGTGGCCACAGAAAGAAACAGACCTACTTTCCATTACTTTTCACCACTGGATGTCAGTATTTAGTTAGTATTTAGGGCTTTCCAAGCAGAAGCATGGGTTTCGATTCCTACTCAGGGTGAAACCTCACCAGACACCAATGAGTCCTTGGGCAAGACTCCCAGCATTACATCACACCCACATCTGTGATATTCAAAACCTGTAAGTTGCTTTCAATAAAAGCGTCTGCCAAACGGTGTAGTAGATATACATAAGAAAATGCATTTACGCATACCTTGCTGCTGCACGCTTCCTCAATAAACCTCATTCATTAATCGATTCACTATATGCAATTAGGTTTTATGTTTAATGTTTAGCTAGGTAAAAGCTTTTGAATGTGCAAGTTTTTAGTGTTCATTACTGTAAAGTGGCCCCATTTAGTCACAGGCGAACACACCACAGCACAGCACACCGTGTGAACAATGTGAAATTCTTTCCCTGTATTTAACCCATTCACCAATGGGCAGCCAGGAATAAAGCTCTCGGGGATGGTACCTTACTCAAGGGAACCTAGTGGTGCCACTAGCAGTTCTGGAATTTGAATCCACAACCTTCTGATAGTAGGGGCAACTCCCTAACCCCTAGCCCACCAGCTGAAAGAATCTGAGCAGCAAAATGTGACTTTTAGCTGAATTTGCAGATAGCTGCTCACATGGTAATAGAGCACACATTAACATCAAAATCAGTTTTCATGAGCCTTAAGAGCAAAGCCCTTTAGCCTCATGGTTTGTGCTGTAAATAAACATAGTACTTACCTCATTCACCTTAAACTGGTAGGTGGTTTGAAAGGGTTCCTAATCCTGAAGCTGTGTATGGAGGGCTGAACTTTCGACTTTCTGTTGCCTCTCTTCGTACTTTTTCAAGATCTCCTGACAGGTCACCATCTATTCTGCCAGGAATGCAGTTCTAGCTATTCTAGTGCAGTAGCATTTTGTTCTAGAAACAACAACAATAATATTGATGATGATGATAATAAATAACAATAAAAATAAATAACAGTAATAATAATACTGATGTCAATTATTTTACGCTTGAAAAAGCTTCTAAAACTAGAGAAAAGATCTCAGCGAGTCTTTCCCGTGTGTTTACAGTCCTGCTTTCTATGAACAGTGAAATTCACGAAATTCAGAATTCAAAGTGGATGCTGCTACTGTTTTTGCTGCACGGTACATTAGCCTCGCAGTTGCAGTGCAGATAAGGCGGACTTCAGAAACATCAAACATGGCTCTGCTGATGAGGGGTAAATCTGATTTCAGTTAGGCAGAGTAAAGGGAGGTGGAGTTGGGTCTTAAACAGCTGTCCGGAGCCAGAGGGGATCAGCAGGACGGACTGAAGTTGCAGTGTAACATTAGAAACCTCGTATTAAAGCCTCGTCTTTGTGTATGGTCTCCTTGTCTCTGATTTTACCAGGCTCTCCGAGAGATTAAACCTAATGTTGATGGGCAGAGCGCGGCGGATACTCTGGTGAGTCCAGTCCAGCAGAAGCAGAGCAGGTCTGACAGGGGCACCACGCAGCAGCGCTGCAGGGCAGGAGACCCCTTGAAGACCCCCGAGAGGGCCTGCTTCCTTTTTTAACGCAGCCGTTTAACTCCTGCCCTCCTGGCGATCGTCACATAACGAAGACCACAGAGAAATGTGTTCACCCATTTTGCATTAGACAAACTGCTGATTTAAGTCTAAATGATACGTTTAGCTTTAATTGCTTTATATACAGACTTGTCTGACCCAGGCCCTTTTAATCAAGCATGTATTACTGGAAATTTGATCTGATTTTTCCAAATCATGCTTTAAAAATGCTTTAAAACTGCTTTAAAATTGTAAGGATATACATAAATGCATCAGGGTATTCCCTGCTGAAAAAAGCATATAAATCATTTAATGATGTTTAATGATGTCTTTTTTCTGATGATGAAATGGTGTTGCAGGTGACCATTCCATGCTCATGTTCTTTTTCAGAAGGGTTATTTTATAGGGCCTTTCTAACATCCTCAAAGTAGATGGTAAATGATAGACAGGGGGCTCTAGGGTTCATAAAAAAGCCACGACGGCCAAATTGGCAGGTGCTTCAGTACTTCCCTGCATGTAGCTGGGATGTACACATGTAACACTGTCAGAACATTACTTTTTATGGTCTCAGAGATGGTACAAAGGACCGCTCATCAAATCTCATCCTAAGACATCCTTAGAATGGGTTCAATGGTGTAAGGATGTACATTTAAAGCTGTCAGGATGTTATTCTATAGGGCCAGAGACAGAGTTTCTGAAGTTCCAACTTCTTATGGTTATAAAATGTTGTTCCTAGGACGCCCATTAAATGTCCTATGAAAAGTTATAAGGATGTTCAGATAATATTGTTAGCATGTTATTCTGTAGACCCACATGGTACAAAGGACATATTTTCTGATGTCACAGCATTCCAATAGCATCCTAATACTATTACAGGAAATGTCTACAGGACCGCACTTTTAATCCTTACCTGAACATGTTCAATTCACGTTTTATACATTTCCACTAAACCACAGCAGTAAACCTACACACTAAATCTTCTGCTAAGATTTGGTAAACAGACTAAATTCTACAAAACTGATTTTAATGACTTATTAAAATCAAAATGTCTGGTCATCTCATCAACAAGATTATTAATTCATTTTATTTTATTCAGTTTTAGTAACTAATTCATTCACATTACAATTTATTCGGCAGTCATACTAAACCGTCCTCGTGTCCTTCTACAGTGCCTTCCACTCCATTAGTATGCTAATTCTGGTACAAAAAAGGACAACATGAATTAATAATCGCAAGTTGTAATTCAGATGTTTACCTCCATGTATTAACTGACATCAGTGAAGATCAGATTACATTTTAGAAATATGAATGTGGAAACAATAGCAGGAGGATACCTATTTTAGCAAAGCTCGGAATGACTAATTTCTGCAAGCAATATGTAAAGCTAAGTGTCAAAATGGCTCAGGTAAAGATCTATTTTATGGAGTTTTTAGCTCAAAGAAAGTTTTGATCTTGTGTACCAAATGATTTAATGCTTTAAAAGCAATTAGTCAAAACTAGCAAGCTTGAAGAAATTATGCTTGAAGAAATTTAAGTAATGATGCTGCATCAGCAGTCATGCATAGCAGGTAGTTTTTAATGTTTTAATGTTTTAATTTAATGTTATGGGTTTGAAAGCTTACTGCTATGAGTTTTGTCCTCCTTTTTGATGAGGGAAAAAAGGCATTACATTAGTATCATTTCATTCTGCCTTGATCCCTCACCCCTCTGAGGGCTGACATAATAAACTTTACTTGAGATAATATGGCAGTGGTGAAGCCCTTAAGATGACATTTCTGTTACTTTTCAAAACTAGTGAGATAAAAGTGACCTTCTCATATATCTGAGAGTTTGTATTTTCAATGCAGGGAAATCATTTTAATAGCCAGGAAGACAGGATACATGTTGGATGCCTATGCATGAAATTCTCAGCATAATAGAAAGAATTGTCTGGAACAGTGGTTCCCAAACTGGGGGGGCGTGGAGGTAATGCAGAGGGGCACACAAATGGGATAACCTGTGTAGTTTGAATTGGTGGGGGGGGCTCATTAATGTTCTTATCTAGAAAAGGGGGGCCCT
>JBBPCY010000018.1:15906996-15924524 GCA_037974405.1 Brachyalestes nurse
TATATAGATAGATATACATGTCTATATAATACAAATATTATTTTATATTATTAAATCATGATCATGAAAATAAAATATGAATTTCAACTGCTTTTTACTGATTGTTTTTTTTAAAACTTTATTTACTTTTTTCTTTTTTAAATAAGAGCAAAGGACCCCAAACAAGTTTAAAGTTTCATTAGAAATGTTTATTGCATGCGCTGCTATTGAAATGAGTTTGGAGACTAATGTGCCACAGCACTGCTGCAGAGGTACAGTCTCTGGTAATGCACATGTACAGTGGCAGGTTGAAGACGCCAGTGTCAGCTCAATCTCCTCTGCATGACTTCCTTGTTGGATAAAGTGCTGATTCGGCCGGTCCTGCTGGCCTGGTTGCTGTAATGGTGCGGTTTCGTCCCGTCCCTGACACTCGCGCAGCACACAGGGGATACAGATTGGCCTGTAACGGGAAGTGACTGCCATTCTCCCCTACTTTTAACACGTCCATGATTAAATTCAACAGAGCTCTGCCGTTTCATTCAGAGGGAAGGAAGGCATATGGCAGAATTTCCAGCCAATGAGTGCCCACCTTCTGGCCATTTTTATTCCTGATCTTTTCCCAAGCTTAATTCATCGCCTCTCTTCTCCTGCCTGTCAGGTCAAGGTTCTGTCTTCTTTTTGTTGTTGTTACCATTTCCCCCTTTTTTTCTTCAAGAAAACCTGCTTTTCACGTGTATGCAAAAAGAAATGGAGTTAGGCCACATCATCCTCTCAGGAAAGTTTAGACTAAGGGTTAACGCTTTGCCCCTGAATCCATCAATGGACAGAATGTGTGTCCCCAAGAGTGTAAAAAAGGTCAGTATGTTTCTTGGAATTTTTGGATAACTGGAGGTGTGGAAATAACCGTTTGAGTCAGATCGAGTCAAAACAAGATTTATATTTTTAATACAGTAAATAAGTAAGTAAATAAATGAATAAGTAAATAAGGGGAAAAACTGTATAAAGGAAAGCATGTCAGTAAGGTTCTCTGGAACTGTACAGGAAAACTGGAACACCATCCCTCCAAAAATATTCCCTTAATTAGTGTGTTGATGGTGGGGGTGGAGACAGCTGTATAGCCTAACGGTCCAAAATCTCCCATGTGTTCAATTGGGTTGAGGTCTGGTGGCTGTGAAGGCGATAGCATACGATCTACATAATTTTCATACTCATCAAACCATGACCCTTGTTCCGCTTCGACAAGGTCATTGACATCCTGGAAGATCCTACTCTCATCAGAACAGAAGTGCTTCATAGGTCAAAGATGATCACTCAGTATTGATTTACAGTGACCCTTCGCTCTAGGGGGACTATCAACAATATGTCCAGGTTAACAGAGCCACTGGATGTCTTCACTGTGGAGGTCAAGTATTTATGCCTGTGCTGTTCTTTTGGTGTATGCCACACCGTCATGGCGCCAAATGCATCTCACAGTCATAACAACCTCTGGTTCTTATAAGGTTCTAAGGGACTATAAAGAGCATTCTCTGTAGCTACATCACCGTGTGGTACGGAAATTGTGTGCCATCAGATCCCAAGAAGGATTATAAGTGTCTCTCTCCACACTGTCACAGACATTTTTATCACATGCTGCATCTGCAAAGCCACCAGCATTGTGGAAGACCCCACAAGAAGAAGACCCTCTTTTCCCATCTTCCGTCTGGCAAAAGGTTTTGCAAGATTTGAGCCTTCAGTGAGCAGAGCTGTTAGCATGTGAAGATAATACTAATGCATTCTCCCAGACAGTAGTATTTTTAACATTTAGAAATTGTTGCCATATACTTTTGATGCCTGGAAAGTGAAAACTAGCAAATAAATATGCAGAACAGGAAGCTTTCCTTCTGAGCTCTACCTCTGGTTTTCATACATGCACACAGACACACAAACAAAATTCACTCCTAGTTTATGTGGTTTATGTAATACTAATGCAAAGGCTGAAGTGTAATTTTTAGTGTCCACATTCAGGTGTTTTCACTGAGAATCATTTCCCTTTCTATGTACATAAGACCACACACACAGACCAAAGCAAATGGTCCAAAATGACTAAAGAAAACCAATTTTCATTATCTTATATTGAAAGGTGAGAAGGATTTAGTTTTTCTCAGAGAGAGAGAGAGAAAGAGAGAATATATATATCAAGAGCTCAAAAACGCAATAAGTTGTTTGTATTTAGAAAGGGGTAATGTGATGAGAGTCTACAACGAATGAGCTATAACTCTTTAAAATGTAAGAGCTATAATTTCAGGTTATCCCTACAGGCATTGCGCTGAACACCTCTAAGGACAAAAGGTGAGGTTAACGTGCCTCCATCCATATTTCAGCCCTCGTCTTTGGCTCTGTGGAAGCAGCTGAAAAACGTCCAGCTTCTATTTCCCAGAAACAGAGCCTGGAAGATGGAAAATAACAAACAGAGTTTAGAGTGAGGGCAGGAAGTCTCTCAGTTTCTCACGGCTCCAGCAGCGTCCCAGGCCCCGCCGCTGCTCTGCTGCAGTCAACATTGATTGGCTGATTAAGCACAAATTGATTAGCGGGCACTCATTAGCATCCCATTAGCCATGACCTATACCTACCAAGACGCACTGCGCTCCAACTCAAATGGATTAACAAGCACAACAATTCTGCCAGAGACAGGAAATCTGTGAACACTTGTCCAAAAGCCAGAAATCAATGGAATTCACATTATTTACCCCCAGTGGACTCACAGCACACTTTCAGGTAGTGGCCCAAACCCCCTATTTTCATATTTGCATTTAATTACATTAACAATTGGATTCCTGACCTCAATGCCCTTGCAGCAAATGCTATACACTGTACAGATTCCACACCCACTCCGCCTTTTTGGCTCTTTATATCTTCCCTACTGGTGAAGATTTATTCCAAGGTAAAATGAATTTAAACTTCAGTAAACCTCCTTTTAAGGACTCATTATTCCCCAAGTTATCTTTTCTCAGATTATACCTTGATGTATTTTGTAAAACGCCAAGATGGACTGTACAAATACATTTGTAAGAGGTATTGTAATGACTGTTAATGACCGCAAACCTCTGGATGGACATCTAGCCATCTTAACGATGGAACGCTCATATATGCTATGTCCTCACATCTGACATCACGTATATCATTGTAACTTATTTTTCCCAAAAATGCATCTTTCATGATTATACCTTTTGAAAACATCACCTTGTGACCAATGGACCAGTGGAAATGATCTAACACTGCTTGAAAAAAGGGTCACTGGATTATTTGAATTTTAGCTCCTCTCTATGGTTCTTCTCCATGACCTTCGGGAGTATTTTTTATTTTAAGTCTCGGTTCGTCTCCATTGTTCTTCACCATGACATTAGGGAGTTTTTAAACGTGGGTCAATATGTAAAATTCACTTTTCAGATCAATTTCAATTGAACAGAATTGACTTGCTATTGGCTGGTAAATGGCCATGTTTTTTAGAGGTAAACAAGTGTCACAGAGGTCCAGCTTGACCAGCAGCTCAATATCCAGGGTCAGATGCCACACACCTTCAGTATGACATTGCTGGATTGTTTCTTCTTATCACTTATAGTCTTTTGCCACTAGACGAAGACCTGTTTGTACAATACTTCAGCCTCTCTGAATGCTATAACCTTAAAAATGGTCTGGACTGCATTCTGTAGCCTTTTCTCTTTGTGGAAGCAATTAGATCTTGATTGGCTGATGACCCTGGCTGCCCTTTGTGTTCCTGCATCTGTCCTGAATGTTCTGGGATGAAATTCCGAGCAGTAGAAATTGACTGTTGATAAGAAGAACCATCCTCCATTGACAGCCTATGTTTCTTTAAATGGAACAGGGATTAGAAAGCAATCTAATTTGAATTTATCTAATAAAAGCAAATCATTTGGAGAACAAAGACCTGGAGCTGATATTTTCCTTCACTGCTGGAATGAATATTCTAATATAGGTAGGTTCAACAGGTCAGTCAATCTCATTCTTTATTATCATCTGTGATAAGCCTTTTAAATAACACACTACATCCTGCAAGATTATTTGTGGACCCTGAAGTTATTTCTAAGATGGTCAAGTGCTTCTCAGTTTGAGGATACCATAGTAAATCAAATCTTCATATTTAGGGCACGTGTGATGGCGGCATATAGCAGTGAAATAATCTTAGAGGAAATATTGCGAAATTGTGTTTTGAAAATATCTGAATCACACATGTGTCATTCAGGCTTAGTTGATGAGATGTTGTAAGATGTTTTTGCATGGTGAATTACTATTCATCTACAACTGACACTGACGTGTGTAAACCCCCCCCCCCCCACTCACACACACACACTCAAACTAGCACCACAAATGCTACCACACCACTTACATGTCAATGTGGTCTGAAACCGATCTATGAAGAATGAGGTTAGAGCACACCAGGCAAATTGTGCAGTGACTGATGAACTGCTGTCTGTAATTGTACACCTATATAATGGCCTTATAGGGTAACTAGATGTCACAATAGTGGTCAAGAGCTCTTTAGTAGAGATTATATATATATAGCTGACTATGTGGAAGCTATGCTGGTTGTACTCAGAGATACAACAATCAGCCACAACATTAAAACCACTTACCGGTGAAGTTATAGTGACACCTGTCAGGTAGTGGGATATATTTGAACATTCAGTTCTTAAAGTTATGTATTGGAAGCAGGACAAATAAGCAAGTGTAAGGGTCTGAGTGACTTCCACAAGAGCCAGACTGTGATGGGTAGACAAGTGGGTCAGAGCATCTCCAAAATGGCCGAATGTCTTGTGGGGTGTTCCCAGCATGCAGTGGTTAATACCTACCAAAAGTGAGGCTTTAGATTTATGCTAATGTTAGCAGTGAGGACTTGAAGTAGACTCCGGCTCCTGTGCAGGTCTGGTCTTGGTGAATAAAGTAGCAGTCTTAAAGTTACATCTACAGAGTTGGGGCCAACTTGCGGGAAGGTGCTGGTACTCCCTCTCTGGGCTGTAAAATGAATTCTTGTCTACAGGCAAAATGTAAACATACTCCTAAAAAATGCAGATATAACAGAAGCGCTGATGACTATCCATTGTTTCAGATGATTGATGCAGCAATGAAGCTTTGTGGTCTCCAGTGATGTGTTTATGAGGTAAGATGCCTGAAATCGTACTAAGGTCACACACTGTAAGTGACTGAGCGACTTCTATCTGTCATGAGTATGAACAGGCCTTTGACCTTTTTCTGGCAAAAGTTTCCTTTGTCCTTCTCCCTGATCTCGTGGCTATCTACGGAGAGATTAAGGAGCTCTCTTTTTTATTTCCTTTCAGACAGATGAAACTTAATTCAAAGAGTCATATTTCCAGTGTTTGCTGTTCAGCCAGGTCTAATTCATGAAACAAATGGTGTTTTCCCCCATCGATCTAAATAATTTAACTTGCTATAATGTAGCCCATGTGACTAATCTTAACCAAGAATCTGATGAGCCCTGAAGGCAGGTCACTCTTTTTTCCTACCCTCTTCTTAGCTAAGAAGTGATCGAGAAAAACAGATCTTGAAAGTGTACCGGTGCTCCTAAAAGCTTCATGAATATGGCTCCTGACTAACAATCTGACTCACACTAGTCCTACACTGTCTGAAGTCTTTCTGACTCGTGTGCGCTCAACTTTAGTTCATGAGAAAGTTGCAGCCATCTGTGATGAGCTGTTAAAAATTCTGCTTCTCTCAGTCCAAGAGCCTCCGAGAGCATCTGATGCATAGTGGGTTTTTTGTCACTAGCTCTAGCGGTTGGTGATTCAATGCGCCAAGAGGATGAGCTCCATAATTTCAGACTAAAGCGCGAATCTCGGCTCCCGGCACAGATCAGATGACACATCGCTGAAAGCTGCCGTCTCCGTGCCAGAGACATTCGGAGACAGAGTGAATAAATTATCCTAAGAGCAGATCGAGCTTTGTTAGTCCACCAAAATCCCTACTACAGCAGACCTTTACCCCCCATGAAATCTGCCAAGACTATCCATGTATTTTTGTGTGAGAGAGAGTGTACATGTGTAAATCCTCTGTGCATATATAATTTGTTTTTAGGTTTAGGTTTCCTGAGTGCATGGGTTAATCACAGTGCAGCTATGAAGCAGGAGGGCCAGCTGAAGCCACACTCAGCTTAATCTAAAGACTGCCCTCTCAGAAAAAGATCTTGGGCTTGGTCACATACTTTATTGCTCATTTGCTTTATTTCCGAGACTATTAAAGTGATCAATGTCAAAATTATTTTTTTAGGAAATTAAACTACACACATCTTTTAAATATACACAGACAACTGAAGCTTGTAAAAGACATAGCATGTCTTTTCTTTGAACATTTTAAATTGTAACATTAAACTGGACCCTGTATGTAGCAGTTTTACAGTGAGTGTATTAGTAAAGATCCCTGGCACAGCTGTCATCGCTGTTTTCCTTTTCTAACAATTCACTATAACCTTCTTACACTCTGAGTCTTAGGCCCTCTTTAAAATGCATCCTGGTTGACTGATTAAAATGGTCCTGGCTGAGGTGATCTGGGACACACATGACCACATAACACCGTGTAAACACTGATGTGTCCCTGAATCATGTCACAGGAAGATAAGCCACATGATAGAGCGCCAACACTGAAAAAAATGGAGAGAAGTGTAAAATAAAACCAAATTGACTGTAGTGAGTCTGGAAGGGACAGGATATCCCAAGTGTTCTTGTGTTCTAGGGGTCAGGGAATGTTAATGTTACTGGGCTCTGGCAGCAGGTGCATATGGACATGTGAGAACTGTATTGCAGGAGAGTCTTTGTTTCAATTCATCCAAGTCTCACCACACATTTCAGAATCTTTCCTTTTGCAGGTAATGGGAAAGGCTTATGGCTATTGCTGAAACAAACTAGGTGAATAAGTAGCTCACAACTATGCCTAAGAAAAGCAAAGATGAACAAGGACTATTGGTCAAAATAGTCAAAAATAAGCTACAATAATAGCAAGACAATGGTTTAAGGTTACGCTAAGGCTAATGGCTAATGCAAATGTAAATAAAGCTTAATATATATGTGTGTGTCATGATTACTGTTTCTGTTATGGTCAGTATCAGACTATAAGGGCTCAGACAGGGTGACCTTTTGTTTTATTTTTCCAGGACATGTCCTTTCACAGAAAACAAATCACATGTCATCATTTTAAAAATGCATCATCATCTTTACAATATTTCTCCCTATCTGACTGGGTACGCCTGTGTTAGCCTACTGTAACAATGCACATGGCTGGACAAAAAAATGACGTTATTAACCAATACTTAGTATGAAATAAACATTTCTTTTTCAGTTTTATTTTTGTTAGTAGCAAATAATGTTCACATCTGGTTTTGGTTTACATTTCTTAAACCAGTCTCTAGCCCTGACAACATGTATCATGTACATAGGCTCTAGCAGTATCTCTCCAAATAGTACTCAGGAACCCCCAGATGGTCCCCACTTTTGCTCCAACTCACAAAGCATTGGGATATAAGACAAATGTTGCCTGTCTAGCAGTGCCTGAGGATTGGTTTGGAAACCACTGGGTTATTTGACCTAAGATCACATTCGAAAACTTTTTTGCCTAAAATATTTTGTTGCCTAAATGTGCCTACATGTACATTTCTTGAGGTAGGGGAACTCAAAAATAAGTTATTTGATTTAAATCAGGCTTTAATATGTTTTATATGTGATGCTGGATGAGTCACATATTGAATACATGGCCTTTCAACCATAATAAACCGATCATGTTTTTCTTCGTGCATATAACTGTGGTCCATTTAAAGTTGATGGTACATGACATTACTGTGCATGCAGAGCCTTTCAGGGTGAAGGTGTGTTCACACTAATGACATATATGGGTCAATTACAAACACAAACAAATGCAGAAAGACCTGAACAAAATAAACAAACCTATCAATACAGCTTGTAATTTAAACGTAGCCTTAGGAGAAGAAAATCTGATTTGTACCACTTTAGCTCTGTAATGTGAACGCAGTCTTAGGTGTGTGTTGAGGCTCAGGAGTGCTGTTGCGCAGTGCTAGCGGAGAGGTGCTGGGAACAGATGGAACGTGGATGCGGCCTGTGCCTGAACATGGTGCCGATGCGCACACCTCCTACATACTCCCGGGCCGCTTAGAGTGGACAGCTTCCAGAACATTTCTGGCACTGAGGAGGATCTATTCACCATCTGTCTCCCAGGACGACCTCCTAACACAGGTCCACTCGTCACCCCTCCTGCCACCCTTGTGCACCGGTGTGAGAGACTGAGGCTGTGTCACAGAGCGGCACAACAGCTGGCAGCGGGCATCAAGATGAGACAATTCTATTTGTATTCGCAGTGAGCACCACCTGCTGAGTCTCAGAAAACAGATGACTGAACATTATTGTTAAGAAAAGACTTCTCTGCCAAAATCTTTGAATCAATAATAATCCGTCTAGGAAAAATGCACAATAGTAGTCTGTTCTCTGTAGCCAGACTCATTGTCAATTTTACTAGAAACCACAAAGGGTAAAGGGGGCGTTTGGCTTATGCCCTTATCCAGAGCGACTCCCTAGTTACAGGGACAGTCCCCCTGGAGCAACTGAGGGTTCAGTGTCTTGTTCAAGGACCCCATGATAGAAAGTGGGGTAAATACCTGCGACTTTGTGGTCATCAAGTTCACATTCAAGTGTTTTATCCACTAGGCTACTATAACTAGGTGGAGTTTTTAGGCATACAAGTACTGCCCATCTGTTGATCTGCCCCCACTCTGCTTTATCCATTGGTGGACAGGGACGACTAATATTATCTGGATGGTGGACCAATAATAGTAGAGTAGTGGCACTTTTATGGTTTTATGAGAGTGTAACAGGCACAGTGTTGTCACTAGTAGGTTGAGAATAGTCCCCCAAACTACACCATTTGATTTGTACCTTAACAAGAACAGGCAAAATTCTCAACCTATTTATTTCACCAATACGCACTTAGTTGTGACATTAATTATTTAGAAATGTTGTTTTAGTCCAAGCCCCTTGAGAGGTCCCTCTACCTAGAGGCACTGGGTTGTATGAGCTCCACAATTCCCCAGCTGGGGTGTTCCTATCTTCACCTTTACTTAGTAGATTAGAGTACTTTTCAGACAGATAGCAGCACAAAGTGCTTACCAGAATTCAACAGTAATGGGAACTGAAGTTCATGATTGTCTTCTGTTACTGCTAAAAGGTTTAATTAAAAAAAATAATAATCTGAGGCAGTGAAATACACCAGTATAAAGTGGAGAATACAAACAGTAAGGGACAATTCTGAATAAAAGAAATAAGTTTTCAAGTGCTTCCATAAAATATGGATCAAGCTTGTCTGTCCAATAAGAGGTAGAACGGAGCTGCACATCCTCTTTTTCTGTCATTTATAAAGAGTATTTTCAGAAGGTCAGTATCTGCAGATCAAAGATCACGGGTTGGAACATAAACAGATGCTTCAAGGACATTTAGAGCTTTAAAAGCTCCATTTAAGATCCATTCTGAGGTATTCTGATAAAACAGGCAGAAGGGGTGATGTGAACCTTCCTTCTTGTTTTGATCTGAATCCACAATGTACCATTTTCTCAGTCAAGAGAACATTACAATGATCATTTCTGCTGGAACTAAAGTGCATGCACAATGTTCTCTGCACAGCTCTGGGATTGAAACGACCCATCTTTAACAATATTTCCCAACATACTTCTCTTCTTTAGGGAGTGCATATGTAATAAAACACAGCTTGAAATCTAAAATTTCAAACATTAGTCACAGTGTATATAGCAAAATCTATTTTTATATGATACTGAGACTGTGAGCTTGATCTCTAACAATGCCATTGTCACTCATAGATGAAAGTCCAAGAAAGCATAACTGGCCTTGTTCTCCTGGGTATTCTCTAAACCCACTCCACACAAACCCAAAAAAAGAAAGAAAAAAAGCATCAAAAATTGTTCTGGAATCAGAGCATCTGTACCTCTGGATGGTCCCTAGAAACCCCGTTCCTGACCAAAGCTTTCTAGGTTACCAGTCCTTGGTCAGGAAACATAAAAAGGAATAACGTTTTCCACAGAAGCTTTGAAACAACGAATTTTTTAAGACACGACTCATCCAGCTTTCATTGCTTTTGAAGCTCCTTACTCTAAATCTTCAGCAGTTTTAGGCAGGCAAGAGGATGGATGAGGGGAGGGCAAGGCACCGCAAGTTGATTTCAATCTTTAGCACGGGTCACGAACGGTAATTAGGCGTTCAGAGGGGAGTGTGTGGGAAGAGCCGGAGAGGGGCAGCTAATGAGGCCATGGGCCAGGGACGGGTGAGCAGTAGACTCAGCAGGGGGCTTCACACACATGTTGGGAGAGAGAATGCATAGCAATAATAAGGTACACTGCACAAACACACAGCTGAGTGCTGAAGTGAAGAATCCAGTGAAGAAAGCACAGTAAGAGAAATCAAGGTGATTTCATGACAAAACTTTGCATAAAGACTACTGCTGTACACCGATGGACTTTTGCAAAAATCTGGTTCACACAATTCCCCCCTCGTCCTAAATGTGGTATATCAGCCTGGACATACTTGGAGTTTGCTTCTTTAGCTTTACATAAAAACATGTGGCAAATGGATCAAACAAATAACTTAAATCAATGCGCAATGCCCAAATCATCACATACCAGACTTAAACTGTGTGACACTGTCAAAGGACATTTTTGTTAGTATGCCTTCAAGAATGAGGCCATGGTATACTGTACTTCATTAAAAAAAGTTGGCTGGGCAAAAACACTTCTGGGGGAACGCTGGGGATCAAATGCTGAAGGCTGAATAGGCAGAAATCTGAATGTGATGGTTTGTGATAACACAGAGATTCAAACTAGGTGATATCTGAGGCTTACTTTCCTTATTCACCTTATTTTTCACATGATTATCAATTTGGGAATGGAAATGCCATTTTATTTTTTGATTACCTCGAGTTCAAGGCTTCACAGAAGTAGTCGAGTTGAAAGTGAAAGTAAAGAATGTCACTTGCTTGCCTAGTCATAGCTTCAGATGTCTGTATTTAAACTTAAACTGATATCAAATGCGAATATGGCACCAAGCTAACCCCCAGCTAATTTGGTGTCATGATGGCATCACAGCAGAAATGAGGACTATAATAGCAGAAAACAAAGCTTGACTGAAGCAGTAGGTTTCTACTTTAACACAGTTAAGTTGAGTTTCCACATGTAGCATAGTCAAACAGGGCATGTTTGGAGTCCAAATTTTAATTCTTTAATTTAGAATTGCACCTGCAAAGCTAACACTGCTAACAACAACAACAAACTACCCAAATCAACCCAAATAATTTCTGTAAAGATACATCACCAAAACCTCTTTCAGATTTCTCAAACCGCATCCAGATCTTCACTAAGACCCTAAAGACTAGTGGATGTTGTTTAAGACCCGGTACCCTAGTTTACAACTGCATGTAACAGTACAGTTTAGTTAATTTATATAGATCACAGGTTTTCCAAACTGTTTCCTAAAACATATCCACAAGTCTGTGCCGCTTTAATGATAAGCTGGATCAGGTTTGAGCGGGTTGAGAGTTTGAGCGGGTTTGATCACAAATTTTTTAGTAAAGCCTAAGTACGTTCTAGTGTTTAGTAGCAATAGAGCTGCAACAATTTAATTCCAGAACATATCTTGAATGATTAATCACATCCTGGGAAAGTAGAAGATTTTGGAAATGTAATATTTGGCTGAACCGTGTCTATAAGTAATGCCAAATAGGTTTGCTTGAGTGATTTCCCCTTTCTATAAATGTGTTGGGAGATAAGGAAAACCTTTACTCCAATTAAATATTGTTAGCAAAGGGCTAAAAAAAAAGCTGACACATTTAATCTTGCTATGTAATGAGTTTCCATGTGTTGCATTTTATATGGGGAGCTGGCCTGAAGATGGTTGCTAGTACAGGTCCTGCAGTAGCGCTACATCGCATTGCAGTAGCGCTACATCACATAACAGTAGCTCTCCCTGCTGTAATACACCTGCCTCAGGTCTATAGTTACTGTGCCAGGTGGATGTGAGTTGACTCCTGAATTAAAAGCAGGGAAAGCACTAAACTGTGCCGAGGTGCTGATCTAGGCGGACGCTGACATTAATTTGCACTGCACAGGTAATCAAGCCGCTTCGTATTCGTTAATAACACAAAAATCTTGCAGTGTGTAGTTTCCATTACAGTGACCCTTGACGGAACACACAAACGCCTTGTCTTACAGCGTGTTAGGCCCGTGTTATTGAACACAAGGACACTGGCTGTACAAATGACTTGTTGCAATGGTACTGCCATCTGTCAAGCTCAGAAAACACAGCTAAATCCATCTCCAAAGTGAAGCAGCGAGTGACCTGTACAGAGACATTGCGAGCTGTTTTGTTCCCGTGCAGAAGCAGATGCTATGGTGACTGCTCTGAGGAGTGAGTGAGGGCACTAGCTCTTGAGTCACGCTTCCAGCCAGAGCAGCAGGCAGACTCCAGCACCACTCCGCAAAAAAGAGGCGTCGGAGAAGAGTGTTTATTCTCCCCCCTTTGAGTTTGTCAGCACAAGACTCCATGCGTCACCTTGTGTAGGATCTGAAGTGAAGCCAGGGCTAACTTTGAGACACATCGCAAAACCAGTTCCAGTGGGTCGAATGGCCTGCATTAAAACTAGCTCAGAACCAACACTGGGACATTAAGGAAAATGCTGCATACAGGTAAATTGTCATTTGCTTTATAACATCCGCACACTTTCAAATTAAGATGCCAGAAAGGGTGCTTTGAAGCCACAGTAGGCAGTCATGGCCTGTCCTTTTCTGCCATAGAGCTGCACCTTATTACTTTGTTTCATGAAAAACTTCTTGTTTCAGTAATTAGTTTTATAATTACATTACGTTTATAATTTCACAAATAAAACTCTCCTCACAAGCTCATTAGACTGTCCCATATTTCACGAGCTTTTAATGTTTTCCAGTGTGACACATGTATTTTTAAACCACTGTGAGTATGATAACCATTCCATGCCAGTGTCTGTTCAATTCCTACACAAGCACCTCATTCTGCTTCATGAGGGACTGATTACTGATCACCTGAATCACATCTTATTTAATGAGGAGAAGCATAAAACACTGCTGTAATCAACACTCTCCTCTTGCAATGTGACCAGTTGGATGGTAAACACTATTAGAAGTACATCAAATGTAATTATTGCCATTTTGTTTAAGAGTGAACAAGAGGTTATTCAAATTCTGTAAACACAGCATCATTTCTTTTATTTTGATGTTTTGTCATTTCCTTTAAAATGTTGCTTTAAAGAACAATATTTTTTATTTGGAAATTAGGAGAAATATTGTCAGCAGTTCTTAAAAACTAAGGCTTTTTTTCCAGAGCTGTATAGCCATTTTATTTACTATCCAAAATCACCAGTCAACCAACATGTGTTTTTTGAGCTTTTATATGAAGGTTTATGATAGTACCAGTCTGAAAAAAGTTTTTCTTCATGTAGTATTTTGCCTATCAACCCCCTGTATGTACCCCTCTCCTTGGAACACTTTAAGCTAAAACTTTAAGTTAAATTTTTTAGACGTCTGGTTCCTATCACCCCCACTGTAAAGAGATCTGCCTCAGTAGGTTTCTCAAGAAAGAAGTATTTAATATCAAACTACCTTGAATGATATTTATATTTTAACCACTTAATTATGCAGAAACTCAAAAATTGCTGCTTAAGATATATTCTGAGAATTCCTCTTTAAGCATAGTCATGGCAAATAGTTGATGACTAAGCATAAAGCAGATAACAGACAAGGTTGTCAACGGCAAATTCAGATCCTTGTGCTCAAACAATGAAAAGTTCCTTACATACAGCACTGACTCACAGTAGAATATTTTTCATGGTGGATAAATTGAAGTCCTTGCGATGAATAGGCCTCTCAAGGGTGTTTCTCTGCTATTTGCCATATGACCACTAGGATCTCGCACCCCCGGTAACCCAGGTTAGGATAAACTACTCAGAGAATGGATGGATGGATAAATGGAGTGTGAAAGTATGGGCAAGACTTCTGAAGCTCCTTTGAGGATATGATCATTCTCAAAACTGCACCACTTCTCCTGAGACGATGACACTTATGCATGCCTAAGCATGATTTCTGTAGTACTTTCCAAAAGGAAAAAAGGTAAATTCTATAATAAATATGTAATGCATGCACCTTTGTAAGGCTGCTTTATTCAGTGCAACTCTCAGAAACGGTTTTCTATTTCTGAGGAGGCCATAAGTCAAAGTCAGAGCAAGTAAACATCTTGAATAATTCATTTCTTTGATTGCTATAGTTGAGGACGCACTGTGACTTCAGGCTTTCAAAAAGTTAGCCCCAAATGGTTTCACTTCATGCAGGAAAGGTACCTGAAAATACAGTCTACGAGCTCACAACACTGCAACACAGCATTTGTGCTACTGTCTGCATGGTCTTCTCTATACAGCTGGGAATGAACCGTGCACGAGAAGAAGCAGGCAGAACATTCTTCAGTGAAGAGCTTTAACATTTTCGACATGCACTCCCACCTTCGTCTCTAGAACTTGTGTTCCCTGCTTCACACACCTGCTTTGAACTGTGTTAAATTGTTAAGCAGCTTCAAATAGACTTGCTAATGCAGTTTATAGCACTGCTATCTACAAAAATGATCAACTGTATAAGAGCCAAAAATGGTGACTTTAATTGCTGTGAAGCTATTTCAGATAATGTGTGTGTGTGTGTGATGATTAAGACAATGAGTTTATCTCAATAGCGAATGGTGACCATTAGAGGCCATCAGTTTGGGCCATGAATGTAAAAACCCGAAAAGCCCCTCTATGATGGTTCTAATTTATGGTAACACCCTATTGGTATATGTATTAATATGTTAGTGCAAAGCTAACACAGCCCATTTGTTAAGCCCATAAAACACAGTTTTATTTTGCATTACTTTATGTTTTGCTTTATATTTGGTAGTTTCACAGTAATTCAATGAAAAGCCCTGATACTGAGCTGCCACCACAAGTTTCTCTTTCGACCAGGCTGACCGAAACCACACATATTCAATCAGTGACATGTTAAGGACCTGCAGAAGCCTTGGAGTGGTGTTTAATCCCACTTACTGGAAATCAAAACATGTTTGGTTGACTTAGTCAGAAAGTTTCCAAATCATCTCTGAATTGCACTTAAAAGCCAATGAGTGCAAGACTCAGGATTCAGACGTGCTGTATAATGCGACATTTCACCTTTTCCAGCAGTGAAAACTAGTAAAGGCTGGCTATGAATGTGACAACCCAAATGAACTATGCGATCTAGGTGCTTTTTAACACAGCAAAGAAAAAGTACTGCAAGTATTCTCCATCACTCTTCATTTTCCTGTGTGGTGAACGTATCTTTCAACAAGCACCTAAAGTTTACCCAAAACTCTCTATTCACTAGTTAACTATGGACAACCGTCTGATAAGTACGTGAATTCAGTTTCAGTCTAACATTTAGAGCCTTCTGTTCAGCTCCCGAAGGCCGACCCGAAGGAAGAACATTTATTTAACAATGAAATAAGAGCATTACCACAGTTTCAATTTGTGTATGATGACTCTTAAATAAAGTGAACTGTAAATGAATGACCGAGTTCCCAGAACTATGAAGGTCTTCTTTATTCGTCTTACAGCTCCAGTGAACTACTAAAGCAACAAGCTTTGGGCAGAAAACGTGTCTTTGCTGACTGACTAAATGCGAGGTAAAGGGACAGTGGTGTAAACTTGATTTCTGGTTTAATTCATTAGACAAGTTTACTCGCAGAAGTAGTTAGTACCCATTTCTTTTGCTCGGCTCGAAACAAAAACACGAAAGCATGTCTTGGCTTGAAACAAAAACACAATCAATAATTCAGCTTGTGGCATATAGTAAGGTCACGCACATCACGGGCCACTGAGCTCCAACTGCAGCCCGGCTTATAAGCCAATAGCCAGGCCTACATTTGCTGCCTGCAAAAATCCAGCTTTACTTTGTCACCTTGGTCTAAATTATGTATGACGTGGGAAGTGGGGGCATAATTTCTAGGTCACCCCGGTATAAGAATGCACTTAACTGCTGAGCCAGAGTCTCCAGCTGCCTTTGCGTGTTCGGCCTTTAAATCTGTGGATGTTTGTTGCTTTCACTTTTACATATTAAAGTAATATAAAAAAGCACAAGGTGCTCCTGCATGTCTACAGTTTAGCACTGAACATTTTAATACCAAACAACACTAGTGCGACAAAGGACAGCAAAAGTAAATTTTTTTCAAACAGCAGCTCCTACAAGCAAAACTGGACTAAAAAAAAAAGAATAAGGCACACAAGGAACACACACTTGTTGCATTTTATTGTATCAAAAGAAGAGATTGCGTTCATCCATAGAATGAGCCGTTGCTCATGGTATAGACTGAGGTTATGACCTAGTAAGCAGTAAAATATTGAACAGCATTTCTTTATAGATCTGTAAAAGCACTTACAAACAACAGTAACTACAACAACAAAAACGTTGCTGCATGATGGTTTGAGTTCTTCACTGCAGCGCAAAGTTTTTCTAGGTAAAAAGTGGTGAAACTAAAGGGGGGGAAAAAGTAGGACACGAGTTTATGTGAGTTTGAGAAAGTATAGATGTGAGCAGAGCACAAATATAGTTAATGTTGACTGATGATAGAAAACTCAAGTCCTTCCCAGTGAAACAACACACACACATTGTTGGACAGCGACTGACACCTAATGAAAAGAAAAACATATTTCGGTCTATTTAGCTTACAGAAAAAGGTATGAATACAGGAAGCTTACACGTGTGTGTGTGTGTTTGTATGCTGCACCTGCACAGTTTTTGTTTCAGAAATCTACGCTTCAGTGGCCTAAAGGCCAAACTTCTCGTGGGTGCAGGCAAATTTCCTCATAAATTTGCTTCCAAGTCTCCAACAGTGGACTGCGGTTTAGGAGGTAGTGCGGCTGCTCCTGTAGAGTGTAGGGTGCTTTTTGGGGCTCTTTACTGTCTGCATGTGTCATGAAAGGCCTCAAGGGTGCGGAAGTCCCTCCAGGTGGGTGGAAGGCCGTCCTGCAGGAATTTGCCACAGCGCTGACACGGAGTTTGAAAAAGCTTGATGTAGCTCCTGAGCCATGTCTGTCAGAAACAGGTATAAAAGAGGTCAACAGCACATAAAACTTTCACACATCAACATCGAATATGAAAAATGAAACATTCTGATCCAGGTTTTTATTCACATAAAATAAAAGCACTCTACAATAACAACCACCATTATATGCAGCAGCCTCAAGCAAGCGCTGTCCAAGGTGCTGAAGCGGCAGCAGTCGCTGGTGTCAAACACTAGAAGCGGCACGCCAGAGGTACTTCATCCTCGTGTCTGAGCCTCGCTTATATATATATATTTTCCAATCGACTATTCGATCAGAATAGTCGAAGTCGCGTCGACTAGTCGTTTGATGACGTCATCACACACGCAGCGGAGGAACATGGGTGT
>JBBPCY010000018.1:15956080-15966499 GCA_037974405.1 Brachyalestes nurse
ATTGATGCTGGGCCACGATTACATTTTAATTGCAATTAATCGCATGGTTTTCTGTGATTAATTACATCGTTATACGCAAAATTACAGAATTACAAATATAAAACCAAAGCTATCTGCCCCTGCCAGGGCATTCACGTTTTAAAAACAAGTTACCCTCTGGACAAGAGTCCAGAGCATGGGGATGGAACCATTATAGCAGTCGTAAAGGGGGACCAACTCAATATGAAAGTTTCTGAAGGCAGTGTCATTAAAGTCTCTGTTGGTGAAATGGTCAGGTGTCCCAATACTTTTCTAGGTCCTGGCTAGTTTCCAGACACATCCAGCATGCTCTGGAGGTTGATTAGGCTTGAGAATGACCCGTTGGGCGAAAGCTGTATGTATAACATACATATATAATATATATACATCTATAATATATACATATTTTGCATGCTATGCACGTATTTGCCATGGTAGTGGCGGTGGTTAGAAGCCTGGGGGAGACTGGCGATAGTATCAAAGGTTTGCAGAAAGTGTGGAGAGGACAGGAAGAGGAGGAGGTATTTTGTCATGCTCATTAACATCCCCTAATTACGGCCCAGGCAGCATCACTCACAAGAGAGTGCCCACAGAGGGCCGGCCCTTCCCTCTGCCCTCAATCTCACGCCCTAGTTAATGCTGCGGCACCACCAAGCCTGCTCCAGACATCCAGCATGCTCTGGGGGTTGATTAAGCTTGAGAACGAACCGCTGGACGAAAGCTGGACATTTTTTACTGCTCTTAAAACTAAAGGTACTTTGCCATAAAAGGTGCTGTGGAGAGGTCCCTCAAAAGAACCACTAAAGAACTTCTCAAAGGAAGTTTTTCTCTACAAACACCCTTTCTGGCACCTTTAGTTTCAAGAGTGAGGTTGTATCTTTGTATCTGTTTGACAACTCTCCTGTCAGGCAGACCACCAGGATCTGATGGATTCATTTCGTTTCGAGAGTCATTATTCCCTGTTTTATTAACTGTAGGCCTTTTTTTATTGTCAAGCATAAATCAAAAAAAGGCTTGCAGTTGGTTTTCAAGCGATTTTGCTCTAGATGGTATCCTGACAGGAGGGTTTGCCAGCATCCTGAATGTTGTTAGGAATTCTATCGAAGTCTACACATCTTAGACTCCAGTGTGTTCGTGATTCCAGCCTTGGCACGTCTTTGTTTTGGCTATGCTGCTTAACTGACCACCCTCCTGGTGAAAACAGCTTCTATCTTGGCACTAACTTCAGACACGATGCAGTCAAGGTACAAAAAGCACCAACCCCAGATTGCTAATGAGGTGAAATAGCCGACAAACTACAGGCAATCGGACACCTTCCCAACAGATGAAAATGTTTCATTCTTCTAGCTTGAATCTTTTCATCTGAAAACGTTTATACCCAATCTGCCTAGCAATCCAGCTTGGCGGCTTCGTGAATGAACTTGATTTCGTCGAGGCAGACGTTTTCTTTATTTTTCATCCACTACCTTGATTTGAGTTATTATTTGTAGAGCTGAGGGCAGGGCTCCACTACTCTCCAGTAAGGGGAACAGGACCGCCTGACCTGACTTCAAAGCAGCATCGCTCCAAGAGGAACCGCAGCAACCACTCGAGAAGCACTCGAGAGGAAAAACCCCTTCTGCAAACACTGGGGCAGGCTACTGTAATTGAATAATATAGAATTCTTTAATTTTTCCCCTTGAAAATGATTACATGAAGAGAAGTGATTTAACAGAGTAGAAATGCATGTTTGTATGCTTCAAACGTACCCATGTAAGTTTAAAAAAACAAAAAGGAACAAGAACAAGATGGAAAGTCTGGCATTTTGATGGATGCGGTGTACCTTACAGCGCTGATTAAAATGCTAGCACTTCTGTTTTTGACAAAGTTCTGCTGCAAGCAGTGCAGATTAGGCCTAAAACTGTGCTGTGTTTGACTATGTTAGCTGTACTGCATCAAAATGGTTTACCTTTGCAGGGTTTTGAAGCTGCTTGCTGTACTGTGGTGGCTTGGATACGTACAGAGTATTGACTGTATTAAATACGATTGGGTGGTATGAGTGTTTTACAGATATGGAGGTATTTAGAAGTCTAAAAGGTATCGTTTTCAGTACTGACAGTGGCATTTACTGTACTGAGGTGTTACACTGCAGTGGACCACCCAGCGTCAAACAAAACAAAACTGCACAATTTGTGGCAGTGGATCACTCAAGACATTTGGGAAGTCTTGTGAAGCCAGATAATAATAATAATAATAATAATAATAATAATAACAATACATTTTATTTATAAGCACCTTTCATGACCCTCAAGGTCCCTTTACAGAAGTTATCTAGAAATAAAAGTTAAAGGATGAATTAAATCAAGAATCCTAAGAGTAAATTATATTATAAAGAAATGTTTTAAGTCCTTTTTTTTCCTGAAAGCAGACAGTGGACTGTGTTCTCAGATGTTCAGGGAGGGGGTTTCACACTGGGGACTAGCGAAGTGAGACGGTGTTCACTACAAGAAAAAATAGTGAAAATAAGTACATAGATTATGCAATAGTATGTTTTGATCTGAAGAATATTTACATTAAATCATACAATTTTTAAAAATGCTAAATAAAAACATGCTAGACGGAGCAGCGTCAAACTCGCCAGCGTGCCCCTAACCTAGCAACCAGATGTGATCTTGAAACAATTGTGAGAATTTCTGGGATGAATGTGGTTGAAAGCATAGACTTATTAAAGCAGAAAAGAGCTGTTTTGTAGACTAATCCAATGCCTCATGAAAGAGGACACTCTTTTGAACATTTTCAACAAGTCTGCAAGCAAGCATGATGGACAAATCCCTATTAAAGTATCACAAGCCATTCCCATACATATCTATTCACATCAGAAGATCTCCCTGAAGATCTGACCATGTGAAACCAGACATTTGGCTTTTTATGCATGCATAAATCTAACACATTAACGTTGCTAATGTCAATTTGTTAAGTAATCTCAATTAGGCTGGCTTATGTTGTTTATGTTGTTTGGGGCAGCTGGTGGCCTGGTGGTGATCAGAAGGTTGTGGGTTCAAATCCCAGGACTACTAGTGTCTCCACTGAGGTACCCTTGAGCAAGGTACTGTCCACACACACTGCTCCGCGAGTGCCCCTCGTTGGTGGAAGTCCACTGCTTCACTTGGTGAATGGGTTAAATGCAGAGAAGAATTTTGTGCTCTTCACACTGTGTGCTTTGGTGTGTTCACGTATGACAAATGGACACTTTACTACACTGTACAGCATTCTTTTATACACAAAAATAAAATTTTATTCTTCGAATTTTACTTTTTCATACCTTGCAGGAGTAGCAGGAGTCTGAGTTGTGTCCATTTTTTATAGATACATGGAAAAATATTTTATTAGATGTTTTTCATCTGAAATTGATTTCAAATCTTGATTTTTGATTCAAATTTTGAGATTTTGATATTACTTTATTTAGTATTTATGAATATGAACCAACATTAATAGCACAGCTAAAATGAACAAAAAGTAGACTGCAAAACACAGTAGTGGCACCAAATTTGTCTCAAATTTGTTATCCGGAGATAGAACTATTCCATTAACTGACATAGCTGACCCAGTCATCAATTTATCCCCAAGTCCAAGTGGTCCACTTCAAATAAACAAACACGGCCAGAGAAGCACATGAATGACTGAACTCACTTTTTTCAGAGCAGCGTCTTGAGGAAGTGTGTTATGTTTTCTTTAATACGGTAATTAGTGGGGCACAAAGCGGTGCAGGCAAACGAGGCGGGGACGTTCGTGTTCAAAGCTTTGTTGTGAACTGTGGCATGGTCCCCTGGGTGGAGGAGCTGGCGCCCGAGCGTTCCCTGCTGTGGTCGAGCAGGCCAGCCTGCCAACTGGGCCATCTGGCAGAGTGTGCCCCGTGGGCGTGAACCGGCAAAGTCCCACGGCTGGGGAAGGGGCATTTGTAGTCTTCCTGGCACAGCTGCCAAGATCCCTCACTCTCTTTCCCTCTCTTTTTCTCTCTCATCTCCGTCCTTCCCCCCACCGCCTCAGTCGCTTTGCCAAAAAAAACATGAAAAACATCATGATTTCTGTGGCAAAATACAAGAGACTGCATGGAGGGCCAGGGTCCCGAAGGTGGAGATGATGGCGTTTGGGCTGAGAACATTAAATCAATGCTACCCAGCGATTTTGTCAATCAGCCAAAAAAAAAAAAAATGCCATTGCAGCAGGAGCTTTAACAGCAGAGAGACAGAACACGGTGGAACCAATTTCACTCTTGAAAGAAGACAAATACCAGAAAGCACAAGGGGACACTGTAAAATCTCGACAAATCTAAAGCCATGCCCTCAAGCTATGATGATCCCATGTCTTGTCTTCAGTGCTTTTGCTGTCTGCTGCTGCTGTGAAGCTCAAGCTTGGCTTAGCCTCTTTGCAACGGAAAAAAAATCTGCATTACTTCAAGACTCAAACATCTCTAGCGCCAATTTACTGGCTCCCTTCGGGATGTTTACGAGGACAGCCAGAGGACAGAGCACTCAACAGAGTGTGTCCCCAGAAACAAGGACACCTCGCCATCCTGAATCCACTCATCATGACTTCGTACAATGCACAAGTACCGGAGCACCTCAGGCAAGAAAGAACAAAGCGCGCCAGCAGAATAAAAGATCCTGGACATTATTGATAACCAACTGACCTAGTTTCCATCCCTCACCTTATCATGACGGTCTCTGCAGCACAGCATGGTCATCAAGCGTTTATAGTTTTTTCACCCTTTTCTTTCTATTTTTCCTGATTTGTGGTTGTCAATTTCATACACTTTGACTTCGCCAAGCCACATGAAACTTGGTGTGATTATAGTCCCACATGGCTGAAACAGAGTAAGAGGTTTGTGTCTCTAGGTGCGCATGTCCTTTCATACCATTGCCTCCTGAACTGGACTGGACATAAAACACCTTCCCTTTATCCTTAAATGTGGCAACATTTACCTTTACACAATTCATATGGTCAAATGGTCCACACATCTGCTTGGACCCTGCTGATATGACCCAATTATCACTGGTTAAATATTAAATAAATTACCTTCTTGAAGAATCAGCAGTGATTGGTTGGTATCATTATCCTACATTAGTCTCTCTTACAGCTATAGAATGGACAGATTCATTTAAGGAATATGTTTATTTTTTTCTTTTACCAATAAAGCACCTTGGAATCTTTAAAGAGTGTCACCTCATTGCGCTTTTGTTCTGTATTTATACTTACAACCCTTACCATATAGTGTACATATAGTGTATATGGCCTACAGAACATAGGTTACTTTTGCTGAATTGGCAGAACAGATTTATGACTACATGTAAGAAGGCCCAAGTAAATTTGACTGCTGTGTAGAATCTTCCAAAGGTGCTCTTACCAGCAACACAGCCGACGTTCCATTAGGCCGGAAGAGCTCGATAGACATGTCTGGAAACATGCGGCCGATTCTGGATATCACATCATCAACGTACCTGCGGAAAGAAGAAAGAGACTGAAAATCCTATAAATTCCTGAAAATTCAGTTCATGAGCTACATCTGAAAGAGACGTGAGGACATGATTGCCACTGTTAGAAAGTCAATCCATTTTCATTAAGGCAACAATATTGAGAAAGCTGTTTCTTTGCATTCAATACTATTGATGTGCTCATGGCAGACTTGTAATGTATTCCTGAGATACACTCGCAGTTATCACACCCATCTGCTGCCTGTGACTCTGCCTAATTCTCTCTTTACATTTTACCAACTTACAGTAGAAGTCATTGATTAATCTATGTGAAACCATGAGCACGCTCGTCAAACAGACTAACAATTACAAATGAAGTTTTAAAGCATATTTTTACCATCCTAAGAAAAGCTTGTTTAGTTTTTATTTCAAAAAGGTATGCACATCAAAGCAATACCATTGTACAGGCATGTTGGTATTTACGAAGTACTGGAATACTCAGTCTTACTCAACCTTATCTTATCTTATTTAATATTACTATACTGCTTATTTTCGTTAGACCTAGTTCTAAACCTGTTTTTATTTTTCTACACAATGTGCATCTGCTGGTTTGCTTCAAACATTATCTCGCTGTACTTGTATAGTGACAATAAAGGCACTTATCTATCTAACTACATGTTTTGGCTTGAAAAAAAGCCTATGATTGCTAAATACAAACTAGAATACCAATGGAACAAGCAAATACTTCAGTATTTATTTTATTTCCGCAAGTTCTAATGTCAGATATTATTTATAGCTAAACAATATGGTATGCATGATGAATGCGGAAAACCTTCTCTGGATGCCTGCCATCACCTTCACTGTCCAGAGGTGAATGAGCATTTAAAACCCCTGCCAGAGTTGTTGAACTTGCTCGTTAGACATCAGAACGCTGGGAGTTGGAGAGCCAAAGCCTTGAGCCATCCCTTGAGTCAGCAGAACCGCCACCAAGAAGAGTCACCCTACATGTATTGGCGGGTCAATGCTAATAAGGGTTTAATGAAAATCTCCTTTGCCATCAGCTATCAATAGACTTGAGGGACTGCTCCCGCACACAAAAGGGGAAAAAAATAATTCATTAAAGAAGTGCCTGAGAGAGGTTGGTCAGAGTGAGAGGATTAGTTTAAGAAGTCATTTGAAAGTTAAAGGGGCAAAATGTGCTCTTTCTCTGAACTCCTTATAACTGACTGTCAATCCAGCACACACACTCATGGCCAGCTGGATGGGAACGTGAGTGGGAAAAATGGAAATTTCATTTCGACTTAAAGTACAGCCTGCGATTACTCGTTTGTGTCTTTTCGGCCCACCCCTGTTGGTGATATGAGAAGTGGCTTCCCTAGTCCACTTCCAAAGTCTTCACTTTACCAGATTCAATTAGATTACAGTACATTTAATATTCAAGAAAATTATTACGTCACCGTCGTGCCATGTGTCTTATCTATATAATGCCAAGATTTGACAACATAATAAGCAGATAAAACATTTAAAGCAGAATTCTAGAGACTTTTTTTTAATTGTCTGCATAATTAAAAGGTTAAGATCAGTCATTCATTTTGGTCTGATGTGAAATGCGTCAAACTGACTTACTTTTCAGATTTACCACCAATTTCAGTGGAATTCCCTTTTAGCATTCATTTCATGCATGCACTTCATTTTGCAGCACCATGATATACATCAACTTATTCTCTCTTTCCCTTCAAGTGACGACCAGGTCTCAATCTGCATCTCAGACTATCTGGCCGACATCTCCTCTTACATGGTGGCACACCACCTCCAGCTGAATCCCAGCAAGATCAAGCTCCTCTTCATCAAAGGGAGTCCATCACCAAGCCACGACCTCATAGTTTCTGTTGGGAACTCAATTATTGTCCCTTCAAAGAAGGTAAGAAATCTTGGTGTTATGCTAGATGAAGATCTGTCTTTCTTGCTTAAGGTTGATCAGATCTCCACAACATGCAGATACCTTCTCTACAACATCAGAAGAATCTGAAGAAATCTTTCATGAAAGCCACACAGATTCTCGTCCAGTCTCTGATCATCTCCAAACTGGAACTCTCTACTGGACTTCCACTGAAGGTAACAAAACCACTTCAGCTGATTCAGAATGCAGCTGCAAGGTTAGTTTTCAATGTTCTGAAGTTCACACACACACACACCACACTTTTACTAAGGAATTTTAATTAAGTTAACACTTAACATTTCAAGGCCAAGAACGGACTTGCACCTCCTTACATATCAGCACTGACCAAGCAGCGCCACTTCTCGTCCTCTCAGGGCATCAAGCACTGCTCATCTGGAACCTCCTTTGCTCAAAAGAAGAGGAAGACATGCGGCAAGACTCTTCTCAGTCTTGGCCCGCCAGTGGTAGAATGAACTTTTTCTTCCAATCAGATCTCTGGAGTCAATCAGTGTCTTCTAGCGTCGTCTGAAGACTCACCTCTTCAAGCAGCACCTCTGTGCAGCCTCTTGTTTCTGCTTGTTTATTTATTCTTCCACATTTTCATTAAAAAAAAAAAAAACAGGAAAAAACTCAACTCCATGCCTTCCCTACTTTAACCTCTGACTTTTCTTTGACAGGAGTTGTTTAGGTATAACTTGGCAGTAACTTGGTTGAATAGCAGATGATTCCAGTATAGATTTACAGGTTTGAAGAACAGATGTAGACTACTTGAGCACTGATGTACGTTGCTCTGGATATGAGTGTCTGCTAAATGCCGTAAATGTAAATATAACTGCAGGCATTAATAGGTATACAGTAATCCCCCAGGTGGATCAGAAGTCGCTGATTTTTTTTGAGAACCGAACACATAGTTTTACGCAGAAATCCCCACAATAACGCGGAAACTGCAAATATCTTCTGTCTTTTTTTGCTTATTTGTGGCAATAAATATATTTTTTCTGGATGTTTTCACACAAGGGGACCCGTTCACCTCGCCGCGGTGTCCCAATACTTTTGTCCTGCGACCGCCACAGGAGACCTGTCATGTCCCCTAGCGGCCACGAGGGGCCGCCATTGATGTAGTTTGTGTTTGTTCACCTTTCTGTGGGGATTTTGGGTTATTATTAGTTACACGTGTTTTCGGTTGAGTTAAGTGATCGTGTTTGTTCATTGTTTCTTTTGGGGTTTTTTGTTTTGTACTTAAGGGGTTTCTGTTTCACAAGTTGAGTTGCAGGTTCTCCATCGTGCTTAGTCTGGGTGTTTTCGTGATTCTGTGTCAAAGAGAAACGTATCGGCCCTGGAGCCTGTTTTTGTTAAATTTAATAAATGAAACTTTAGAAAACTAAAGATGACCACGTGTCAGTATGCCTTCTGCCTCACCGCCGGAGACCCAGACATGACAAGACCTTTCCAACGAGCCCTCATTTGTATTTTTAGAGTAGATCAGGTTTTAAGCATGTTTGGGGGCATATTTAGGGTTTACACTATAAAAATACGCATTTTTAGGCGTTTTTTTTACCAAAACACAACAACACGTTTTTTCCACTATATGCGGGGGCTCTTGGAACGTAACCCCCGCGAAAAGCGAGGGATTACTGTATTACATAAATCTCGGCATTGTGCTTGATTTTGCTGTTTAAGAGCCATACTGTTTCGTCTCATCTTTTATTTTTTGGCTCTATATCAGTATTTCCAGTATTTGACCGCCATAACTGATTTCAACATTTAGAGTTGGAATGTTAATGTTTTAAATGGTCCCCATAAACCATTATGCTTTACAGAGTTTTTTTTTACACAGGAACAATATGGGTAGAGTTTAGGAGTCTAGTATAAAAGAGGAAGATGTCCAGAAATGTAAAAATAATATCAAAGGAGTGTTAAATTTTAAAGGAAATCTAAATTTTATAGTTCTGGTGAGGAAATCGAATTTTCAGGCACGTTCAACTATGAAACCTAATCAAATGCATAACATCATCATTGCTAGATCTGAAATAACACATTTTTCTCATCAAACTATAGCAGAAATTTGGATTACGTCCCTGTCTGATCACAGCAGTTGCCTCCTTAGACTCATAGTGGCCACTCAGCATCCATGAGCATTGACAGTTCTATCCCAGACTATTACAACATATAGGTTGTTATACAGTTTAGGGAGCATTAGGTTCAATCTGAGATAACTCGATAATCTACACATAATTTAGGAGGCAGTTAAGGGATTTGCCAGGGACAGTTCAATTTCATATGCCTCCCAGCTTAATAAAACTCATTTAAAACGTTCTCTAGCCTTGAATTGCAGATTCTGTCTCTAGAAACCTCTAAACAGGGCTCTGTTTCCAATCATACAGTCACTGAATTTTTTTTTGCAACTTACTAGAGCGAAGTTCCTGATTCAGTGATCTTGAGATGTTTATTTATACTGTCATGACAGTAGCCATTTATTAGCCCTGAAGCTATGCAGTAATGAAAAGTTTGCCAGGATTTCTATTGTAAAAATTTTATGTGGCATATCTTAACAAACCGAACATGTACTGATGAAGAATTCCACTCCTTTTATTCAGAATTATTCACATCTGAAGCTAACTGTGAAACTCAAAGCATCTTATTGTGTCTTGATTTTTTTAATTTGCCACAATTTATAGACTCAGGAACAGACATTTCAGCTGCACCATTAACCATCACTGAGCTAAGAGACTTCTCCACTGTATGAACAAAGGAAAATCACCAGACTTGGCTGCAATCCCTGGATAGTTTTATTTAGCTTTTTGGACTGAGCTTGACCTCCTTATGTTAGAAATGGTCAATAAGTTAACACAGCTGTTCTGTTCCTCCTCTTAACCCACCAGCAGGGGAGTTTTTTTGCTCATGGGCCAGTGTTTAAATATTCCAATTAGTTATTTTCTATAATACACACACACACACACACACACACACACATATATATATTAGGGCTGTACCAACACACATAGTGAAGGT
>JBBPCY010000018.1:15970713-15989670 GCA_037974405.1 Brachyalestes nurse
CCATGTCTTTATGGAGCTTGCTTTGTGCACTGGGGCTCAGTCATGCTGGAATAGAAAAGGTTCTTCCCCAAACTGTGTCCACAAAGTTGGAAGCTTGTTGTCCAAAATGTCTTGGTATTCTGAAACATTTGGATGAAGCCCTTCACTGGAAGTAAGGGGTCTAGGCCAAACTCTGGAAAACAGGTGTGTCCCAATACTTCTGCCCATATTGTGTACTTTATAGCTCTGGATAAAGGCGTCTGTACCTCATTGTTGGGTTATCTTAAATCAAATTACACACCTTATTATGCTCCGTAGGAAAACATGCAATTGTGTAGTGTTCCAAGATCTCATGATATGTATAAACAAGCTTATTGAGATATTTTTGTGTATTTTATCACAATAACAATATTGCGTATTTTATCACAATAACAACACTGCTGACTGGAGTCACGTCAGAGCACTGTGTTTTTATAGGATGTTCAAAATATGATCAATTGTTCTCCCCAAGTTTAATCATGGTTGACACCAAGATGGGTGATCTGTCTGTGTCTATAGACCTCATTCTGAGTGAGGCTGCTGTGAAGATCATCTGGACTGTATTCTGGTGCCTCTTCTCTTTCTGTAAACAATTAAACCTTAATAGATTGAAGACCTTTAGTTGCCCCTGGTGTTCTCATGCTTCGCTTGTCAGATTGAAGTCCAGTAAATGGAACAAAACAAAACAAAAATAGCCACTAAAAAACTGGCCATGAGCATTTCTGTGCATTATTATTAAGAACCTTGTTTAAACAATTCAGTACTGACCTGATAGAATTTTAGTACTGAACAAGACAATATAACATTATAACTGTTATGAACTGTTAAAATGGGTGGCCAAAAGAGGGGCTTTTTGATATGTCAAATGCCTTCTGTTATCTCCTAAAGTATCTCTAAAATATTAACCTAATATTAAATGTTAATCTACAGTTATCTCCTGACATTAGCCTGCCATGTTCACTCCGATATGAAGCACCAGTCAAATCTGACATAATACCTAAGGAAAAAAAACATGTAAAAACGAGAAAGTAACAAAAGGGCTTTCGACAAATATTCTTCAAAGCCGCCCTCCTATGCCTTGATTCAGAGTCACACACTCTGCTTTCTCTCAAGCAGCTTTCTAAGGTGCCACCTGGGATGCTTTTCCAACAGGACTGAAGAAAATCAGCACATGCTGAGACCTTGTTCAATCAAAATCATGTGCACTCATAGTTTTTGACAGTACTTTTTAATGTGATACAACTATTCCTTTCTGACTGTCATCAGATGTCAAAATATATGAATACACATACACAAATGTGTGTGCACGGAAATATTACACACACACACACACACACACACACACACCTCTTGATTGTACTTTCGGTTTATGAGTCACCAGCCCATAAGAAAAGAGATAGGATAAGACAGACCTTTATTATTCCCAAAAGTGGGAAATTTGCATTGCTACGAAAGTGGAAAGTACAAAGTTACAAGGTTAAGAACAGATGCCACTGCGAAGACTCCCCACTGTTTCAGGTTTTGTTAATGGCTCTCACTGGGGTTTGCTGGGGTCCCAGGGCCTTAGAAATGACTTTGCAACCCTTTCCAGACCCATATTTCTCACAATTTGCTTTCTCATCTCTTCTGATCATGACAAAGTGTGATTATTAATGCTGAGCCATTTTATTCTTCTTCACATTGGTGAGAAAGTTCTATTTAGGTGCTGCGTATGTTCACAGCAGTAATCAAGACCAGGTTTGTTTAGTCTAATCAATGCAAGACAGCAACTAAATGTGATGACTTGGCAGAGTGAGTAACTAACGGGGCATCTACTGTTCCATACAAGGCTGGTCAGTGTTAAATAACTTATTACAGGACCATGTAAAAGCTGTATTTCGGCTTTACTCAGGTTGTGTCATGTTAAATTGTATTTGAAAGAAACCGAAGTTACTTTTTCATGGCACTATGAAAACTCCCGCAGTTCAAACTTTTGTCTGGAACTATATGCTTCTAGACAGAACCTGTTTTCCTTGGAGGTCCACCTGTGAAAGTAGCTAGCGATGCAGAATGGCAATGTTTGATAGCGATGAGAAAGAAAAAAACCCCAAAACATTAAAGCAAACGCGCATGAAAGCTGCGCTGCATAATTCATGTGCAGCTTCTTTTAGAAACGGCAAATTCATCAGGACAATAGCACCTGACAGAAGAGTTCGTCTCCATTCACCTTGCTGCCTGTCGTCCTTTACCCGTCCGAAATGGCGGCACGCCTCCATCGCGAACCCACAATGCACTGCAGGGTGGCAGCTCAGGCAGAGTGGGTCACCATAAAGCCAGTCAGAGCAGATCTGTCATAACTACACTTCGGTGTGACTGTTCACAGTGTGTTCTTTTCAGGTAACAGACAACATACCCTTGCAGGCCCTGGGCTGAAGGGTGCAGTAAGCCAAGCATGAGTGAAACATCTTCAGTACAGGCCAGTCCAGGCATTTGTTGTAAGGGCTGATCTAAAATAACGCCTGTCAGGGACTGTGGACTGAAGGAGCAGTCACTATCACTGTAGAAAGTCAATGCCATATCTAGTTTGCTGTATTTTCCTTTTTTGTCACTGGATGGAGACCAACTTCAGCTTAAATACCAGCAAATTATGGTGCCTCTTACTGGCAGGACATAAATGGGACAGTAAATAAAGCCAGATGTCCACACAGTGAAGGTCTCACCAACGGCAACAAAAGCAGGAGTCATGGGGACATTGTAAAGTAAAGTGTAAATTGACCATTTTTGTCACATGTGAACACACCACAGCACAGCACACAGTGTGAAATTCTCTGTATTTAATCCGTTCAGTAGGTGCAGTGTCCGGGGAACAGTGTGTGGAGACGGTACCCTGCTCAAGGGCACCTCAGTGGTGCCACTGTCAGTACTGGGATTCAAACCTACAACCTTCCAATCACACCATACACCCTCCATAACCACCGGGCCACCAGGTTATTAACGGGTTATTTTTTTAAATATAAGGAAATATAAACTGATCTTAGTATTCAGTCATTCATTCAACCATTTATCTGAGTTGCTTATGCTTAACAAGGGTTGTGGGGGTGCTAGAGCCTGTCTCAGCAGTCATAAGGAAATTGGAAGAGAAACACCCTGGACAGGTCACCACTCCTTTTCAGTAATCTTTGTATTCATTTATGTAATTGAATGTTTTAAAGTCTACTGTCAAACCATCTTACTAAATCAAATTATATATAACAATGGCACAAACGTTCCATGTTAAACTAAAAACTAGCTCACCCTCTACTGCGCTCTCTTTGTTGCAACATTAGCAGCGCCTGTAATACCACTGGAGCCTGAGGACTTTGTGAGTGTGCCCCTCAGGGATGCCACGGCGGATGAGAGGGATGTGTTGAGAGTTTGGAAAGGTCACGGCCTTGTTTGTTAAGCCTGTTAATAGTGTTAAGCATTTCTGTGAGTAGCAGAGGAGCTTCAGGAACTTCAGTGCAGAAAGCCAACAACTTGTCCCAGGAGAATAAAGGTTAGTACGATCAGCAAACCCACAAAACCAAACTGAAAACAAAGGCAGTGCTTAGAAAGCTCTGAAAATTGTGAGATGATGCATCTCCGTTATAATGCTTTTCCACTGTCGCAAGAAACTCTGCTGTACTGTGAACAAATGTTTTTTCCATTTCAAATAAAAGGACTCATACCTGTCACAGACGGCAGGGCCAAAAGTAGGTGGCAGCCAAGCTGACTGCATCACTGCTTTCTGATTGGTCGACATGTTGTCATCGGTTATTGTTTTTTTTTTTTTTTTTATATTGTGCATGCAAAAAACATATATATTAACAACTGGCAAGTCAGCAAAGTAAAAGCTCCACTGTCTGTTTGGGTTAAAGATAAATGGGGAATGGGAGTTTGCTATGACGCTACAAATGTATCTTTAACGAGAAATGTGAAGGTGTACCAGAAGATAGCTGGGTTAGGTTTTCATTGCATAGCTAAACAAGGGCGAGCAAAAAAAACCCCAAAAAATCGAACAAGACTATAAATAATAAAAGATCACAATAACAAAAGCAGCTCTGACAGAAAAACGTTTAGCCGGTTCGACTCCATGGACGTGGTTTTGGGGCGCCGACTGGCCAGAAACTGTGGAGAGAGAATTCCACTGCTGCGTCTGAAACTCTGTTACCAGGCTGAGATACACTGAAACTTCCGTGCCATGGCAGTGCGGTTTGGGCACAGCGCGGTTCCTGAATACCTATGGAAAAGAGCCTTAAGTGCGGTTTTGGGGTCAGGTCTGTTTCAGGTTTTAAATGTAGCAGTACCATTTGGACTGGGATGGGTCTCGAAGTCATGGGTCTGGGTCGGGTTAAGACCTCTATGTTGACTGGAAGAGGAAAAACCAACCAAAAAAACAATACAGTCCACTTTTAGATCTCATTTTAAATCTTAGTAAAACTTAGTAGTTTAAAGAATTATCTGGTCATTGTTGGCATTGGCCAGCACTGTGATTCAGTATAGTGTTGGAAGTGCTGTGATTGCATCTCTATAACGTATTAGAGTCCTGTTCATTTAAAATATATTGAACATACCTAAAGAGGACATTCAAAGAGCTAGTATAGTTAAATCATCACTGTAATACTGTAATGATCAGGTATATTTCAACACAAAACATCGTCATGGTTAAAATAACACAAATTTAGGAATATTTCATGAGCAGAACTGATAAAAATAAGAAAATGAATGCATCAAAACCACAATTAAATCTGTGTAGCTGCTCCCAGTGAGTTTGAGAAGTCTGACAATTGGTAACTGACCATCAGTAAAGTGATGAACTAAAACTACTTAAGCATAAAATTATAATCTAAAATATCAATAAAAAATGACATTGTCCAAATAAGAAGTTTATTCTATAAATTCAATATAGGTCTTCCACTAGCCCAGCCCTCCTTCGCCCTGGTGAGGGAGGGAGGGAGGGAGGAGGGACACCTGTCCAGCACTCTCCCATACTTTCTCTTTCTCATTTCTCCAGCTTCTCTTCATTCTCTCCCCCTTTCATCTCCAGGCAGACCCCCCGGCTCTCTCCTCTCATCCTGCTCATTCCCACACTTAGGAGCCTCTTATCAAAGCCCCCCATCTCTGACCCCGCTGACACCATGCCAGAGACAATGAAGTACTTTTCTCTGCTGCCATATGCGCACAAACAAACCAATCCAGCCCAGAACCGAGAGGGAAACCGGTGGCCAATCTCAGCTCCAGACAGAACAGCTTTGAGCTCGCCAAGCAACAGCTGCTCCGTTCTTGCAGAATTTTTTCATACTAATCAGTCTTTTTGCTTTTGTAGGGCCCAACAGATATGAAAACCCACCAACAACTCGTCATAAATACCACTTTAATCAACTCAGCACAATTTTAAAGGGCTGATACAATTTCATGTGTTAACCAACGAAACAGACTGCAATGGGAAAACATAAAACTGAATTTGAAGTGAAGAGGGATGGACAAAATGAAAAAAAAAATGCTTTAGTCAACAGGTGTGTGGTTTTGTTTAGGGGCAAAACAAGGATAAGAATTTTTTTGTTGTTGAGGGGTGACTGGAGAGAGATGAAACAAAATATTTGGAATTTAATCACTAAGTATTTTTTTATGATGCAATTCCATAACAATGAAAATCATATCATTTTCATAAGCAGTAGATCTTTTCCTGATCTATCATTTATTAAAAATATTTCCTCTCCTTCCAACTCTTATTTAGAAAAAACACATGTTCTAACTTGTAAAGAAATAACATTTCTTTTGTTTATCAACTTTTTAATGGTCAAAATTGCAGTTTTATAGAATGCCTTTCAAAGTGTGGCTTTCCAATAACTTCGGAGGAGTTTTGCCATGGTGGTGATCTCATCAGGTGTTTTTTACGCCGTTTAAAAACGCAATCAGAAAAATGACTCTATTAGAGATATTAGAGATTTATTTCAAAGAGAAATTGTTTCTGTACCTCATGTAATTACATACTGAAGAGAAGCTAAAAATTATTCCATGGAAGAAAGTATAGTCTCTACCCTTTTTTGGCTTAATAGAACAGAAAGAGTTGAGCGGCATTATGGGCTGACATTTCCCTTTAATATTCTTCTGGATCTCCTTAAACATGAAAAACAGTTATTTAATTAGATTACATTTATTTTCCTCTTAGATAAACATTACACACAAAGGTATTCGCTAATCCAATTCTACTCTTTCAGTGCTTACTATTGATTTTATTTTGCTATTAATAGCATTTTCTAGTAAACTCCATATTACCTGGGACTGAATTATCTAGTCATTGTGCCAGATGTCTCTGTAATTTCCATGTTTTGTATTAAAGTAAGTAACGAGTAAACAAATAAGTAATAAAAATGATGATATGCTAATAAAATGATTCTCCCATTTTAAATGAGTAAGTAAATAAATAAAGATTTAGCAATTGTTTCATGACAGTTTGACATATATAGAGAGCTGAAAAAGAATTTTGTTGTAGTTCAAATGTTGCAGTGAGAGCTAATATTCTCTTTAACTCCAATGTATCTGACAGATCGGCCCTTCAGGCGCACCCCTTTTCCTCTCAGGGCTTTGTGGCTCCGCCCTGATGGCTTGGCTGACAGGTAGGCTGTGAAAATGGAAGTGCATTTACTTGAAGAAAACTTGGCAAGTAAAACAGGGGAATATTTTCATTTCTCGTGGTTGTATTTTGAAATAAGAATCAAATAAGCACGTTTCTAATATTACAGTTTGTTGAATGAACGGAACGCAGACCTTACACGCCTCGTTTTTCTTTCATTTGACTCAGCCCACACTCTATTACTTTAGCATGAAGAGGTAGATCTATAAATGGACATTTGTAGATGTGGCTGGTTTCATAACCTCATGAAAACACAGCATTCAAAATGTTTTACAGCTTATTTTCTGTACATGGAGTACAAGGAGTGAACGACATGCTCTAAAACTGTGTATCCCCTACACTTCATTCTTTTATTTAAAAAAAGAGAAACATTTAGCTTTCTAAGATATGGGCCTCTTAAAAATATCTCAGTCAGCCTTTAAAGTGAAACTAGCTTTTTAGATGCAAAATCTGCATTTTGCTGACTTTTATCACTCCAGTGAAAGACGCAAATGTTAGCATTTTGAAACTCAGCAAATACAATCTTTAGAAAGCATCAGACTCCAGTTCATGGTGTTGTAACGTGGCAATATTCAAATTCTGCAAAACCCAATCAGAATGACTTACTGGATCGGCAGGACAAGGGTGCTGGGCTGGACTTTCGGCCGTCTCTTCGCTGAGGCTCCGATCTGATTGGCTGAGCGTTTGAGAGACTGCTGGTTAAGGAGGCTGGAGGCCAGGCCGGCATGATACTGCAACTGCAGAACCAATAAAAAGAACAAATTGTGTTGGGCAGGAGAGTGGCAAAGCACTGAAAATAAAGACTGCCCCCGGAACAGATCCTTAAGAGTTACTTTGATCATGAATTCTGCCCTGTTGACTGTGGCATTGGCACCAAGTCACTGGAGCCCAAAACCACAAGCTCACAGAGTGTGATGAATGAAAGAAAGACAGGGCAAGACTGTCAACAAGGCTGAGACAAACATCAATAAAACCACACTTCAATACAGATCAACACCTGCCTATATGGTTATACTACCATCAAGTTCTAGACCAGTAGAAGGTAAGGAAGCTCTACTATCATGATCTCGTTTGTGTACTACCTTCATTTAACATGCAATCCACAATGTCATTTAAATGTCAATCACTTAAAGTATTTCTTGAAGTGCTCCTTGAAGGACACTTGACTCTTGACATCAGTGATGGAGAGAGTGGTCGGCTGCCTCATGGGCTTTAAGAACAAAGCAAGAATGGCCAGAAGAGCACATTCCTTTAAAAGCTTTCTGACTCTGGGGCTAAGTGGGCTTTAAAAGGAATAGACTTAAAAAGGCAGTTTTTTTTTATTAATTAACCAATACATATTTAACATCTGAGGTTTGCTTCTTTGGTTCTGATCAGCAGCTATGGAGCTAACGGAAGCTTGTAGCCAGAGCTGGGCAACATTCAATTAAATGTCTTCCAAATATGTATTCAATTTGTAATTAGTTTTGAAATATTGAGAGATTGCGTTATTATTATAATACAATATAATATAAATGTTATTATTATTTAAAATGTCATTTTATTTTTGACTCTGTCTGTACAGCATACTGATATGGACTGGTATAAATAATAGCCTGCTATAGTCACTAATAGGAAAAGGTATAGAGACCAAGTACTGAGCTGGTACCAGTTCCTGATTGGTCAGTACTGAAAGATAGCTTGGTCAAATGATGCTGTTATCATTGTTTATACAAAGCTAATTCATTCTAACATAGCTGACATTTTCAAACGTTTGTTGCTACACTGGATCATTGGAAGGGACGGGATCGATTCTCTGCACATCACTAAACATGTGCTGTGATTGCTCCTCCCTCATTATACACTATATGGACAAAAGTATTGAGACGTCTGACCATTACACCAACAGGGACTTTAATGGCATTGCATTCAAATACATAGATTTAAATATGGAGTTGGTCCCCCTTTGCAGATATAATAGCTTCCACTCTTCTCAGAAGGCTTTCCATAAGATTTTGGAATTTCTTTGGGATTCACTTGTGCACATGCAGAGGCACTGATATAGGAAGGCCTGGCTCGCAATCTCCATTCCAGTTAATCCCAAGGGTGTTGGATGGGGTTGAGGTCAGGGCTCTGTGTGGGCCAGTTCTTCCACACCGAACTCATCCAACCGTGTCTTTATGGAGCTGCTTTGTGCACTGGGGTAGTCATGCTGGAGTAAAAGTGGTTCTTCCCCAAACTGTTGGAAGCATGGCGTTGACCAAAAATGTTCAGGTATGCTGAAGCATTAAGACTGTCCTTGACTGGAAGTGAGAGCCCATCTGAATACAATTACTGTGTCCATATAGTGTATATGCAAGAAACTCAAGAATCAAACTCAAGAAAGAAACTCAAGCTGACTGTATGTGTCTTAAACCCAGGTTGAGTTGTTAAGTAATCTCAAACAGACTTGCTTATATTGCTACTGACAGTGTAAAACATACAAAAATAGACACAAGTGCATGCAATAACTAAAGATAGAATCTAGATGCCTTTATTTCATCAGTACTTTTGTTCGTTTTTATTTGAAAATTGTGTGAATTCAATTTTTTCCCCGAGCTTTTCTTTTAACAAATGTTTGCCAAAAACAGCAATCCCAACAACAATCTGCTCCTCTGGGAGGAGGCACTATCCATCCTTTTCGGTCCAGACCACTTCCTTAATTCCTCTTCCCCCCGCCCTCTCTCTCTCTCTCTCTCTCTCTCTCTCTTTTCCTCATGAGCGGAACAGGGCGAGCGCAGCGTCTTTGGCTTTGATGTTGCGTCCGCTTGCCGAGGCCTGTCGGCAGCGTTCTTCCTCAAGTGATGAAACAGTGTGAAAGATATCAGCTAGCCGAAATGCACAGGTGTAACACTGTGTCACTCTGCTGTCAGGAGCACTGCTGATGGATGTGACGGCACTCTGGACGCCAACCATCTGTCAGGCCAGGCGCCTGAGCCGATATCGCCTCCATCTCACAGCGGAACACAACCCTGTTTACCGTAACCAGCTTCTGGTCGCTTACCACAAAGACAGAGAAGGAAAAAAATATCCTACCGCCAAAATATGGATTTGGAACATTTAAAGGGCCCATATTGTACATTTTCTCTTTTTCCTCCCTGAAAACCGCTTTTAATATGCCTGCAGTTAATTCCTTCCCATCCTCTCTCACAAGAAACCTCTGCCTGCATGCTGTCGGCATCACTGTGTCTTTAATAGTAATATGTGAATGAATATATTAATATTCTGATTGGCTGCCTTGGACTGCATCATGTTCAAAAAGCACACGAGGCCCAAATGCATGGAGCAAACTGACAGAAATCCTAAGGGGGTAAAAAAATAAAACTCCAGTCACTTCTTTCAGATATGTGGATCCTTTGCAAAGCTGCACTGATGCATTTGATCCCGACAGCCAGAAACAGCACAACATTTTTCTCATTTTCCACTCCAAAAACTACAGGCTGCAGGAACGACACTCTTTATCACTTCGCTGCAAATGAGCAACTGCTGCCATTCATATGCAAATTGTTAATGGTTGTGATGTGATATAACCCTGATATATGCAAAAACAGGCTGCTTTTGAAGTGAAGAATTCTACAAATATTCTAACCCCATTACAGTCAATCCCTGAAGGTATCACTCTAAAACGGCTGCATACATAAAATATCACGTCAATATAAATGAGCAACTGACCCATTGCCGTTCATATGTAAATGTGTTTATGTATGTGATGGGGCAACTAGTGCCATAGTGGGTAGGACGTTGCCCCTGCATTCAGAAGGTTGTGGGTTCGAATCCCAGCACTGCTAGTGTCATCACTGAGGCACCCTTGAGCAAGGTACCGTCCCCACACTCTGCTCCCCGGGCGCTCCTCATTGGTGGCAGCCCCCTGCTTCACTTGGTGAATGGGTTAAATGCAGAAAAAGAATTTCACACTGTTCACACTGTGTGCTGTGCTGTGGTGTGTTCACATGTGACTACAACGGGCCACTTTACTTTCTCGCCCTGATATATACAAAACGGTGCTTTTGCAGCTTAGCTTTCATTCTCAAACTGGGGAGTAAATTGTGGATTCCAGATTTTGATGAAGACCCTACTGACCAAGGATACAAGTAGTCTAACCCCAATACAGACAACTAGACAACAGGCAGATGGAACTCTGTACCAGGCCTCTTTACTGAAGGTGTCACTCTAAAACAACTGCATACATTGTAAAATATTCTTTCAGCATGAATGAGCAACTGAGCCGCTGTCGTACGTATGTGAATGTGTTCATCATAACCCTGATGTATGCAAAACAGGCAGCTTTTGCAGCTTAGCTTTCATACTCAGATTGGGGAGTTAACAGTACATTCCAGCTGTTGACGAATTCCCTACTGACTGAGGATACGAGTAGTCTAACCCCATTACGGCCGGATGGAAATAGAAGACAGTAAATGTGCTCATGGTTGTGACATCATAACCATGATGTATGCAAAACACAGGGGAGTAAATGGTATACTTTGATCAAACTAATTTCAAAACACCATGGAAAATCCAACGCTCCATTAAAGGCCCCCTTTAAAACTTAAAACAGGCCTTTTGGTGGCTAAAAGAAAAGTGTTGCAAATGCTAAATATATTTACTCTTTTAACGGGAATAATGCGGCAGGGTAAAGGGAATAGTCCAGGGACACTCAAGCTGTCGAGTGGCTGGCGAGAGAGGTTTTGATCATGTTCTTTAACATCGGCAGTGCAAAACTAATAAATAAATAAATAAATAAATGCTGCATTCTCTTAAGGCGCCCGATGTTCTGTTTAGGGATTCATCACCACTTTCCCTTACACAGACAGCCCTCTTAAATTAGAACTAACATAGACCTGCAGCTCATTAATTGCTATTAAAATATTCCTCCTATTGAGCTAATTAGCTGCGTTCGGAGGCTGCGGAGCCGCGTTCTGCGAGCGCGAAGCAGACGGCACAGTACTCCCCCTGTTTAATTTGGCTGACCAAAGCAGCTGTGTTAACGGGAAATTATTTTAACTAACTGGATCCCGTTTTCGCGGCTAATGAGACTAGTTTGTAAGGCCCAGATCCCGCAAAATAAAAAAAATTTAAAAAGGCTGCTGCTGATAGTGAGGTAGGTGTAATGCTGTGCAGGATAAAGAAGACAACACAAAAAAACAACACAAATAAATGTGCATATAATAAATACATAAAACGAGTAAACAAGGAGAAACGATACAAGCTGCTGTCAAGACAAAGCGGCTTTGAATGTCAGGCCCTGGCGGAGGGGGGGGGTTTGTTGTGCACAGTCGTGCGTGGTTCATGTAACGCCTTGATTTCAGCATCATGTTTAGTCACTTTAAAGCTCGTGAGAAAAATAAAATGAAGAGAATTTACGTCTCTTTTGGAGCAGTGTGCCACAAACTTAATATTTCTCTCAGATTTGACGGAGGCTGAAGTGAGCTGTGGAAAATGACAGGCCACAAAGGGACAGCAGGGAGCCACATCTGTCATTAGCTCGTCTCTGTTGTGTTGTGTTGTGCCACATGTTCCAGTCTCCTGCTATCTGCTCCACTCAATTAGAGCAGGATCTCTTTCCTCCCATGCAGCACGTGCCCAAACCCTTTAATCGCGTGGCTTTACCCAGCTGAGCCGCCTGCTAACAACCCTGAGCGCGGCCTTCTCCCCTCAAACCCGTCTCTCGCTCGCCTCAACATGAGCTTCCATCTCTACAGACATGCAGAATGGTGGCAGACTAATTCAGAGACAGAAGAGTGAGACAATGAGGGGAGAGAGAGAGACAAAGAAAGAGAGGGAGAGAGAGAGAGAGAGAGAGAGAGAGAGAGAGAGAGAGAGAATGAATAGCGAGACAGAGAGAGAATGAGTAGAGAGAGGGAGAGTGAGAACAGAGAGAATGAGTAGAGAGAGAGAGAGAGAGAGAAAATGAGTACAGAGGGAGGGAGAGAGAGAGAGAGAGAGAAAATAAGTACAGAGGGAGGGAGGGAGAGAGAGAGAGAGAGAGAGAGAGAGAGTAGAGAAAGATAATGAGAGAGAGAATGAGTAGAGAGGGAGAGTGAGAACAGAGAGAATGAGTAGAGAGAGTAGATAGAGGATAGAGAGAGGGTGAATAAGACAGAATGAGTAGAGAGAGAATGAGTAGAGAGACTGAATTGAAGATTAGAAGAAAGAGATGGAGAGAGAGAATGAATAGAGAGACAAAAAGAGAGAGACAGAAAGAGAGAGACTGAAAATATATATATATATATATATATACAGAGAGAGAGAGAATAATTAGTAGAGAAAGATGGAGAGAGAGAATGAGTAGAGAGAGAGAAAGAGAGAATGAGAGAGAGTTAATGAGGGGGATGAAGGAATCTGGGATTAGAAAGTGAGCGAGAGTGAGTGAACGTAAAAGAGGAGGAGGAAGAAAAAGGGTTAGAAGAGGCAACAAGAGAGCAGGAGAAGGAAAACAGGTTAAATAGAGAGGGGAAGCGTTCCAGAGAGAGAAAAGAACAGAAAGTGTGTGTGTGTGTGTGTGTGTGGTGTAACAGAGAGAGAGGAGAAAGTGAGTGTAAATGAAATTAGCCAGGCTGCGTGGGTCGTCCTGCAGGAGCTCCAGGTTAAAGCTGTAAGATAATGGTGATAAACCAGAGCCTGCCCAGGGCATCCCGCCAAACTCTGACCACAGACTCCCAGATGCATCCTCATCCACAAGCACAAAATTCAGGAAAAAGCTCTTATAGCAATTTCTCTAGTCAATATTGTGACCGTGATTATTATCTATGAATTTAAGCCAAGGCTTTTTTTTAGCCAGCTTAAATCAACTTTTCCCATCTTAAAGTTTAAGCATTGAATGTAGTGTGCTGGACATCCAGGTATTCATTGCTGTTTTGTCATGTAAACATCATTTTAGTGTTTGCTTACTTCTTATTGGAAAACTCATTTTCAGCCCCATGTGTTATTAGACTGTGTATATGCTACATCTGAGATGTGTGTATGGCTACAAATTTCTAGTCTTTCTGAAACACTGAAAAAGTTATGATGTAGACCTGAAGTTGATGCTGATGGAGTAGTACAGAGTTCCCCAACCACCAGGCCGTGGACTGGCTCTGGGCCACACAGAATTTGGTACTGGGCCGCACAGAAAGACAGAATAAAAAATATTTTATTGATTATCATAGTCTGAAAGATCTTTTATTTAGAAGAAAATGCTCGTCTCGGTCACCTGATACAGTGCATCAAAAATTTTGCCCGCAAGCTAGCAAAAATGAATAAAAAACAAATGCAAAACAAAAGGACCGCTGGTGTAGTAGACCATCATTAAATTATTTTAATTTCATAAATTATATAATTATGATTTTCCAAAAGGTGATTTCTATATAAAAAAACAAAGAAGTCTTTCATTCTTTTAGTAAGACCAAAAACATTTTAGCTTTACACACAAATGATTATATACTCAATTGATCTCAAATTATTATATACACAGTAGTTGCAAAAGTTTGGGTGCCCTGGGTAAAGTACAAAGAACACACTGAACTCACAATTACTGTTAGCTTGCAAAATTTACCATGGAAAAAATGAATAAACATCAAATGTGTCCTGACTAAAAGTTTCATTCCACCCCACTCCCAAGATGTTCAACTCAGATTTAAAGAAATACTTTTTATACTTGTTCTCTTAATCATTTTATTCTTATATTTTGATATCTGGATGTACTAATAACACCTCTCTTAAGTATCGGATACACTAGGTGGCCATTTAAGCACACCTACATTGCATGCCCACTTATTGACTCCCTATATTTACAATATAGGTGCTCTTTGAATTACAATCACACACTGCATTCCATCTGCATCTTTGCATCATTTGCTGGTCGCCTTTACACTGTTCTACAAGGACCACCAGTGAGCAGGTACTACTTGGAAGGCTGATTATTCTCAGCACTAAAGTGATACTGAAATGGTAGCGGGATGTTAGAGTTTGTGTGTGAGTGTGTGTGTGTGTTGAACATATAACACAGCAAAGCTGCTGGAGTTTTGGAACACCTCAGAGTCACTGCTGGTCTGAAAATGGTCCACCAATCATAAAAATCCAGCCAACAGTGCACCTGTGGTCAGAAACTATGAACCAGAGGATGACTAACACAAACTGAGCAGCATCACATTACTCTACACCTGAAAGATGGAGCAGACACACACTCCCATCCAATAATGCCTGCTATGGTGGCTGGAGCTCAGAAAAAATTAACAATAAGTATCGATACAGGGTAGACGTACCTAATAAAGTGGCTCATCTGTGCATATCTAACTATACACTGTATGAACAAAAGTATTGGGGCACCAATACCAATCCTGTTTTTCAGGATTTGGACTAGGCCCCTTACTTCCAGTGAAGGGCTAAATCTTAATGCTTCAACACACCAAGACATTTCGGACAACAAGCTTCTAACTTAGTGATCACAGTTTGGAGAAGATCCGTTTCTATTCCAGCATGACTGTGGCCCAGTGCACAAAGCAAGCTTCATAAAGACATGGCTGGAGGAGTTCAGTGTGGACGAACCTGACTGGCCCGCACAGAGTCCTGAGGCCAGGCCTTCACGTCCAGTATTATAAATGCTCAACAGAATGAATGGGCACAAATTCTCACAGAAACTCCAAAATCTAGTGAAACGCCTTCCAGGAAGAGTGGAAGCTGTTATAGTTGCAAAGGGGGCACCAACTCCATATTAATGAATGCAGGGTCATTAAAGTCACTGTTGGTGTAATGCTCAGGTGTCCCAATACATTTGCCCACATAGAGTATATAATTATTTATACATTACATTTTGACCATATATTTTTTAGTCTTCTTGTCATTGTGTGTGTCTTTGTGTCTGTGCAGTTGTTGCATAAGTAAGCTGCAATAGTCTACCCAAAAGGGTTTTGTTCTTTCACTTTAAGAACACTTAACTTTCGTAAAAGGTTACAAAATTAGGGTCATTTTATTGGTTCTTTAGGACAGCCCAGTTTTCCTCTGTTTGTTTAACAAAGTCGAGTGATGTACGCGCCCCACGACACCCCCAGTGCTTTTGTCACCAGGCCTAAACCACACAACCTTCGCCTTTACCAGTCCAACCAAAGTGTATTAGTTTCCCACTGAGTCACAATGGCAAAACTGCAGAAGGCTGAAAGAGCTGCAGCTGAGCACTTCTGCAGTGTAATTACACCAAACAGCCGCTCTCCTGTTCCTCTATGCGCTCCCACTGCAGCACATCTGAAAAACCAACATCGTGCACATGGCGGTCGTTTGCTTAACGGCTAAAACAGGCCCACAGGAGCAGCCCTCCACTCCAGCCAACAGCGCACTTGCAAGCTTCTCATATCTGGAGCTAATTGCATACTCACATCAAAACCAATATCTATTCAAAGGAGGCTTGCGCGCATCGAGGAGAAGGAAAAGCACCTAACGAATACTAAGCGCATGTCGAAATAACTCTCTTTGATCATTTACTAGTTGTAATTCAGCACGGAGGAATGTTAAAATTACTGCTACAAGGATTTCTTCCTGCACCTAAACCAATGAAAAAAGTAGGAAGAAAAAAAAAAAAAAACATGGCCCGTAGGGGAAATTGCCTCGATTTGTACAAATCTGACCCGGTTGCTTCTAAAGGTGCATCACACAGAGCAACAAAACAAGCAATACAGCCGAAGCTAAAGTGCTCGATGCGAAGTTTTAAAGTATGAGAGGATGAATGAAGTGCATTACATCTCTCAAAATTCTTCTCAAAGGTGGATCAGCAACTTGAGTTTCGATCATATTAAAGGAACCTATGGAAGCAGCTCGTAGCTTATCAGAGCAACAAATCTGCAACTGAACAAGCGAAGACTCTGGGGATGTACACATTAAACTGATTATAAAGTGTGTTTATCAGTAACTATGACTCACTCGGAAAATGAGGGCGAGGGACTGCACTGAGGGTCTATATAACGACCCGAGGGTTTTTTTTTTCTACACAACTAAGCAGTTAAGATGTAAACAAAGTCATTCTGACTGCTTGATGTGAAATGATGCAGTGTAGTTAAACCAACTGCCAACTCTGATTCCTTTACAGTGGCGGTGATAGAAACCAGGGCTAGCTATAAATATTCCCATTTTTATTTATTTACAGAATGACCAGTGAACCTACACTTTTGCATATGAAATGCTGATGAAGGTAAAATAGTAACTCTTAAAAATAGACCCTCTTTGGGCAGGAAAAAACAACCCCTAAAAACAAAATGTCAATTTACTGTGATGCATGAAATAACAGACAGTTCGAGGAAAAGAAAACTGGGACAACAGAGTTTAGTTTTTATACCATTAAAAAGAAAATTAAAAGGTGCAAGATCTCAGTACACACAGGTTTTACAAGATGCACGAATTCATATGTGAAATCTCTTCTCGTCTTATGAAGAACTTTGAGGCTTCTATGTGTTCACTTTGTTTAAAAAAAAATAAAAAATTTTAATTACACCTATATTAGTGTAATAATAGTGTAATAATAGTTACATTATTATTACACTATTATTACACCTATATTAGTGTAATAATAGTCTAACTACTCTATATACAATAGTCTAACTATACAATAGATTATTATATTATTACAATATAATGTAATATAATGCAATATAATGTTCTTAGAGAATAAATCCCAGAAGTGAATGACACAACAGTCACTCAGTAAAGAATTTGACCTCATTGTTACACAAGGGGAGAAAAGAAGGGGGGTTTATACTGTGAGGTTTCTTCCCCAAAGTTACACCACTGCTTTACTTACCCACCCTGCATCAAATGTGTTTTAAAAAATAGACCTCAGCTTCATATCAAACAACATCAGGCAGCAGATAAAGTATTCATAACCATTCTGTGCACTAACGTTACTTGAAGTAGCTTTCAGAGGCTTTAAGACGTGTGGTTCCACTCACCAGTGCTGTGACTGCTTCTCTAACCGCTCTCAATGTTTTCACCCTCATTTTATCCTAACAATTATTTTAATTTAATTATTTAGGGATCATAGAAAAGGTGCAATTCCCCTTTATGCAATTTAAATATTAAGCGTCTTCTTGACTCCTAGCCATTCAATTTGGTCAGTTTGGTATTTAAAGCTTTTTTTAAAGCCCTCTAGTGCACTGATTAAGCAAAATGCAGCTCAAAAGCAGCCGAAAACTTTCAGTTGGAGAGGATGACTGCAGCGAAGGAGAACGGCGAAGATTGACGGACAGCAGGGAGAAAAACTAACCATGCCGCAGTCGGGGGGTTAATTAATTTTTAAATATCAGGCGAGGATCTGGAGGTCCAGGGTGTTTTCTGCGCCCGTTTCTCATAAATCAGGGATATGGGGGAAACGCAAATGACATCGGGCATATTCCTCTCCGGAAACTCATTTGGATTTAAACAAGTTTGCAGCCGCCGTGATTGAACAAGGGGAGCGAGGTGTGTGACAGTGCAGCGGCGTTTTAATAAGATCCAAAACCTGGGCTGGACGCTGATGAAATTACAGCCAGAGAGAGAGAGATCAGCCCCCTCCCTTTATTATCAGAACATTCCTCACCACAGTCTGTGGCCAGGCATTAAAAACACAAGTCTCTTATATCATAAATCTTAAAAACCCTTTCAGTGTGTGAGGAATATCTCAGCAATGTCAGACAACCCGAGAAGACACCAGATATCTGCTTCAGACATGAACTGCTGAAGACTTTTCTCTCTGGGAAAATGAATAAGATTGTAGGCTTTAGTAAGACATTACACACCACACCATGTGTCTCATTAACTGATCGCACATATATTACCGGTATACTGACTGATAAACACTGAAACAGAAACGCTCACACACACACACACACACACACACACACACGACATACAGATACACATTCCCACGCCTTTAATGTTTAAAGACCCCTGGTCAAACGGTCAAAAGATATGTTTTGTTCATTGTGCATTAGATGTGCAGTTCTCTGTGGAGGATGTGGACTTCCTTTCACACAGAGAATCAATTTGACCAGGGTCACCCAAACGTCCACACACACCAACAAAAACACACACACACACACACACCCAAACACGAACATACACACACACACACACCAACACAAACACACACACCCCAACACAAACACACACACACCCCAACCCAAACACACACACACACCCAAACACATACACACACACACAAACACCCCAACACACACACCCCAACACACACACCCCCCAACACAAACACACACCAACCCCAACGCATACACACACACAGACAGACAGACACACACACACACCCCAACACACACACACACACACCCCAA
>JBBPCY010000018.1:16000153-16026232 GCA_037974405.1 Brachyalestes nurse
TTTGCTGTGTACAGTGTCCTTGAGTGTTCTGAAAGGCGCTTTTTCAAATAAAATGTATTATTATTATTATTATTATTACTATTATTAAAATACAATAATGTTCTTTTTATTTTACACTCCATTATTATGGAGTATCTACAAATCGGTTCTTTATTCTGAACACATTTAAAAGTTAATATATTTACAGTTTAAAACAAATTTTAAATGTACATTTTTTTGTATTTAAAATAAGGCCAGTTTCTTAGACAGGATTCAGCCTAGTCCTGGACCTCATTTTCCTTCAAATACAAAACCATCATTCAGTGCCCCAGACCACCAGTAACCAAAGTCAAAACACGCCTTCTCTGATATGTACCCAGATATCCTAGTCGGCATACTGAAGAGGCAGTTATTATCAGATATATTTAGCTTTTGCTGCGTAATTTGTTTAGGGTTGTCACAATACCAGGGTTTTGCTTTCGAGACCAATACAAATATTTTTTTCCCCAATTAAACTGCTTTAATCAGTCTTCAAAAGAATGTGTCAACTTGGCACTAGCTTATTTAAAGCAATAACTGAGGGGGACTGAAAGGATTTAACATTAGAGTATTAAATTACTTCCAGAAACACAATACTGAAGACATACTGAACTCGCAATGTTATGCAGCGACTCCAGTGTCTACAGTTTTTCCATCAGGCTGAATTTTTGAGTCAAACCCCTCAAAACAGCTGCTGCGAAAAACACATTTGAGTTATTTTAATTAAGTTAATTCACTTTTCTGAATTCACTTTTAGAAAAGGTGCATTAACAGTGGCTTAATTTACTATAAACAACCATATCTAACAACTGACTGATTTTAACAGCACAAAACAGTAAAAACAGGACTGAACAATAAACAGGTTAAGCACAATGACTGCTTTCTTTTTAGAACACCTTTTGAAATGTTTTTTAAGTGCTTGAAATGCAGTTTAATGACAAAATGTAATTAAAATTCAGCCTGAAGATGACAAAGCAAATTAAAACGTAAAGACTGAGCATAGGTTGCTTTATCATTAGAGGACAGATTCCTGCATGAATTCAATCAAAAATCAAATCAAATTTATTTATAGAGCACATTTAAAAACAACAATGTTGACCAAAGTGCTTTACATTTTAAATTAAAGTCTTAAAACTAAAATATAAAAACTCAAAACTCAAAACAGTAAAAACTAAAAACATGCATGTAAATAGATAAATAATGATAAATTAAAATAAAATTTGACCACAATAATGAATAATCTCACTACTGGTTAAAGGACACAGAGTAAAGATGAGTTTTGAGCTGAGATTTAAAAACTGCGAGGTTAGGACCCAGCCTAATATGCTGAGGCAACTCATTCCACAGCCGGGGGGCAAGAACTGAGAAAGCTCTGTCCCCCCTGTTCTTAAGCCGTGCCCTTGGAGTACGTAAAAGGGACTGGTCAGACGACCTCAAGGATCTTGATGGGGAATAAGGTTCTAAATTAACCATTACTGCATTTGTTACTTTGATCCAGCACTTGCTTTTATACTCATATGCCTTGTGAAAATACAAATACCAGCAAGGCCTGGGTTTGTATCTGACCCTTCCATGTTTCACAGACCCTGCTGGTTGACCACGTTTACTTGTGGCACACTGGTATGACAGTGATCAGGGGATGCATTTTATACTAGTATACCAGAGGAAGTGGTACACCTCCCACTGCTAGTCTAAGGGAGGATTCAGTTCACATTACATGTCCGGACTGTGGACGGTACGTCTATATTTACTCTGCTTCTTTAACCTCGAGCTGCATGCTGCCTGAACCCGAAACGATACAACAACAAAAAGGTGTCAGCTTGCTTTAGCAGTACAGAGGAGAGCGAGCCACTGGGTGTGGATGGGAAAGCAGCTAAACAAGAGCTAAGCGCACCTGTCAGTGCGCGCAGGCCGTGCAGACTGATCAATGAACTGACAACCGCTATTGATCCAACACTTTCATCCCAGTCATTCCATATCAGCTCAGCCAAGTCGTGACACCCTGCACTATTTCCTCCGAGAAGAACGCAAAGATACATCTCGATGCCCCGCACGTCCCTCCCTGCTGTTGTATTAAAAAAAGAAGCTAAAAAGAAATGTAAAGACTCAATAGCAAAGTCGGTTAAACGAGTGCTGTTTCCTAATTTCGTCCCTGTTTTGCAAGACCCTGCAATCAATCACGATGCCTCAGCATCCACCTGAGCACAAGACATCAAAGACGAGCAAAATAAAAGGCAGGCATCCTTTAGCAAAATTTACAGCAAGAATAGCAAATCCTGTTGAAAAGCACTCAGCGCACAAAAGTACTGATGATCAAAGGAGGCCAAGCACTCGGCTGTAATGGATATTGAGAAAATGTTGATACTGCGCTAAGAAGGTCCACATCTGTTGAGTCTCAAGTGTGTGCTCTCTGGGGTAGGTGCCATCTGTGTGCAATCAAAAGGATTGTCTCAAGGACCTAATATTAATCCAAACACTTAGAAAACAATTTTCTTAGATTTCTCAACAGTTCCAATGGATTCCCAGGGGATTTCCAAGCCTTCTGAGGAATATTTAGCAAGATTCTTGAACAGAAAATACATATATGGTTACATATATGTATGGTTTGTGGTGAAATCACTGTAGAGAAACCTGCAGACATAGGCTTCTTTACAGTGACAGTGACAGGAACCTGGGGTCTAATCTCTACAAGGCTAATATAAAACCATTGTTTCTGTACATCTCTGTGCTGAATGTATGTATATAAAAAAATATTTTACGCCAAATATGTTGTAAAACAAAGTCTCAGACATTAAGCAATGTATTCATAGTGATTTCCATAACCGTTTTTGAAGTATCTTTACAAAACTCCAGATGTCTGATTTAGTTTAATTATAGATTTTGAATTGAAAATTGGAATTTCTCTTTAAAACAGATCAACAAAGAAACAAAAGAAAGGGTAAAAATGGAGACTGATTAATCAACTTGAATAACCATTACCTGGAAAGTCCAGTTACCTGAAATAAAGAATGTGGGAAACTCAATTGCAGCACAGTGAAGTGTTCCAATGGAACTCAATGCAATTATATGAAGTGGTCTGCAGAGGTGCTCCATACACTGATGTGGGACATATAATTGCCAATATTCTACCAAATCAAAAGCCATTTTAAACTTAAACCTCATTACCAACTGCGGGGCACATTTGCATTTCAATCATCAAGGTAAAATTCAAGGAGGTTATTTTTAGCATTGACTGAATTTATTTTTTATTGTCAGTAAGATGACCTTACTGGCATTATTAACTGGTATTAGTGTGTAAAATTATTTTCCTTACTGGACGCTCCAAAGCTTCACAGCACAAACTTCACTATGAGCAGAGTAAACAGCATTCTGAACACTAATAAGATGAATGAAGTAAATATAGATATTTTTTCAATTTAGTGCTATCATGCGGTTCATTTTTTCAGATAATTCTGTTGAGAATAATGTCTATGTAGAGCAGAGCATGACGTTTGTCTGAACCAGACAGGACCCAATGGAACCCAATAGCGTTCGGACGTCATTTCCCATATACATGCAGTCTTTCAGCATGGGTTAGGTTTAAACTGGTTTAATAAGGTTATATGTAATATGTAAGAAATAAAGCCAATCACTAACAATGCTTCGCATGTTGTTTGAAAGCATTTGAAAAAAATTTAGACAGCGGATTGACTGAATCATTATTTCATTTCTAATTTTATTTTCCAGTGATTTAATGATTGTAACATTTGTTGCTATGGGGTTTTGTGTAGATATCCTAGCTAGTACTATTTCTCAGTTTGGACATTATCAGCGTGGTTTGGATCAGTTTCGGCTCAGATAAAAGGTTTTCAGGCGGAATTTGGACCAAAGTTCTTCTAAGTGTTAAGCAATAATTATGGGTGATGTAACCTATGAACACACAGAAGCAAAGCTTTGCACCAGGAGTGCCCCTGGTCCTGGTCACCTACCAGCCTGCTGAGTTTCATTCCAACACACTTCCTCTAATAACACAGGTCAGCAGGTCAAAATCATCAGAGTTAAGTTTATATGGGTTTTGTAGTGTGATTTCAAATCTGTGTTTAGTTTTTCCCGCACAGTGTTTCTGATGAAGCTAGTTATATATTGCATGATAGTTGGTATAATTAGCATATAATAATCATATGCTAAGCGTTTTTGAAGAAACAGTGGTAGCTGACTGACACTCATCATTATATCTATGCCACAGTGTGCGCCTATCTGACTTCACACTGAAAATATTGAAACAGTTTCTTGATTGGTGCCTGCGGTTTAATAATAAAAAAAATGCATTCAAGTCTATTGCAAATCTAATATTACTCATAATTCAGAAAGTTGATTTGATTGAAAGCAGATCTGAAATCAGCATTAAAACCTGGTTTAGAAAAGTGTGTTGTGGTTTCTGATGATTACAAAAACAAAAAACAAAACAAAACAGTGTTGACCTGTTTAATCATAAGTTAAGTCTTGACTATCTGACATCAACGGGGCATATTAGAACTGTACCTAAACTACAAAGGTACCAAAGGCAGGGATAGCTACCCTTGCTATATACAGCTGTATACATTCATGCTCAAAGGGCCACAGAATTATAGGATTTCAAGCCTGTGACACACCTAATTCCACTCATTAAGTGTTGGATAATTAGTCCATTAGTTGTGCTAAACCGTTAAGAACACACATATAGGCTAAAACATAAAAAAAATGTTAAATGCAAATTACTAATATTTAAATGATGCTTTTTGTCCTGACATCAGACTGTGACGCGTGAGAGCAAAAACACAGCATGAACTATTTTTTTTGTAGTTAGCACACTCATAGCACTTTTCCATCATTTCACACCCATGTCATTATCACCATCAAGGACTACCTGAATTTCACAGGTCTGATATTTCTGCATCAACTTTTAGCTTGTGGTATCGTTCCCTGTGGAACACTGGGACACTGCCCAACTCTTCACTAACCTTGTTGGACCATTTGTAAGCTTGGAGAAGCTGGCTGTACAGAGGGGTTTTGTCCTGTACGGGGTCCAAGCTGAGTAAGCCACTGTTGTGTAAGGGATGGCTCTCTGAAGGCCTTCCAACCAGATTGCTGAGTCGCTCCAACTCACTGAAAGCAAGACAAAGAGGAGGTTTCATACGCAATATACATGAACAACACACACACACACACACACACAGATAGTACATAGACAGAGATACAGGCAGACAGGCAGACAGACAGACAGACAGACAGATGAACAGTCAGATAGACAGACAGACAGATAGATGAACAGTCAGACAGACAGACAGACAGACAGATGAACAGTCAGATAGACAGACAGACAGACAGCCTTGTAGAAACAGATCGCTGGCATCAAAGCCTGATAAACTATCTTTATTAAACTTCATTAAAAAAATACTTTATTATTCTCAACGAACCATTCCACCATTCCTATAAGGACGATATATGAAGGTTAGGCTTAGTTACTATTACAAATGGCTACATGGGAAATATAGTGTAACATTGTGGAATAAACAGAGTGAACTAGTCACTCTGATAAACCAATCCTTAATAGTGAGATATAGATATGTGAGATTATTTAAACACGCAGAGAAGTAAGGGGTTTGGAGAGTAACTGAGTGTTTATTTAGTCAGTGTTTCCAGTGTTGTTTGGTTTTTGCTCGTTAACTCACGTCAAATCGCGGTTGACTGACTGCAGATTGTCCTGAAATTCAGTGATAAACACCTTCTCCCGCCCCTCAAGTGTTTCCTTATTCTTCATCCCATCTTTCAGTGAGTCAAACACTCTGGTCACACTTGACCTGAGCGCCTGGATAGCGTTGATCGCTTGAGAAAAAGCTTCTAAATTCACACCAACATTCATAACATCCGCCATGGTTGTATCGAATGTGGAAACCGGCGCGCAGCTGTCGTCATTACTGAGAGACTAATCTGGGACTTGTAGTTTTAATAAGTGCTGCCGCCTACAGATATCCAAAGAGATGTGCCTTTTGTTGTTTTGGTTTGTTTTTTGTTTGTTTTGTTCTGTTGCATTATTTTTAAAAAATAATGTTTGCAACAGTCTGCATATAACGAGTTGTAATCCAGTTTGCTTTTAGCATTAGTGTAAGTTTACATAAAGAAAGATTCAACTCTGTGCACAAAGCAGTAATAGCTAATGATAAGTAACAATAACATGCACAAGCTGTTACAAATATCATTGATAATACCAGCTGTAACATATTTACGTAATTAAACTCATCAAAACAAATACATGGTAACACAAAGATAAGATATAAGATAAGATAAGACAAGATAAGATAAGATAAGATAAGATAAGATAAGATAACCTATTGTTGCAGCAGTAAAGTTGACAGAAGAAAAGAAGAAAGTAGAAGCAGAATAACCTATAGTATAAATGCTATACAACATAACCGTGTAATATAAAAACTTCAGAATACAAATATTACATAAATATATATATATATAAACATAAATGCACGTTTGTACACATTGGGGTATCCTCAGGCGCCAAGTAGCAGCACATATTAAAAGAAACAGTAATAATACATAAACTGGTTAATTTATTTATAAATTATTAATAGGCTTTGTGTTTATTGTTTTATAGTTTACAGTTTTTATATAGTGCGTCCTGTGTTTTGGTGCATGTTTAAATGAGTACAGGAGGATATCTGTGTTTTAATATGAGTTGAAGATGACGGTTCATTAACCTTCCCTCCCAGGTGCGCCAGCCCCGGGTCACGTGACAGCCGTCCTGCCCCTTTAAGCAGGGCGGGCTGCCTGATCTCCTCCTGGGACGCTTATATGCTCCAGGCAGGCACATAAACTTTATCACTGAGCCCGGGTCGGCTAGAGTCAGGGGGAGCGTGGCGAGTCAGGCTGGTGTTTAAAAAATCCTGGAAACAAGAAGAAAAAGACCCTGCAGAAAAGAGGAGAAAGTTAAAGATGCAGGCTGCAGAGTGGGAGCGTTAGATAGCAGAGAGAGATAAGCTCCACACCACGGAGGAGGAGAGAAGACAGGAGGACGGCGAGGGATGGGTGGTATGCTGATGGGTGAAGGACTCCGGACGGAGAGCTGAAGGAAAGAAAGCTGAAACGAAACCTATTTTCAAGGACGAGCCTGGAACTTCCACCAAAAAGAAAAAGAAAACCGGCAAAAAATTGCAAAAAGTGCGGAACATTAAAGAGAAACGCCTGGCCATGCGAGAGCATCGGGGCTGAAGTGATGGAGCGAGAGGCATGATGCTGATTTGTGTGAAGTTGCTCTGGACGAGAGGTGAAATGGAGAGGTGGCAGGACGACCAGGACTCGGGGTGAGTATATTAGAGGTCTTGAAGTTAATATAAAGTTCATTTGCTGCTTTCATTCCCTGCTGAGTTTGGCTAAAACAGTCAGGGAAGGCTCGGGAACATCCTCGCCCACTTTTATTCCATTCACCATGAAAATCACAACATCATACTCTTAGCTAATTGGGACGAATGTAAAAATACAGCAGGGATGTAAAAGTTTCATGAGGGCTGCTTTGATATTAAATTCAGAATTTCAGTCGCTTTAGGCTACAACCCCACGTCAGATAACCATATCTGAACACAGGGACTGCTGAGGGCTGAGATATGGAGAGGGAGAGCATATTTATATCATTTTACACTGGAATCTGTTCAGTAGTGTTCACTATAAAACTTCAACCTTGTTTCAACACAGGGTTACATTCTAGTTACAAACATTTTAGAGTGTTATAATAAAATATGTCATTTCTTATTCAAGAAAATGCTTCTCTTCACCCAGAGGCTTGCACAACTTTTATTTTGCGTTTTCAAAATAATTTTGGGCAGGTTGTCAGGTTTTTGTCAGATTTATTTATGCTTGAAAGTTTTTTCTCCCCCGTCTCTGTGCGTTCCCTTATCTCTAAAGATAGCAAACCATTTGAGATCCGTCCTGTTTAGCGGAGCCACATGGGAATATCACCTCTCAACGTTTTGGTTTTAAGTTTTTAAAGCAACAAATAAATAAATAATAAATGTACCGCTGGCCCGTTTCCTCTGATTTGATCTTTTTCCCATTTCTCACACAGCAAGTTGGGAACGAAAGCGGCTAAGGGTCAAAGGCACCACGCGTCTGCAGCATGAGGAAGACCTGTGGACTTTAGTGTCATCCACACGAGGAGATGTTCACCTGAACCCGACTGCAATGTCACCATAGGTTTCCCGGAAATCAGAACTCGAAACTTTTTTCTGTGATTTCACATCCGGCTTCCCATAACTGGCAGACGTGGTCCAGAGAGGAGAAGGTGGACCACAAGCGGATGGTGAAGATCCTGAACGATGAGAAGAGCCCAACGTCCATGCTGAGATTGCCCGCACGCTCTTCAGCTGTGGCACCGCTTGCCTTCCCATGCCCGCGGCCGTACCCAGTGCCATGCTCTTACAGGCGTCCCTCTTCCTCCACTGTGTCTTTCTGACTCTCGGCCAGTACGACATATGTAAGTCGCTGGTCAGCACCGACGATGGACCCACATGGGAGTATTACGCCTGTCAGCCCAGACCCATGTCCATGAAGGACTACATGCAGATCAGAGTGGACCCCCCGGACATCACCTGTGGGAACCCACCTCAAAGATTCTGCACTCTGGTAGGTTTGAGTTCTTTCTGGCTCTTGCCTTCACTGTCATTTGAGTTTTTTTTACCTTGTTCAGCCCTTTGAGCTGCAAGCTTATTATTTACTTATTCACTACTATGAAAGTAATATGTGGGTTATGCAATTATGAGAGGGGGCAGATTTAAATCCTGCTCTCTTTACATCCTTTGAATTTAAGGGGTTAAAGTACATATTATGACTTCTTATTACACACACTAATCTACATTTGAAATGTTTTTAAATGACTCCCTGCATTATAAAGGTGTTGTCTTGTGATATGCAATCATGATAGTACAGCTATTGGGTAGTTCTCACCAACAGGTTGCTGCATGCCATGGACTGTGTCTCATTCCTTAATGTCCGAGAAATTCATTTGAAATCTAAAAACAGTGCACTACATTACAATAGCATGACATGTAACAGACTTGGGGCTACTGATATTAACGCAAAGAGAAGATCAGTCTTCACATATGCCAGGCTGTCGGCTTATTATTTATTTATATATATATATATATGCAGTCAGTCGTATGTATGGACATCATTTGTGACAGAAGCCCCTATGGAAGTAATTTACAATTTGCAGTTTCAGAGATTTATAAACATTTTGCATGGTTAAGATGCATTAATGTACACATACATACTATACATTGATACCGCTATCTATAGAACACAGGACGTGGATCACTTCGTGGCATTAAGGGTTATAGAGTCTATGGGTTTTGATGGGCTTTCCACAGCCGAGATGTTTAGTTATATTAGTAAAGAGTTTGGTGATTCTGTTCAATTGCAAGTGGAAGCTTTTGTGCAAGATCAGCTGCAGCGGGAGAGGTTTAGTGGCTTTTGGCATCATCTTCTGGGTTCCAGCATTTTGAGACTATTCCAGTTCTCACCTTTTTCATCAGCCTGCTTCTTTTTAAAATTCAACTAACCTGCACAGTGACTCAGCGTGGCAGAGATGAAACAAACCCTCACTCTTAAAAATAAAGGAGCCAAGTAGAGTTATTTTGAGTGATGTCCAACCACTTCTGGTTTACTGAACACCCTTTCAACAGAGGGCTCTTTCAGTGGTTGAACGGATGGCTTTGGTGGTCTTTATTCTTTTAAGAGTGCCGCTTTGTATCATGTGACGCGCCTTCGCGGAAATCACTCAGCTCCACATTAGGGCTCGTTTTCTGCACTGATCCGGCATTCGTTTTTGCTCTGCTGGGCCTTTTGCACCACTGTAGATTGTTAACAGGGGACGCTTAATCTCCATCAAAGATTCGACCAACTGATGCTTTGGGCGCAGAGCCAGGGGTTTGATTGCGGAATAATCGGATGGAGGATTTGTCCAGCTGGGCTGCTACTACGCGGCGGGCCGTATACAGACCATCGTCTGGGACAGGGTGCTAATTCAGAGCTGAGTGTGGAGGTTAAAGGCAGGGCACACATGGTTATCACTTGGGCAAAATTACATGATTTATTATATTGTTAGTTATGCAATTAATTACATTTACATATGATCTACAGTCTGTATCAACAGATCTGAGTCTACACTTTCCATCAGTTTCAATGGCAACAAATGACAACCAGTTACTTTTTTTATCAGTTTCAGACCATAATAAAATATCTCCTATTTACAAATACAAATGTACATTTAAATCAGTTCACAACATGCTTTTATTATCACATGTATAACCGGTTAAAATACGTGGTTAAATGTGGGGGTTTTTTTAAGCCTAAAAAGTATATTTTTAGGAATTAAAAGTTTGATAGCTACATTATGAATGTTATGATATGGTTCTAGTTGCATTGTGGGCTGTACAAAATGTGTGATATAAATTATATTTTTATATAAATGTCTGTATATTTTAATGTCTGAGATGCAAACAGAATCAGAGTGGTGTGATGTGGAATGATGTAATGGTGTGTTATAGAGAAACTCTTGGTAGGAACAAGGGGTTGTGTTGTCTATGGTGACAATTTATAATCATTTTATTACCATCTACAGTAACTATCCAGTACATCCAGTGAACCTACAGTGTATTTCCCAGTAGAACTATGTCATCTCTTTAAAGTTATCCCTTTTAGGCTGTAAATTATTCCTTGTGCAAAATTATGTGTTCTTTTTTTGGTTTCTTTTCATCTATTTTGATCAGCAGTATCTAAGCATTGTACATTTTCTAGCATCTTTTGGCTCCCAAAGTATATGCACCACCACCAGTCCTGTAAAGTTTGAAGTTAAAAGTTCCTGTTCTGTTTGGTAGTTTCCTCTGTTAGTTCTGATGGCTGTATGAAATGTCTTGTGTTCATCGCGATTCCCACGCTGCCTCCTCAGTCAGAATAACCCCACACAAGGGCATCGTTTTCATGCATGCTAATAAGACGAGGCGTTTTTGCATGTTAACTTGAGATGGCGCAGCGAGCAGCGAGCAGCGGAGAGGTGTTTTAGCCGTGGGAGCAATGTCAGCACTTTTCTCCTGCAATTGATAAAAGCTGACTGTTCATCTCATGCTCGGACCGCTCCGTGTTTAGACGTGTGGTTGAAGGCGCAATATCTGGGGGCCAAGCACTTTTAAACTGCTGAGTCCTTCTGGCATTCCCAGCTTCAGATCCATTCCACCCTAAAAACCTCTTCATCCAACATCCATGTGTCATTTTTCTGCACTTGTGAAAATAAAGCAGCCAAAAAGAGTTCTTTGGAGGAGTGCCACAGGAGATCACTTTTGTTTCTCTAATGCCAGGGCTCTCAAAGTGGACTTTGTAATGTATAGCGGGGGGAAGGGTCCCTCATTTGTTATTTTTAATGACATGGGGAACAGATTTTACAAGACAGCTTGTCGCTGTTACCTGTCTTTATCTGAGCCAATAATCTATAAAGTTTGACATGAACTCATCACAGGATAACATTTAGGGGTGGGCGATGTGTTCTTATGTTCTCTTTCTAACTTGCAGCTGATCAATGTTCTTTAACAGATATGCTAAGAAAAGCACAGACACACAGAATGTTCACAATATGCTCAGAAAAGCACAGACGCACATCATGACCAAGTTTATTGTGCTAATATCCAGTGTTCCCAACACAGTCAAATTTGTTTGTGGTAGTAGCTGAAGGGGGGCCTTCGGTGCAGCACTGGTTAAAGCCTAGAAATATTGTAAACTAATTAACTGGATAGCTAATTACATCGGTCAGTTCCTCCATGTGTGTTTTCTTGCACCCCCTCACGATGAGTCCTTTTCAGCCATGGAAAATGTTTATGCTCACCTGGATTTATTACAGGATTAACAGACTCAGATAAATCATCATATGGGGAAATACTAGTGTAGATGAGCTTTTTTTTTTTTTACAACGGAGGGAACCTGTGCCCTAAAACCTCTTGTGATATTATCTAAGATGCTTATTTGAAAACAGGATTGTGGGGGGTTGATACTGGAGCCGATCCCAGCGCTCACACAGTAAAAGACAGGGACACACCCCGGGCAGGTCGCTTGTCCATCACCTGTCCGTCGTAAGGCAGACACATGGAGAAACACTTTAACACACAGTGATGCTGAGGGGCACTATAGTATCTCCGGTCTATACGACCCACACGTCTTTGGACTATGGGAGGAAACCAGCCAGGGATCAAAAACCTTTACCTTTTCACCGTGTGTAGGAACTGTAGCTCAAGAACTGTACTCAAGCAAGAGCCATTCAGGAAACCTTTATTTTTAAGAGCGTACATTATGAAACAGCTGTCACGTTTTAGTGGTCTCAGGCGGGCCGATGAAGTAACTTCTAGTAATGAAAGCATGGCTTTGTTTGACAAGATGAATCCCACGAGTGGAGAAATGAGCAATGACTTGCAGCTTCGTGAGTAATAAAGAATCTCTAATATTGATACTTCATGTTGTATAAATCATTTTGGAGGACGATGGAAGTATGCACACATAATTAACCAGGCACTTGACTTCAGACGATGTGGTAACAAGACTGAATGCCGGAGCTCCTCCTGCCTGCCTAGAAATGCAAGCCATGCATTTGATATAGTATGTTTCCTACTCCATTAAGCCACTATTAAAGTGTGTACAATTGACGCACTCTCGCTTTTTTTTTTTTTTTGTTCCCCCACCTCCACCCTGAAAGCGAGTTAATTGATCAAGCATAAGCCCCTCCAGATTCAGTAACTTCACTTTCTTTGGAGAAGCTTTCCGGCTCATTAAAGATTTAGAGGAAATTTCAGTCACTCAGCGCCCACAGGAGATGCCGTTGCATTTTTACACAGCGCTTTGCTTTTTCCCGAATGTGATGTTATCCCCTGCTGGAAGCTCGCATTGTATGTACGGCTAATGAGGGCTAGAAGAGAGAGAGAGAGAGAGAGAGAGAGAGAGAGAGAGAGAGAGAAAGAGGGAGAGAGAGAGAGAGAGAGAGATGTACGGAAAGAGCGAGAGAGAAAAGTGAAGGCGGGCTCTCAGCTTAGCTAAGCAGAAAGATGGAGCCTGACCCGACGCTGCATACACATCTGAGCATGCAGAGAAAGTGCGTGTGCGTGTGCGTGTGCGTGTGTTTGCATCCGTGCTTCATCTCTTTTTGAAGTGAGACGCAGCCTCCATTGTCGATCTTCTTATTTGAATAGAGGTATGTTCCTCGGCAGCAGAGCCATCTGAGGAATAATCCTGCTCCATATTGGAGTCGCCCGTTTAGAAATGCACCAACAGCCCGAGCTAAAAATAGCAGCTAGAGTAACTGTACGCCCGTGTGGTGCATCATGGGAAAGCAGAAACATTTGGTCCAGATTTTGAGAGGTTTTTGGTCGAGAGCACACTGGCGATGCACCAGAGAATCCTCCTCATAGCCGGCGCAGTTAATAAGATTTTAAGGGCTGAGCGTGTGTGGTGGAACATCTTAAGCCTGGTCCAGCTCTGTGGCCAGTTTTGCCTTTTTTTTCCGATGAATTTTTCATAAGTCCAGGCCTCCTCCTCCTGTCCGCGTAGTCCCACAGGGGGACAAGCCTATCCCGTTGTGTTTGTGTCAGTGTGCAATAATCCCCAGCTGCTTGTTTTCGTGCCTCCTCAGGTCTTCGGGGGATTCTTCAAATTACAGCAGATTCACATGCAAATCCACCGTCCCATCACGGCACAACCAGGACACCTGAGCGTGCTCCAGTCAAAGCAACAGTGAAGTGGTTAACTTTAACTCAACCCTACTTTCTACATCCACTCCATCTATTCATCTCAATGGAGCTGTATTATAAGAAAAGAGTTCTATGTAGCTTGTAAATATTGTTCAAGCGTAAAACCATATAGTCCATAGATGGAAGCTAAAATACAAAATTTACATCTCATTTTTAATTTGCTTATTTGTGATGTCACAAAAATCTACACATTAGTCAAGTTAAAAATGACTGAACAAGCACTTGAGCTCATTTAAATACTCGAATGAAATTAAATAGATGTAATGACCAATATTTGACATAGTATACACAAGATAAACCTCAAAAACACCTTAGGTGAACTTCTGCTGTATTGCACTTTTTGAAGCGTAAAACTGCCTAGTCAGTCTACAGCAATTTAAGAGAGCCCAAGGAGTCTTTCAGTCCAGATTGCTTTTCAAATGAGGCATAATACAGGGCAGTCAATCTGAACAGAGGTCACTGACCTCAATCAGTCTTAATGGAACAGTGACTAAACTGGCCTGACAAAGAAAGTTTGTTTATGTAAAAATGTCTCCTTTAAGTACATAAATCCCTACAACAAGAAAATGTAACAAAAATGTTGCATTCAAGCACATTAAGGACACAATAAACACAAAAACGGAGTACGCTGTGTGCATCAATGGCTTCTGTTTCTTTACTGGACACAAGGGTGGATGCTGAGGTTCTAGATACATACACCTTAAAATTAAAAACGCGTATTCAGTATAGATTACAGACACTCAAACACTTTCCGCTGAAAATTGTCAAAAATGCCATTTTAGGTTTCCGTCAAATGGAGAAAAATGGTCCAAAACTTGACAGACAAAACAGATTTTATAATAGGCCTATATCAAAATATAACATATTACATAGAACAAAGACTAAAGAAATAATTTGAATGTTTATGAAATTTGTCACATTTCCTTTTCCTCACCTGCATTAGTCAGCAAAGTTGTGTTCTAGCAGTTTAAATGGCAGATCAGCTGTGAAAACATCAGTCATGTGAGACTGCTTCTCAGTTTCTTAGAGTGATATTAAACATGTTTTAAGATATGTTTTAAGCCCACTGACTGATCCAATACAAGTTTGGTACAACTTGAAAACCATTCAATACACAGAATATAAAACAATGGAAGAGGTAAACAAAGTTCACGACAGTGTCACAATATTTAAAACTAATAAAAATAAGTGACAAAAAACTGAGAAATGTGCAAAGAATAGCTTGGAATTATGGAAGTTGTTCTCAGTTGTTGTTTTTTTTACTTTATTCTTCAGACAGTCTTTACTTATTGTCTGCTTTTTTTATTTATTGTTTTGTTTATTGGCCTAATATGTCTTGAATTTTGATTTTGATCACTAGTGTATAGTATAGGTGTGCAGTGTGCAGATATACTCCCAGATTGGACATTATACACACATATAAAAGCATATACAATATAGAAGTGCACCATTCTACTTCATTTTTATATGCCTCCTGACTTGACTTATGGTTGAATATTGGAATTGCTTACCTATGCTGTTTTCAGAGCTGACTAAAGCGAACTCTATAGTACTGAACCATTCTAAACGAACATATTGGAGCTAAATAGTGATTTTAATGACCAGGAGCTTTCTGCAGCATCATGCGCATCGTCAGTCCACTCAGAAACACAGTGAGCTTTAACTGGCTTTAAAGTGCCTCATGCATCCTGAGTCATCAATATGAAAGCACTTCAAATTCTTTAAAGCTCCGGCCAGGAAATGCTGAGCCAGCACCACGGCTGCCCCTTCACCTGGAGAGAGCACAGAAAATGTAGATTTGGCACATTTTAGTGGTTGTCCGGTTGATTTTTAAACCAGAATCTCCCATTTCACAGGATTCTGGCAGTTTCTTTGACTGATCTAGCTTCCATTAAAGGGTTAACTTAATCGTGAAGGACCTATATGTGAGCCCACACGTCAGTTCCTCACTCTAATTACAACTTAGATATTAGTTTCACATAATAGTTATAGAATCGTATGAAGATTAATGATGCAGATTTAATCTCTGACTCGAAGGGGTTAATTAATTAAATGGTAAATATGTCTGCTGTTAATGAGAAACATGTTAACATATTAAATTCCTGTTCCTGCACTCTCAGGGTGAGCGAAGGCCCGGGTGTGAGCTCTTTTCCGGCCAGTATAATTAGGTATCTGCATCCCACTGTAGCTGCTCACCGGCAGCTGCTGTATGCCCGCAGGCCCTGGGGGAGACGCCTTCGCTGTAATTAACTCACGCAGCAGAAAAAAGAGGGCCACCTCTCTAGGTAGAGGACTAACAGTACACTCTCCCTCAGTGTGGAGCCTCCAGCCCACAGCTAAGCTGCCATCGCATCAGTCCTTCAGACAGTGATACACTGATTACACTTTATGGGACACTGTAAGTTTAAAGACCCGCTCATAAACTACTGATACACAGGACACTTTTTAAGGTGCTGTAAATGTTGTCTGGAGTACAGGCAGGGACTGACAAATAGGGGAAAGTTTGTATGAAATATCCACTTGGCTATGAGGCACATATATATTATAAATCGCTATTGACTGTTGTAACAAACTCACCGCTAAAATTGCCCGGTTATGTGGCTGTAAAGTTTTATAAGCATAACATGGCCATATGTCCCAGTTATTGTTTGACAAAAAATACAGATGTGCACAGTTTCCCACTTTCTCCAGCGTAGCCAGTCAGCTGAGGCATAGCTGGGGTGTGCTTCTTTTGATTTGTACTGGAGCTCTAAGGTTAGTGAAGGATAAAACGATTCTTCATTATCACAAAGGCCTTAAAGAGAGTTCCTGATAAAGTCTGGCATGCTGCTGTCTATGAAAGACTGACAGAACTTGCTTGGACAGGACTGTACCTCATTCTGAAAGTAACTACTATGTCTGTCGTCGGGGTAGGCAATATAAATCTCTGTATTTTTAGAGTATTTTGCAATATATAACAGTATTTTAAATCTCCCTAAAGCACTTTTGAAATGACTTCCAGGTTATAACCTTCTTAAATGAAGTACTGTGCCATATTAACATTTTGTTTAACATCAAGTTTAAGTTAAAAAATGTTTAAAAAAAGAAAAACCTGGAATTTTGTTCCATCATTATAGGCAACATGCCAATAAGCTTATACAGCAAATATTCAAAGTTTTATAAATACCTAAATGCCGTGTGTGTAATTACATTTATTATGTTTGTTGAAACTAGTATGTGCTTCCATGTCTTCCTGTGAAGTGTCTCATGGTGGCAAACGTAAAAATTTGTGTTATTAAATCGCCCATCCCTAGTGCATCACAGATTTTGCATAACACTCAATGTTTTATACAAAGTTACCCTTATTCTTTCATGCCTGATTAAGCTTGGAAAAACATTTATTGTACCTTAAAGGACGCAGGTCTTTCATAAATCAAATCAACAGTTTCTTGGGAAATGAGAATTTGATGTAGTATGTAAACCCTGTTAAAACTGAAAATAGCACCATTCACTCCCCACTACCAACACATTACAAATATCTCCATTTTTAATGAGGTATAATACAGACCAACCAATCATAAGAGAGGTCATTTACATATTTACAGATACACATTCTTAAACACACTGTTTACTAGTGAGCCATAAAGACAGGCTGGGAAATAGTTGTGAGAAATAGAATTAGTCAGTTTTTGAACCCATAAATCACAGAATCTAGAGCCTTTTTCCAACTACATTTGTGAAAAGGGAAATTCTTACACACGAGAGATCACCCGTTTTTTCTCCACACCACCACTTCTCTCCATTTTACACATCCCCCATCTCTTTTTTTCACCCATGTACTTTGTTCTCTTCCTTTTTTCGAACAGATTTCTAGCAGGTTATGCTGTAAAATGTAAAACCTGAAGGTCAGGAATTCCCACTGGTAGGTGTTTGCAGCTAATTACTCTGTTAATGTCATTAGGCAGATTTCATTAGAGCATATGTGATAATTGTGCCGCATGCACTGGAGACACCTAGATATAAACAGTATAGACTCTGCATGCTAAACACATCACCCAGCCCAGAGTCTCTCGCCCGTCTGCTTGCAGCTCAAACGTACAGTAGTTAAAATCACATCTAATGAATTTGTCTGTTTGGATATTTAAGTAAACAACAGTCTCTCAGGTGTTTACATACACCGTTTTACAGTTTTTAATCCTAAGATGTGAACCTGTTTGTAATAGCTCTCAGTGCAGTGAAATAGGCTGTAACTAACTAAACACACCAGACGCTCTGTCTTACATTGTGCAAAGAATTAGGTTCCAGCTTAACCACTGCACCTGGATTAGCATGACTGACATGTTATCAGTGAAGAGTCACACACAGGTAGTCACGGGCATCATTAAATATAATCAGAGCTGAAATCTCTGTTAAAATGTGATGCATTTATACAGAACATTAGAAAGAAAAACCCATTAAAGCTCTCGTAAAAAGTTGATCTCTTCCTCAGTTGGCCAGACAAACGCTGTAGGTTATATCCTATTACTTAGGTGTGAGCATGTGGCCGGCCTTGTACTTAAATCAGGTCAGTGGTGTAGACCTGGGACTTAAATCTGGGTTAAGTTCAGTCAGTCTTTTCCTTTTTTTTTTTCCAAAGGCCCATGTTAGATGAGTAGACATTTTCCATCAGGTGTGCAAGGTCAGCTTCCTATAATATACTATATACTACAGCTACAGTCAAATGCAAACGTTCTTTTTACACACTATTACACTATTATTAAAAGTGTAATATTATTGAACATAATGCACTAATACGCTATAATTTATTATGCTGTTCTGTATTTTCAGATTGTTTAATTCAGCAAATAAACAGTAAGCGTGTGTGAAAATGTGCAGTAGTGTGTTTTCTGCGGATGACGTGAAGTCATTTCATCAACAAAACGTGTCATTTGATCGACTTTTAATACACCTGCCATCCTGAGCAAGGTACCGTCCCCACACACTGCTCCCCGGGCGCTGTGTTCCTGACTGCCCGCTGCTTCACCTGGTGAATGGATTAAATACAGAGGAAGAATTTCGTGCTGTTCACACTGTGTGCTGTGGTGTGTTCACATATGACAGAATGGTCACTTTTACTTTTGAAAGCATACTAAGATGCCACTATGCCACTTAAACAATGAAATAAAATATTATCATATTGCCCAACCCTCAAGCTGAAGCTCACAACAAAAGAAGACATGGTTTGAAACATGACAGGACGGATGTGTACACAAAAATGGCCCAGGTTCATGTTGAAAACATATTATTTCAGCCTTTTACTTGACAGCTTTTCATAAAAGTGACCTTTGCCAGCACTGAGCTGTGCCGACATTAGTCTTGGTGTTAATGTAACACAGCTTCAGAGAGAAAGAGAGAGTTGTGTGAATGTGTTTGTGTGTGTGTGCGTGTGTGTGTGTGTGTGTGTGTTTGTCTGTATTCATGGACCACCAGAGTGCAAACGATCATACCCTCTGTTTATTGACATGAGTTCCTGCTGCTGCCAAGCAGTGGGCAAACACTCTGCTTAGCACCGTGTCACCAGTTAGCGGCGACAGGACTCCTGTCAGGCTAACAAGTGTGGAGGTTTAGCACGAGAGCCACCTGGAGCAGCAGGTGGGGCTGGATTTATGTGCTGGGTGGAGGATTGAGGTGGAAAGGTAATGAAGGCTGAGGCTCACTATATTCACAGATTAGATTTCTGAGGTGGTCCAGACTAAGCCTGAGCATTCAATCAGAAATGCTGTAAACTGCACGATAGTACCAGAATGGTTTAATCATCACTACTTATCACTCATCTCGAATTTAACTACGGCTGTCAAACATTTAAAATAATTCATCACGGTCAAGTTGTACGGGTGGACAAAATAAGCCGCATTTGAATGTATTTATTACTTTCTATTACTCAAAAATACATATATTTTTCATCCTGTGTGCATAAAGAAATTAATCTGGGTACATTTCCAATGTCTCTTAGTAACCTACTTTGTAAGCTTTGTAAACTTTGTAAATTTCAGAGTTTTCTGATTGTGATTAGTTTTAGTTTTGGCAGTTACAAATTACACTCGGGTTGCTTTTTAATGCACCCCTGATGTTGACTGAGAAAAATTCTTTTTCCTTTTTTTTCTACATTTTTACCCATTGATGAATTCAAGGGCCTTGTAAAGAATAAGATGAAAGAGTTGTTTTTCCTGAGAGGTCAATGCACTCGTAAATAGTCCACCTGCGCATTTGTGTATGTATGTAGTGTACTGTATATGATGTGTTCACTATGTGGTGAACTTGTATGGCTGCTATCTTGGCCAGGTCTCTTTTGTAAAATAGATTTTTAATCTCTTTTACAGAGAGAGACGTCTTGGTAAAATAAAGGTAAATAAATAATAAAGAAATCACCTGATCATGATGGTGAACAGAGTTCCCACTATTTATCACTGACAACATTAAAACTACCGACTGGTGAAGTGAATGACATTAATTAGCAAGTGAAGTTTAAAGTTTAAAGTTCTTGAGTCCATGCCTCAATGGGTCTGAGCTGTTTTGACAGTATGAGAGGGCCTTATACATTATTAGGCAGGTGGTTTTAATGTTATTGCTGATCTGTGTATAATTTACACATCATGCAGTCAATGGTTCCAACTCCATGATTGTAGACGTCTCCATCTTACTCTTGTTCATACAGCCTGTGGATTCCTGTTACTCTCAAGAAGGCTCTCAAGGTGAACTGGAGCTTTCCACTTTGCTGCTGCTTTTGTTAGTTTGCTGCTTATTGATTTATCTATCTGTCTAACACAAACGCTATCCAGCAGTCTGCCAAAATTCCTGGCATTAGCAGTGTTTGTTCTTCTCCATTATATTTCAGACTCGATGTACTTTGATAATAATTTACAATGGCAGCAGCTAGAAATAACTTTTATCAAGAGAGCCATCCACAGAGATTCCATTTCAAAGCTGTATAAAAAGACTACAAACACAGAGATTTAGTAACAGCAACTGCACTACTAGGGATGGTTTGATGGTTAAAAACTAATACTGTTAATAACCTGAGGCATTATTAACGTGTTAACTTTGACGGCACTAATTTAAATGTTTCAGTAAGATTTCCTTTGTTAAATCACAAAGCTATACGTTAACAGTGTGATCCTTTATTAAATAATAGGGCTAATCTGGCGGCTGCTAATAATCAGTTAATCCATAGATTGTTTTATTCATGTGTTGGTGAATCTAATCAGAACAGTGCTCTACAAACACAAAAGCAGAAACATTTCTGAGAGTTCAAGCACCTGTTGTAGGGAGCATGAAGCCAGCGATGATGAACGTGACAGTTAACTCCACCTGCTGCTATGAATGTCGCTTAAAGATATATTTAAGAGGCAGACGTGACCTCAAGGCCGTCCACAGACTAATCCATTCAGCCGCCATGCAAGTGGAGCACTAGAGCAAAGGCTCTTAACCCTCGCAGCTAATGACAGAGACTTTAGGGCATGAGAGAATGTGAATGTAGAGGCATTTACCTGCTCAGCTTAACAAACTGCTGACAGTGTTTTGCCAGCTGACCTAAAGATCTATCAGGATGAGCTGTGTTCAGGAATACACATTGAACTATATAGTAGAGAACTCAACTGACATTTCAGCCATTCCATGGTTTTATCAGTGAAAATATCACCAACGATCAACTTCTGATGTCTCAGTCATAGAATTAAATTGTAATTTCCAGCCACTAGTTAGATGAAGCACCACAACATCTTTCCGAACTACTAATAATCAACATTGTTGAACAACACACTTTGAGTAGAACACGAACTGCTAGTTCTATCAGCTAAGATTGGCTTACACCACTTAATGTCAGGGGGGTACGTGGAGAGAAAGAAGGCCATTCTACCCACCCTCTTTTGGATGGTTGTACATTGCGTAATTGAGTGTACTTGTAATACTACAGCAGGAAACAGATTTGGGGACTGGTTTGACTGATAATTTCTCCTTGTTCCTCCTGTAGGAAAACCCATACCTGTGCAGCGATGAGTGTGATGCCTCCACCCCAGACCTGGCGCATCCACCACAGCTGATGCAGGACAAGGAGCGCAGCGGCCTTATCACGTACTGGCAGACGGTAACGTGGAACCGCTACCCAGAGCCGCTGCTGGCCAACATCACGCTGTCATGGAACAAGAGCCTGGAGGTGACCGATGACATCGAGATCACATTTGAGTACGGCCGGCCCACCATCATGGTGCTGGAGAAGTCTCTGGACAAAGGCCGAACCTGGCAGCCATACCAGTACTATGCCGACGACTGCCTGGAAGCCTTTGGAATGCCGGCCAAAAGGGTGCAGGACCTCTCAGCGGCCAACGTGACCCGGGTCATGTGCACTGAGCAGTACTCTCGTTGGGTTGGCTCCAAGAATGAGAAGATTGTGCGCTTTGAAGTTCGTTACCGCTTCGCCATCTTCGCAGGGCCTAAGCTGCTGAACATGGACAACTTGTACACGCGGATGGAGAGTATGAAAGGCCTGCGAGATTTCTTCACCTTCACTGACCTGAGACTGAGGCTCCTGAAGCCTGCGCTCGGTGGAACCTACGTGCAGAGGGACAACCTGTTCAAGTACTTTTACGCCATCTCCAACATAGCAGTGACCGCCAGGTAAGATCTGACAGGATATTGCTTGGTGTGCTTCATGATTGGTGCTGTCTGTGCTGTGTCGTCTATAATGCAAATATAGTGCGTCTATAGTGCAAATACAGATGATGGACAACAATGCAGTGTTGTGCTTGGTCCTAGTAGGATTAAGCTCAAGGGCAGGGGTGTCAGATTTTATGCACAGAGGGCGAGTATAGCTGCAGGTTTTTGCTACAAACAAGCAGGAGCATACTTGATCAACTGTTTGAAAGCTGAGACTAAGAGAAATCAGGTGTTCTCCTAACTGGTTGGACCAAACACCCTGTGCTTGTTGACACACCTCCTATAGGGCTTGCACCTCCATGACCAACTTTACAGAGACGGCACAAGAATGTACTAGTGATATTTTTGATTAGTGCTGGGCAATACTGATACAACTGTGTTAAAATTGTTGACGTATACAGTACAATGCAAAAGGCACCTATTTTTTGATGAGCAGTGAATGTTTTTTTCACATGAATATTACTGAATATACAAAAGAAAACTAAAAAGAATAACACAAACAATATTATACAGTAAGTAGTGATTTTATGAGTGGTATATCAATGTGTTCCTTATGGAAGACCACTATTGCCTTTAGTTTCAAAGCTGGTCTGACTCAATCAGTACTTCATTAAATTAAATGAGGAGCTGCTAATGGAACTTCACTAATCCAAACAATGGCTGGAGGCATCCAGGAGAAACCTGTGTTCTAATTACCAGCTCACAAAATACCAACTCCTTTTTGACAAACAAAACAAATCTTTATACTTTCTTATTTGTTTGCATTTATTCTAATGTTAACTAGCAGAAAGACACTTTATCACACATGGAGAAAAATGACTTTAAACAATTTGCAAAGATGGAGAACCTAAGAACCTATGAGATCTTAGCCCTTTAGAACTCTGGGTAAAGCTGAAGTATTGGCAGCATAATTAGATACAACATTTGTTGTTTTTGTAAGACCCATTATGCGAACAAATGTATATGTTTTTCTTGTTCGTATTTTAACAATATGAAATTTGTTTAATATTGCTTTATTGCCACTGATTGAGACATTTTAGAAACTGTGGATGCAGTGACATTTCTTTTTTTAAAAATGTTAGCAAACACGTCCATCGGAGGCAAACCGATTCCTCCTTTGTCCTGCATATAGCTGTTGGTAAACATACCCATGATAAAAACGAACGCAACGAGCGCATTGACGCACGGCTCAAACCTCCGGTAATACTACCCTTCAATCAATAGTTATTCTAGTATGTCAAACAGGAAATTGTTTTAAGGGCGACAGGGAGAGGGCCAGGTTAAGTAGACAAATGGACTCGTCAAGGCCTTGAGTTATGCTGCCTCGTTCTGTAATGACCAGGCCGGGGATTGGAAACGCTAAGCTAATACACTGCTGGAAATTGTTCCTGGATATTTTATTCATCCCCCAATATTGGGAAGCCTTTTAGCAAGTGCTGAATAATGAAAATGCCTTGGTCTCCCCGACGGGCTGGCCAGTGAGAACTGTAGTAAATGGACTCTGTGGAGCACGGGACGGATGAAGGGGTTAGGGGGGGAGCGCTTCTAGAAAAGAAATCTAATCACGGAGGGCCGACAATGCTTTCTCTGTCACGCCTCATTTCCTCTTGTCATCGAGCGTGTAGTTATAATGACTGGTAATTACACTAAATAGGCTACAGCAACAAGGGCCAGACTTGGCTAATTGAGTAAGATGTAGTGTTAGTTGTTTAAAAGGGGTTGGGGAGGTTGCTGTTAATTTCCTGCTCTACCGCTGTGGTTTGTGTCTTGTTTCCAGGATTAGATTATATGTACTCTGATGACGGTTTCTGTCCAGTTAGCCAAATCGCCAGCTTTAGAGGAGTGCTTCTATAAATAGGACCTGACTGAAAACGAAACCGTGATTTCTTTTTTTCTTCCTCTGTCTCTCTCTTCGCGCCACTTTGATGGCATTTCATGAGCGCCGCTCTCGAGCTACCTTTTTCAGGGGTAAAGACGAGCCTTCACAAAGCATGATGTGCTACAGCACTGCACGTCAAGCAGCACGACGAGAAGCCATCACTTTCTCCGCATGCAGCTCCGGCTTTAGATCTCCACTTTTCGCTTCCATGTGCAGGAGGAGAGTGCGCTTGGGTTTCATCTCCGCTTTCCCTCCTCCTCGCCGTTCGCTCCGCGCTGCAGCCTGACATGTGATCCAGGCTTTAGAGACTGCACTCCTGAACAGGAGTCCCACTAGATCAGGCCAGATTTGGAAATGCTGGAAAAGCAAGGGGAGTGCTTCCCTCCGCCTCAATCAGGCAAATATCCCAAAGACATTGAGCGAAGCTTAATTAAACCTGGTAAGAAATAAATAAAGAAAACTCAAATCCCAGAGATGGTGCTGATTTATGCAGCTCATCAGATGCACCTCTTATTCTCTATGGCCTCTTCAGAGTGGTAGATGCTAGGAGCGTGCATGTTCCATTAGCTGTTCCATGTGGCAGTATCTGAATATTTAATAAATAAAAACATTTTAGGATATTTGTTATGTTGCACCACAGGATGTGAAGGAGAAAGGAATGTTTTGCAAATCTAATAGAGATCACATCGCTACATATGTATGTAGTTGCTCCATCCACATGTATTGGTGAGTCCAGTTACTTATTGAAGTTATGATGTCATTTGTAAACTCTTCCTTCTTATTTATAGTTCTTGTAGTCCATCAGGTAGTTACAGAATGATATAAAAAATTCAACATGCAAACAGCCCAAAGCTGTTTAATTTGGGGATGTAATTCTGTTAAACTGCCAATGATTTAGGACAGTCTTCTAAAAACAAGTCAACCCAAAGACTCTAGTGTTGGCATGCTGCTGCTGCTGCTGGCTTTGCTTTTGCTTGTTTTAGCTTTTGCTGGGACCATTTCTAAGATGATGCGATTGCACACAAAATCACATATTAAATAACACTGACTTCACCTTTAGGTATCAAACGGACTGTAATCATGTTTGCATTCATGCGCTCCTGCTGATGTGGGTTTCCTCTTTTTCAGTGTTGCACAAGACCACCTCCTTGTGAGGAATCTGAATCTCTGTTGTTAAGCTTCTGGTTTAACCACATTATGGCAAAAACAATAAAGCATGAATCTAAATATATTATACTTGCTTTCTAAAAAGTAATCATATAGAACAGTTTAATAAGTGAAAATCCTTTCTGTTCTTGTTATTTCCAATACCAAAAGTAGTCGGAAGGCATATCCCTGTCTTTCTTGCGCTCCCGCTGCGCTGCTGTGTTATTTTCTCGTTGCTTCTCCTCCGCGTATTGAGATCCGCAGTGGTAGTTGCTGATGTTGAAAGGTCGCTCTACATCCGATAATGCTGTTCTGTCAATATGCTCAGAAGCTGATGGGCCACTCCAGAGAGAGGTGGAGCTGAGGAGAGCGCTAACGGAAGCCTGTCCAGTCAGGCCGATGTCCTTGAGCTCGCGCTGGCTAACACACAGAGGTCAGGGTGATGAAGGGAGGGCAGAGGGCTGCTGAGAACAGGGCTGGTATGGTGCAGTGTGTGTGTGTGTGTGTGTGTGTGTGTGTGTGTGTGTGTGTGTGTGTGTGTGTGTGTGTGTGTGTGTGTGT
>JBBPCY010000018.1:16030868-16044897 GCA_037974405.1 Brachyalestes nurse
GTGTGTGTGTGTGTGTGGGGGTGGGTGGGAGAGAGAGAGATAGAGAGTTTGTTTGTGTGTGTTTGTGTGTGTGTGTGCGCGCTGAGACCATAGGGAAGAGAAGAGTGTTTAATAAGCATTATTGTGATGGTGCTAACAGGCTACATGTGGATTACCACGTGAGCCTGTGCCATGTTTGCTACATTTGCACCAAGTGGTTTATGTGGGACCCCCTCTTTCTGTCCTGCCTCTCCAATTTTTGAGCTTCTTTTTTAACTCTGGGTGGGGTTATGTGCAACTAGCGGGGTGCCATTACTCTCTGTGGATTACAGTTGAGTGGTGTAGGATCTGTTTGCGAGCTGAGAAAGGGAAGAATATGATCTAAGGTCAATGCGTCCTAGACTCAATCAACTCCATCAACTTCTTGAATGCTTATCCTGGATTAATACAGTAAGCTGATCAAAGCTCAAAAGTTGTAATGATGAAATTGGGAAGGACTCAGTTGCAGTTAAGAGTTTAATGGGGTAAAGAGAGTTCGTATTTAAAAACAGAACAATTTCAGTGAATGGCAATCATAATGATAACTGGGATGATCCAAATTCATAATCCTTAATACAGTCCAGGTAGAGCAGGGGCAAACAGTAGCAGAAAGGGGAGCCACACATGTGATCCCAAAAGAGCCAAAACAGTTAAAAACAAAAAAAAATAGGCACAGGTCAAAGTACAGAACAATCAGCAACAAGAATGGAATGCCTTCAACAGATTTATTAGAGCATGGATCTAGTAATCCTGGGTACGAGATTTATGTAGATGCACGATGGTGTGTATGAAGGTGATGACGCCTGTTGGTTCATAAGCTATGACGTACGTTAGTAAAGAAGAACAAAACGTCATCAGCCCGCGCTGGTGCTGATGTACCAGCATTCATTTGATTCGCCTCCATGCTGTTTGAATTTTGCGTGTTAAATAGATTTCATGTGGCATTTTTATTGGCTCACCAGTAGACGACATGGGTCATAGCAGTGAGATGGTCAGATTTCTGATATTGTCAAAAATACAAGATCTGATGTGGTCGCAAGACCGTGACGATGGCCATCTTTGAATCTCTCTAAGGAGTCACGACCAAAGAATCGCGATTATTTTTTCACAATTACCATCTTTCATCTGGGACAAAATCATACACTGTATACAGGGCATAAGGTAATGCAAAATACAGGCTGCTCAGTACACTGTAAAAGGCAGTCTTTGCAGTAATACTTTCTAAATAGTGCTAGAAACAGGAGGACCTTAGGTAAACGTAGCTCCCCCAGCAGTGAGGAGGGTGTTAGAGAAGTTAAGAATCATTTACACTAAATTCTAGAAATGTCCAGTGTAAAGAATGGGGACAGACAGAAAAGGGAAGATGGTTTTGCTGATTTATGAATAATTACAGGATGAGCTCCTTAAAAGGGAGGCCAAGGTTCTGGGTGGAGTTTCTATGTTCTTTCTAGAGACGCTAAATTGGCCCAAGTGTGAATGTGTCTGCCCTGTGATAGACAGGTGACCTGCATAATTTGTTTCTCTGCCTTTTGTTTTGTGACCACTGGGATAGGCTCCAGCACCCCAGCAGATTGGCTTATGAATGAGCTCCTAACCATACAATGTAGTTTCTTTATACTTACCAAGTCATTTATATTACTTTCTGACTAATATCACGATTAATAACAGTTTAAGGGTTTAATTTCTTGTTATTTCCCAAATACTTTCTAATATTTAGAGATGCTTTTAATATTTAGAAATATTTTAAATTGCCTTTTAGTATCTGGTTTATAAAATATGAATGTCTTATGTATTTAGTAACATGTTATTGAATGAAACAGTGAAAAAACTGTTATTATTATTATTGTGGCAAATGTTTGAGAAGTAGTGCACATCAATCACCAGAGTAAAAGTGCTGATCTCCACACACAGTCCACACAATCAATATACAGTTTTACTGTCAGCACAAAACAGGGTGAGCTGCCCTGTCTCAGAATACCACTTTAATTCTGGCCACAGCAAACACAGCCTTGAACCAAGCTGGCCACGGGAAAAAAAAACATACACAGAAAGCGTCCTGCACTCTGCATGTCAGATGTCCTCATGTGTGAATGCGAGGGCAGCCGCTGCTCCTGTTTCCCCCCGTGTGGCACCGGAGTGGTGGTGGAGAGCAGGCATGCGTGAAGGGGAACGGGTGAGCACACAGCTGGGTTAGCAGATCAGAAAGCCCACCCCCCCCAAGGCTGTCCCCTGGGTCTGTCACACTCTGAGTGTAGAGAATTCATCCCCCGCTGGAGCTACTATAGTTACAACACCTACCCATTCAGTTCTCACTTGTGGCCCCGGGGACCCCCCAGACTGTACACTGTGCTATTTTCCACATTAAGCAGTTCTTCGGTTTGTCATTAAAGAAAAAGTTCTGTGAAAAAGATCTAATTGACCCCTTATTCCAAATGGACTCCTACATGATATAATTGGTCTCTGAAGTTTATTTCTAGTTTGGCACTAATAGCGTTCATTTACTTAGTCAGGTATTTAAAGTCCAGAGAGGTTCTAGGTAAAATGATCCTAGCCTTGCACATTGGTTGAAGCCAGCCTTTTTTTAAAGTGAAGAATTGGGGCATAAAGAACAAGAGTGATGCTTTGCACCAGTGACACTGTGTGTTATGTAACAACATTGAATATTTTCTCACTGGATTTTTTTTCAAATTAGACAGAGTAGAAATTGGATGCTGTCAAAAATAGGACAAAATATACTTTGGGGGATGAAAAATATGTTATATTGTTACAAAAGAACACATCACACAGTGTAATTGGTGCGAAGCATCACTCCTTTTCTCCATTCACCAGTTCTTCTCTTTAGAAGAGGGCTTGCAGTAAGTCATACTGTATCCTAAACCACACTGACAAGACTTCGGCACCTTAATTCGGGTGACCATTGACTTTTGGTGTTTCTCAGTGGGATTAACCTTGCAGCTCCAGTGCTAAAGAATGTTTTGGACCCTAACATGCCTTGAATCCAATTGTATAAATCCAATAGTATGAATTGGATTTTTTTGACAAACTATACCTTTAAGGTGCGGCAGCAGGATGAAGACAAGGTGTTTGATTGCTGGAAAAAAGCTGCTGGAGTGCGGATCTCCAAGCGCGCCTTGACCTAAAACACACTCGTTCACACTTGCTGTGCCTTCACTCCCCCTGTAGAAATGCTGCATCCTGTTGTGGTGCGTGTAGCTTTGCTGCTGTCAGTCCGTCTCTGTTTTTGCATTTTGTTCTTTCTGATTCTGAACAGGGCCGCCTCAGCCAGCCTCTTAAACGTGTATTCTCCGATGCAGATGGGATGACAGAGTAGGCCAAGCGAGGCAGAGGACATGGAGACATTTGAAATGTATTTTGCAGAAGCCTTTCATGCATCTCTTATATCACAAATTATTGATTTCTGAGCACTGGACTCTTTCTGACTGCCGCCACCTTTCTGGCTGTAAACATTCCGTAACCGCCGCTCTTTCAAAAGATTGAGAACATGTTTATTTTTGATGTCTTTCATTGAAGAAGCATTGGTTACAGAGGGTCAGCTTCTACAAAGGTGGCAGAGCGTGAACGCCGGGGCATGGAATTCAATCATGCGTGTGGCTACCATCTCTCAGAACGAGAATAACCACTCTCTCGAAGTTTGACTTGAAAAAGAAACAACATGCCTCACAATACTGGCCATACTATGCAAGCAAATATTTCACATGATTTTTTAATAAAAAGCCAAACGTTTTAAATATGTATGCCAAAGGTGACCTATTTACAACTGTGACTGGGCAGCGTGCAGGTTTTTCTTTTTTCTTTTTTTTTTTTGCCACCTTTGTGCACGCGCGCGTGTTTGCGAGGTACCCGTAATTTTTGCTTTTGTCTGCAAATGCTTGAGTATGATGTAATACTTGGCCTACTTTTAGAAGGAGCTTGGTGCTGGTGGTACAGTTAAGCGAGGGGGTGCGGAGAGAGGAGAGAGAGAGAGAGGGAGAGGGAAGTGTATTATGGATGGAAGGGTCCGGGGCAGAGTAGCACTTAGCCTCACCCCCAGGGAGCGGTGTGAGCGCGCTGCTAAAAAGCCCTGCACCATCAGAGCTGACCATCAAACACAAGTCCTTGGCCTGAGTTACTCTCCAACTAAGGTTACACAGGAGACAGCTCTCAACAAGGCGTCAGCGCTAGCGCTCTCGACACGCTCATTATAGCCGCATATAATGAGATACATAATTCAATAACATGGAGTAAGTGTGGAGACAAGTGTTCGGGCTTATTGGCAATGTAAAGAAGTGACTGGCACTGCCTGAAACGGCTCTCTCTCCCTGCACTGTCCGAAACGACCCCAGAGAGACACACACACACACACTCCGGGGGTTACATCACTGTCTGTTTAAACTGGGTGGCTAGTTGTTAACTATGTAATCATTTACTACAAAAAAATAATGTGTTGTGTGTCCTGGACTTCAATGAAAAGTATTTGGGGTAACAGTTTTTTGAAGGGCATGTCATTCAGGCCGCATAAGCCTTTCATAACATAACCCTATATGGACATTTCAACTTATTTCTCTCTCCGTGTGTATCCACACACACTTAATGAGTACTTTACAACTTTTGGAAAGTTGGGAAGTAAGTCATGTTCACTTCACTAAAATCCCAAACTGCAAATGTGGACTTGGGAATGGGCAGTTTCTCTCGCGACAGTTTGCTCTTCATCACCAGCTTCTTTAGTCCAATAGGAGACAAATGAGTGTCAGGCTAAATGCTAATTAATGAAGCTATCTTCTCTGCACACTATGATGTATCGAACTGAGAGAAGTTTACGCTCAGACATTTAAAAGTTATTCAAGAATTTGTTTCAAGCCATTAGTAGTAAGTAAATGCAGTATCTCCACACTTTTGAAACCTTATTTAAGCAAATACGAACTTCAGGTGGGATTGGTTACAATTTAAGTTAGAATTGTACTGATAAAGTACTTTGGACTTGCTTCCCAATTTTTTATATGCCTTGTTCATGCATATAAACAATATGTCCCATAGTTAGTACATATATATGTGTGTAGTTAGTACATATATACATATATATATGTGTGTGTGTGTGTGTGAGAATTTTTTTTCCCTGACAGATATGAGTACCTGTATGTGATAAAACTTTTTTTTTTAAACCAGCTCTAACCTTAAACTCAACAGATAAGAATTTATATCCTTTCAGTTTTACAAAATGGTGCATTTAGTTTATTCAGGAACAATAATGTTTATCCTCTAGAATGTATAAAAATAAATACACACATATGCACAAGCATTCATACACAAAGAGCAAGATACGCATGCATGCTGTCTGAAAGTGTACACGCACATCACAAACACATCTGTGCAACTACCCACATGAAGTAATGCATGCACAAGTGGACAGCTTCATCAGCGCACTGAATATGCATTAATGCATGTATGCACAAGCCCAGACATGCATGCAGATAAACCCATTCTTACATCTCCTCTAGTGCCATCCCTTCTGATTCAGTAGAAGTTGGAATTGAAATAATTTCAGGTTTTATTCAGGCCAGAAGCTGTTTGAGCTCGAATAGTATTTCTTAGGTTGATGTTTCTGAATGAGTATCCGAATAATCCCGCTCCTAGGTGGTGGTAGCTCAGTGGGGAGGATACTTGCCTCTGGACCAAGAGGTCATGGGTTTGAATCCTACCTCCAGCATACCACCACTGGGTCCCTGAGCAAGACCCTTAACCCCAAGTTGCTCCAGGGAGACTGTCCCCTGTAGTTAGGGAATGGCGTAAATGCCGTAAATGTAAACCACTTCTGATTATTTCTCCCCTTTGCTTGCCTTATCATTTGTTTTAAAATCTATATTTAAAATATATTTGAGTTCACACATGTATGCACACATTTTCACAAAGATCCTGGGAGAAATTGTACCTTATGCTGTATTTGGCATTCAGATAACGAGACACTTGAGTCTGACTGGATTTTTGCTGAGCCAGAGAGCAGTGAAGATGAAAAAGAAAATTTAAGACATAAATCTCTTAAAACATTTATTTAGCCATGTTTTTTCAGTTCTGTCTGTCTTGCTGGAATTTTTCTGTTCCACCTTACGTGTTGCAGAATTACATTCTGACTGCTGCACTATTTAAAGCAGAATGGAAAAATTCTAGGAAGATGATGGGAGTGAACCTGGAGCACTGTGTCAGTGATGGAACTGAAACTTGGCTCTTAAGGTTCCATTAAAGGCAGAAACGAAAATATATAGCCAATTTCAGCAAAGGCCTTAAATAAGTACAGGCATTGTTATATAGATGTATGTATATGTGTGTGTGTGTGTGTATATATATATATAATTATATGTATACAGTGGTTTTCTGTGTGTGGATGCATCATAAATTAAGAATGTTAAAAGCCATTTGACTACAATTGCACCAAATTCATTGAGGAAAAGGGAACTATGAAATTCTGCAATTTCACTCTCTCTCCCTCTCTTTTGCTCTCTCTCACCTCATCTCTCTTTCTCTTCCTCTCCCTCCCTCTCTCCTTTTCTCTCTCTCCTTCTCTCTTTCTCTGTCTCTCCATCTCATGCCCTCTCTCTCACTCTCTCTCTGTCTCTCTCTCCCTTTCTCTATCTAGCGCTTTCTTTCTTTCCCTTTCTCTCTCTTTGTCTCTCTCTCTCTCTGTCTCTCTCTCTCTCTCAGAACTAGATATGCTCAGAATAAGACTAATGATGTACTTGCTGTATAATCTGTGTAATAGAATTAAGCCATTCTTTTTTACCCAAAGCCCTGCTATCCCCACATATGATTAATGAGATGAAGCCTCGCCACCCCGCTACAGTCTGAATGCAGCTAATGCAATTAGCAATTCAGGGAGTCAGAATGTACAAGTGCGCACAGAGAGAATCTCTGAACCTCAAGAGCGCAGGATCCTGCGATGCTGATCCACCTTATGCTCTGATTCGACTACAATCTGAATTTCAAAGACTAAAATAGCGCCTTCTGTAGTGCGTTTTTTCTTCTTCTTCTTTGTTTTTTTTTTTTTACAAGGGTGATAAAATCCGGCACGAGAGGTGAACAAGCCCTCCTCAATTAAGCAATATTTCCTGTTGCGCTCTGCTCTACATGGTATGAAATTCAGCTGCCACTCCCACTTCGAAAGGAGGGAGTGAATGACGTAATGCTGGTTATGGAACGAGACAAACCAACGTCCTCCTATGTAGCATTTCACCATTTTTGGTCACAACAAAAAAAGGAAAAATAGAATAAAAGCACAGCATGTCACTTTGTACACGAAGCCTAACTCTAGTCTTTAATCGCCCTTTTAACTGCACCGCAGCTCAGTTACCGCACACAAAGCTGTGGCAGGTTAGGATGAAACGCGATTTAATTACGCCACACGTCTGACCAGAAACACTTGCACTGATTTCTTTTTGGCACATGTGCAAGAGGAGAGGGTAAAAAAAAAAAAAAGAAAAAAAAAACTTGTGTGCTTCGCTGTAATTTGTGCCAGCGTTTTTCAAAAGGTTATCAAGCGGGAGGAGAAAGCGGGAAGAACTCCGAAGCGTCCTCCCCCAGCTTTCCGTCAGCGAGGGGATCTTTGAAATTCGATTAAGGGCGTCCGCCTCCCTGAAAGCCGGCACCGCGGGCGTAAATATCTCTGCTGCCCGGATCCACGCCCCCGGGGCCCGAATAAAAGAGGGTGTCCCGGGAAGGCAAACAGAATTTTTCATCAGAACGCCGTCCCTCATCAAACTTTCATCTGCCCATTCTTTATTGGGGAGGGACTATTTCTGGTGTGAGGCCCTCTCAGTGGGAGATTCCTGCACACTCCGCTCACACACACACACTCCTGCACCACAGCATATGGTGCATTAAATGCCAGGCTCTGCCCACTTGTAACGCTGCCACAGACGCCACAACTGGGACGCGGAGGGAGACTTCATCAGTCTGAGGGGCTGTGGTTGTGGGGGTCCTGCAGCCAGACGCCCATCAAAAAAAAATGAGGAGGGTGGTCATGATCAAAAAGAAAAGAAGAAGAAAGAAGAGAATATGAAGAAGAGAGGAATAGAAGAAGGAGTTGACGAAAACAAAGGAGATGAAGAAGATGATGATGACGAAGACAAAGAAGAATGAGGTGAAGATGAAGAACAAAGAAGAGAAGAAGGTAGAGAAAGGGGAGATAAAGCAGGAATGAAGAAGATGAGGAAGACGGATAAAAGAGGAGAAGATGAAGACTGAAGAAGTAGAAGAAAGTGAGAAGATGAAAAGAGAAGACAAGGAAGAAAGGAGATAATTGAGATGGGATACAACAGAGGAGGAGAAGTAGACAAGATGACACTGATGATGTAGGAAATGGAGAAAAAGAGGAGATGAAGAAGTAAGAGAAAGAGACGGGAGAAAGAAGAGATGTAAGAGGAGAAGAATAAGAACAAGGGTGAAAGGAGGAGCCAGCATAAGAGAAGAGGAAGGAGGAAGATGAAGACTGAAGAAGTAGGAAAAGAAGAAAGTGAGGGTAGAGAAATAGAAGGCAGAGAGGAGAGGAAAAAGCTGAGCGAGGAGGAGGTCAAAGAGGAGGAGAAGATGTGAAAAAGATGAAAAGAGAAGACAAGGAAGAAAGGAGATAATTGAGATGAAAGAAGAAGAGGATGAGAGGGAGAGGAAATAGATATGGGAGGAGGAGGAAGAGGATGAAGATGAGGAGGAGGAAGAGCAGATGAAAAAGGAGGGAGATAAAGAGGAGCACAGGACGGAGGAAGAGGAGAAAAAGAAGATGAAAGGAGAAGAGAAAGGTGAAAGAGGAAGAGGAGACGAAAAAGGAGGGAGTGAAAGAGGAGATGAAAAAGAAGAAAGAAAAATTAGATGAAAGAGGAAATGAGGAGGAGGAAGAGAGTGAGGAGAAGGAAAGGATGAGGGAGGAGGAGAATGAAGACAACGAGGAGGAGGAAGAACAGATAAAAAGGTGGGAGAGGAAGAGGGGAAAAGAAGATGAAAGGGGAAGAAAAGGTGGGAGAAGAGAAGATGAAAGGAGAAGAAAAGGAGGAAGAGGAGAAGAGAAGATGAAAGAGAAGAAAACGAAGTGATGAAATAAGAGATGAAAGAGGAGGAGGAGAGAAAAACAAATCACAGAAGAGGAAGAAGAAAAGGGATACAACAGAGGAGGAGAAGAAGACAGGATGACACTGATGATGTAGGAAATGGAGAAAAAGAGGAGATGAAGAAGTAAGAGAAAGAGACGGGAGAAAGAAGAGGTGTAAGAGGAGAAGAATAAGAACAAGGAGGAAAGGATGAGCCAGCATAAGAGAAGAGGAAGGAGGAGAGGGAGCAAGGAGGAGGAGAAGAAGAGGAAGAAAAAACGCTGACATTTAATTAACCTCCTAACATAGTGTTTGATCAGCTGGCCTGCTGCACACATACAGGAGAACACAGTGCTCAGACTGACACACTGAGTACACAGAGATGCTGCATGTGTGTGTGTGTGTGTGTGTGTGTGTGTGTGTGTGTGTGTGTGCTACTGGTTCTCTGGCTTTCATACTTGCTGTTTCAGGACAAAGTACAGATTTTCTCCAGGCGTTTTTACCTCATGCTGCTGTGTTTTTTGAGCAAAGGTTAGTGATCTCATTAACAAGAGTGATGGAGGCACAAGCATGTGTGTTTAAGGGCGGGTTCATTATGCACGGTCCCAATCCAGCTGTTTACAGTAATAACAGTAATAACGGCTGCGGAATGAGGCCAGCGAAGGTTTATCCAAGGTAAATTCAGTAACAGAATTAAAATAAAAATACAGTTAATTGCTGGCCGCTCATACGTGTGTGTGTGTGTGTGTGTGTGTGTGTGTGTGTTCAGCCCCTATATCCTGTGGCTGTGTGGAGATCAGTGTCCTGCAGGGTCCTGCTGAGGACAGTAGCACAGCAGGTGATGGAAGTGTGTTCAGGCAATTATTGGCAGAACCCCACTGTGCTGCCTCACTGGGGGCTCAAATGAATTATGAAGGGGGGCAGCATTAATCCCCCCCCACACACACACACACACACGCACACACACACACATGTACACACACCCGTACACACACCCATACACATGTTTACTGATCTGCACCAAGAATTAGGGGAGCCATTGTCTTTCCTTGTCTTCTTGCATTCTTTTCCCATTCACCCATCATCCTTTCTCTCTTTCTTTCTTAGTCTACTATATTTTTCACCCCCTTCTTCCACCATCATCCTTCCTATTTTATCTCTCTTTCCTTCTTAGTCTCTTTTCCTCATTTTTCCAAGTCACTTTTTCCTCTTCACCCCTTTTCATGCCTCTTTCTTTCTTTCTTTCCTTCTTTCTTTCTTTCTTTTATTAATTAATTAATTCATTTATTCATTCATTCAATCATTCTTTCTTTATTCTTTATTTCTGTCACTTGTCCTCTTCATCCTTTTTCCTCCCTCATCTTTCTTTTTCTTTCTTTCTTTCTTTCTTTCTCTCTTACTTTCTTTTCTTCTTTCTTTCTTTCATTAATGAATTCATTCACTCATTCATTCTCTTTCTTTCTTTTTTCTTTCTTTCTGTCTTCCTTTATCACTCTTTTCCTTTTCTTTCTTAGTCACTTTTTCCTCTTCACCATTTCTTATCCCTCTTTGTTCTTTCTTTCTTTCTTTCTTTCATTTCTTTCTTTCACTTCCTGTCTTACCCTGCTCCTCCTCCGCTCCTCCCCTGTCCTCCCTCAGTCACTGTCTGATACACTAATCTCTCCTCAGTGTTCGGTGTATTTCTCAGGAGAAGTGGCGGAGCTGCTGTGTTTTTGCTTTCCGCTCTGTTGAGGCTATGAGAGCCCGACTCCTTTCCTTTTCTGCATCCTGTCTGAATAATTTACACAAGCTGCCGGTGCCAGAGCTTTCAAGGTCGCGGCAACTCAGCGCGAAACAGCCTGCAGTCCTGGAAAGGAAGGTTCTCTCTCTCTCTCTCTCTTTCCCTCTCTCTCTTTGTCTCTCTCTGTCTCTTCCTCTCCTCTGTGTCTCAAGAACCTTTCAACTGCAGGTCCTTCTGGAGTAGGCCAGGTCTGTGCAACTCACCCACCCCTCCTCTTCAGCTCCACTTTTGTATGGGGAGCTCTTTCGAGAACTGCTGGAAAACAGCAGGTCATTTTTTTCCTTTCTTTTAGCAGTTCCTATGTGCAAAAGAAAACAAGTAAAATATATCTATGCGCCCACCTTGTCAGGTACTGCCCTGCTGTTCAGAGATTAAGCTTTTTTTAGCAGCCACACTTCAAAACTCAATGACAATGGAAATATAAAAAAAGTGGCTCTTTCTGGTGGTCTTTCATAGAAGTGCTACTGGAGGACTCGGGAGCAGGCAGCATTAGTCGAGGTCAGAGCTTTCATGGTGGATTAAGACGTGGAGGGCAAAGAGAATTTGAAGCCATTTATGCCTCTCAGCCTGAGCTGATCCCTGGGTGCTGCTGTTCTTTATGAATCAATGTTCCCTGCCTTAACACCATGTAAACTGAATTAAATCTTACGGCAAGAGTGCCGCTGCATTAAGCCTGCACCTCCCACATTCTTAAAGCGTCAGATATACATTTTTGTCCCTTTACTTTAAATATAAATGTTTGGTGGCCAAAGTTATGCTTGATTTAATTTTGCATGACGATGTGTGGCTATAACGTTAGCATCATTCAAACTGCATGCCTAAATCATCACACACTTGCCCCTAACTTATCAAGTTGTTACTTATGTAGTGTATTATAGGACTGAAAGATGCAAACTTCCTAATAAGACCATAAAATGTATGCTTTATAATAAGGCTGCATAATATGGACAAGACATGAGTATTGCAATTACACTGCTGCATATTGCATTTATGATGATATAAAATCAAATAAAGCATTCACAAGACACATTCAACTATTATTACAGCCTCTAATCCTTAACCAAGATGGCAGGAGATGCTAGATTCTATCCCAGTGATCATGAGGTGAAAGGCAGAGAAACACCCTGGAAAGGTTGCCAGTTCATCTCAGGGCAGACACACAAATACATTCCTGCACAAAATCACACTTATTGGTAATTTAGCATATCCAGTTAGCCTAAGGTGCGTGTTCTTTTGACTGTAGTATAAAACCAGAACTCCTGGGGAACCCACAGAGATACGCAAACCCACAGAGAAAGACCCTGAGCCACCCTGGCTATGATCAAACCCAGGACCTTCTCTCTGTGAGGCAACGGCACTACCAGACACCAAACACATCTTGGATAATTGACTGAATTTGGGGAAAAGTTTCCTTTCTGTCACTTTTACAGTCACACTGAAACTGGCGCATGACACCGGGACATCAAGCTTGTTATGGAGGCGCGTTGAATCACAACAATTGAAGCCTGTATCTGTCTGTGGTACAGTAAAGCAGTGCTGATTTACACTCCCCAGGCATGATCGGTCCTAATGGATGGGGAATCTCTGCCCATTCCTCTTTCTGCCTCCCTTCAAGCTGCGGCCATACAGAGGTATTAAGTCAGACGGCCGGGAGGTAATCATGACAGATTTCGGTGTGCCAGGGGTGACTCTCCGGGCGCCATTTGTCCTCGTCTTGCTTGCGCTCCTTTTTTTTTTTTGGTGTGCGTAAGCGACTCATGATCAGCCTGGCAGCACTTCTGTGCAAATGAGAATAAATAGTGCAAACGTGGAGCCAGTGAAGACTCGTAAGGGAGAGGAGTGGGGGGCAAATAAATACGAGTCCCATTAGCGGCAGCCCCTGGCTGCTTCAGAGCAGCCCACTCTTTCAGTGCCCGCCTTTTATCTGCCTATCTGTGTTTGTTTATTTGCCTCTGCTGTTTACTCACCTAAATGTTGCGTTCGCCTTATTGGCTCCCGTCTCCAGCTTTTTTCACAGATCTTAAAAGGAATCCCGTTATTTAGTTATGGGCCGAAACAGCATAGCTGGTATAATTCTGAATCTTCGGGGAGGATCCAGCTGTGCTGTTTTAATACTGCAGCAGTGGCAGACACAGGCACATAGAAATGCCAGTTCAAGACAAACCCAGCACAGCTCAGCTAGAGGTCAGAATAAGCTCAGATTAAGCTCTAATCTCAGTTAGTATTTCATCTCCCGATGAACACTGTCATATTGACCTAGAAACACAGGTATCTGTGGACTCAGGTGTTTTGACTGATGAGTAAAACATGCTTGAGCAAGTCACAGCCAGTCAAAACACAAGCGTGATCTGGGACTGGCGCTCAGGTGTGTTGGCAGTGGGACGAGATGAGCTGAATACTCACTGTGGTTCAGGTTTCCCATGTACACTGTGTGTCATTTTGTGAGTCAGTTTATTCAATACAGGATGGGCAGCAAAACAGTGTCTTGATTTAAAGTGATTGTTTGTCAGTAAATCTAATTACACAGTTTACCCCTTCACTCAAATGTAGTCTGGCATGACACGTTTAGGGTGTGAAGTTTGCTTCTTCATTGTTGTAGTGGAGCTACGAGCGTAATGTAGCTGACAAGCAATGCTAATCAGCATTGCAATAGAATGGAAGACTCTGTAATGGTCTGATATGGTATTGTACTTTTGTCCATTTTATAAATGGACAATAAATGGACATTTTATAAATGGACAAAAGGGGGCTGCTGTGTCACGTCTCTGGGCCTGCAGCTGACAGTGAAGAACGAAGCGTGGGGAACTGGTGTCTTCAGGAAGCTTGCAGGTTGTCCTCAGGGCTTGAATCTGTAGTGGAGAAATGGCGGCAAAAGCATTAGCTTGTTCCAGCAAAGTCCTTGCACTACTGCACAAGGCCCTTTTTATACCTACTGGTGTCCTTCTTGCCAATGATCGGTTAACTGCTGCCAGGTGCGGCTCATCCTGAGGCACCACCTCTCTGCCTCAGTAAGCAGTGCAGTTGCTGGCCGAGGTGCTGAATTGCCTCAGTTGAGGTGCACTGTTTGTTCAGTACTGTGGCAGAGTGATCAGGAACACAGCATCACAATATATATTCAAGAAAATTATATATAAAATTATATATACACACACACACGCACATA
>JBBPCY010000018.1:16050569-16070457 GCA_037974405.1 Brachyalestes nurse
CTTTGTGGGATAATTTGCATAAGCACTCTGAAACTTCTGCCCTCCGATCCATTTTCCAAAACTCCGTGGACACTCTGCCCCATGGGGGAATCACCATGAAAAACAGCTTCACCGACTGACATTGTGTGTGTGTGTGTGTGTGTGTGTGTGTGTGTGTGTATGTTTTCAAAACTTGTGTGCTTTGTTTGCTGTTGTCTGTAAAACATGACCTTAGTGTATGAAGACGTCAAAGCTTTGCTCTCTGACCTCAAGAGGAACTAGATTTGCAGGATATGCAAAATTCCTGTGGTTTTAAACAATGAAAAAAATATCTATCAATAAATGAACCTAATTCTGTTGTTCCAAAATTGCTCGCTCCCAGCCCTAACAGTACGTTATAGAGTTTTAGAAAACAGGTCTGTTTATGTGTAATGATTTAGTCTGTTTGTGATACCTTAAGATTACTTCAGATCAGCGGACAACAACATGTTTAGCTTCATTATCCTAATAGCCCAACATTAGTCTACAACTCAAGCAACAAAAACATGTGTTTCTGATTACAGCAGAAACATGTTTAAAGTGGACTGTTTGCTGAACCACCACTTTAAGATCACTGATGTTTTTGCTGTAGCTCCATGTCTCTCTGTGGCCTGCCTGTGCATTAAGGCCATATGTGTGTTATGCTGCTGATCCTGGAGCCACAGATGGTCAGATAGGGGTTTGGCCCTGCAGCGGGGCCTGGCATCGACCTCGCACTCATGAGAGCTTTTCCTGTCCTGCTCAGTGGGGCTTCTGCCCCGTGGTGTCTGGATTTAGCTGCCCTGGATGGCACTGCCCAGCACCCTTCACTTTTCACTCCAAACCCCCCTCCGAGCCTCAGGAAGTTTTTTACTCTGTGTGTTTTTTACTCACTGTAAGAAAGAGTGCAATGATGAATATAGTAAAGCTACTATTGCTCCAGATTTTCACAGTTGCTTCTAAATTTCTGTCCAGAAAGCTTAATGTCAGAAAGGTTTTAATAAATTCAACCATCCAAAAATGTCCCAAAAACAAACGTCAAAAGAAGTGTTTTATGAATCTTCTCTGTCTGCTATTCTGATTTCACTGTGTGGGTGTGAACCCCAGCAGATAGAATATTCATCACCTCTTTCTGATTGACATCCAACTACCAGTCCTGTTTAGTTTCAGATACGGCGCAGACGGATCCTGCTGACCCAAATTTACATGTACACAGAGTCACAGAGCCCACCGACACAGAACACGAACTGGGAATGAGCTCAGTTATTAAAATATGAAGATAGCTGAGCTCGTTTAGACTTAAAAGGCTTTAAACTAAACAGGCTGCACATAAGAATGCCGTTTTACTTAACAAGCCCAGCAGAATGTTAAGAAGATAACTACTCAGCTGGGCTGTAAGTTGCCTTAAAGTCTGCAGCTGCCATAAGAACCAATAAACTCCCTGGGAAATAAAACAGACATCACTGTTTGCATGATCCCAACAAACAGGGACATCCATATACACAGAAGTTAGCATCATAGCAGTGTCAAAATGTGCAGACCACAGATATTACTAATTTGAAGCTTCCAGTCTGAAATCACTACTACTGCATCATCAGGATGAATTAACAAAAAGCGTGATGTCTGAGAGTGTAACAAATTTGAAAACTTCAGAGGTCATTTAATGCACAAAATACATTGTGATTATAGGTGCTTTTATGGTGATTATTGGTTACGATTTTAAGGAGGAAGTTTAGCTGAGTTTGCAATGCTTTGTAGTTGGGATGGGGTTTCATTTTCCTGTTCCAATCCTCTCACAGTCTGGCAAATTATTAATATAAAGTAATACGTACATATATATGATTAGCTCTTACGTTCTTAATATATATTTAAGCTCTTAAGTTCAATAGAAATTCAGTTAACAATTCATTTGTCTTTTTGCTCATTGTATGCAGTACCAGTTAGAGATTAATAAATGTATGGTCATCTCCCATTTCATGTCACATGTGATTACGTTATGCATGTGTACAATTTATGATCACAGTTCTCACCTCACGTGAAATAAATGGAGGTTTTTCTATTTGTAGGGGAAGGTTAGTGGTGTAGTGGTAGTGGTGTATTTTGCTTATATTTTCCTACTTTTAGGAAAGGACATGTTTCTGTTACTTGACTTTGCACATAATTTTGTAACTCTGCACTTCAGTTTTTTACTTTTTAATCATCTTGCACACAAGATTACAGTCTTTCATGTCCATTTAATATTAGTCAAGTATTAACAACTGGACCATAAAGTGGCGAATTGAAATTTCATTGGGACAGGCCAAATCCATGCAGCTGTTTGGTGTCCTAGTACGAATTATGCCCATGATCTACTCATAACAGAATATCATGGTGTATTCCTTACTCCATAACAAATCTTTGCCTTTTGCACATTTAATTACTGCTAGAAAACTATATCTCACACAATACTCTATTCACTATCAGCACCGTTTCTGCTTCTTGTTGGCTGTACTGTATACCGTCCTGCTCTGTTCTGTTGTACGGTTCACTCTTGTGTTTAAAATCTTGCGCTTTCTTTTTACACTCACACCTGGGTCCTTTTGTGTTGCACCCCTGTGTTCTGCTGTGTAATATGTAGATGGTATAAATGACAAGAAAACTTTACTTGACTTCAGGCTGTCATATTATCTGCCCCTAATTCCTTTCACTGTCTCTTGTCATGCGTATCACCTTATAATACCTACATATATTGCTTAGCTATGTTTTGATCTATATAGCACCTCCAGTGGCCTGATTTTACACACCGTGGATCAGTCCTTCAGCCCCCTGTGTAAGCCCTGTAGCAGCAGCAGAACATCCTGAGCCTGGGCGCCCTTTACAGTGCAGAGAATGATGTATTCTGTCCTTGGTTTTTAATCAAGCGCCTATACTGTCCACTTTGCACTTTTTTTTGTGAGGTGTCAATAATTTAGAATATTCATGATGGCGACGGTGCATACCAATCCTGGGGCCGATACGCATCTTGCATGCGCTTTCGCACCCACTACCCAAGCACATTTACAAAACGCCAGCAGGCATTTATTCAACTGTCAGAGCAGACAGATTTCTTTTATCAGGCCTTTTTTTTCCCTCGTCCTGTCTAAGCTGTGATTGAATCGTTTAGAGCGTGGTCCCTTCCCGGGACATCGTAAGGGTTACCTGACATGAGATGCATCAAGAGCATTTAAAGATGCAGTAAGTGCGTTTAAGGAACGAATTCCGTTATCAGGCGTTGGTGGACATGCTTTTTTCATGCTTCATGCCATCTTTGGTCACAGGCTTTAGAGTGGCAATGATTCACCAAAGACCAAAGATGATTCATTCTCTGATTTTATGGATGTACATTGGTTATGAATTCAGTTAAAGGGGCTTTGCATCTAATTCATGTTTGCTTTGAAACATGCCTGGCTGTTTACTGAAACATGGCTGTTTATTAAAAGGATCCATATCCATATGGGAAAAAATGGAACATTATTAAAACTTCATGTTACTGGTTTGGGCAACCTTCAACTTATGGTTGTATTATGAAAGACTGAAGGTAGAAGGCTAGACCACCCTTTTTCATCCTTGAACAGAGGTAGAACTCCAAGGATGGACTGAGAAACAAGATGTGGTGCGATAGATTTTGTAGTAGATGGTACAGCTGGACATTTTTGGGACGTAAGCTTGGAAAGAGGTGGAGCTGCAGGTGTAGCCCACCTCCCAAACTAGTTAATGAAACTACATAATATACATAATCTCCCCAGTCAACCCAGCCAATGTGTGGAAACTAAGCTGCAAAACAGCTCGTTTTGAAATCATTGTTTTTGTGAGGTCACAAAAAAACACATTTACATACATCCACCGTTTATTTAGCCTCTTAGCATAAAGACTTCAGTTCATCACCAGAAATATGGCTGGATGACACTAGAACAACAGCAAAACATCTTTTGCTTTAGTTCAGAAGGTTCTTTAAAGAACCATATACAACAGTTAACCATTTCTAGAGAATGATCAATTTAATTTTGTTCTCAAACTATTAAAGAAATTTAAGAACTTGCTGTCCATTCACGCTCGTTCATGCCCATGAAAGTAGTGTTTTTTGAATGATAGGGCAAATGTAGGGCAGCTAATGAGAAGTGAGCATGTTTATTTACATATATAAGTCCTAAAGGCACAGTAACAAAAACAGCTTGTTTAATTCTTGTTTAATATAAAGAGAGGTTGAAAACCAGCCGTTTAAAACTTGAGCAGAGAATGCACTGGTTTTACTGATTTGTAGGTGCATCTAGAAAGACACACGATCAGCCACTGGATGGCCCTGAGCCTGTGTGCTGGTTAATAGGACTGTGGCAGCCCACATTGCAGATTAGGTCAGAGAAATTGGTGAGGGCCCTCAGCGTGCTATAATTGATAAATGCCTTCCTGAATTTGGGAATTATGCTCTCGCTCTCAGTGTGGAGCGGCCCGATTCTCCCCAAAGGCAAGGCTGTGCGAAACGGAGGGAGCAGCCGCTGATTAATTTGTCATGATAGGCTTGATGGGCACACGGTCTTGGAGAAGTCCCAGAATGAAAGAGACTGTGATTGACACCAGGCTTTAATTATTGCTTCCAGGTCTCAGAGGGCGGCAGCAGTCTGCTTCCAGAGGCCCTTCGGATAGAAAAAAACAGACTTAATTAAAGTAAATGAAATTGAATAAAACTCCTCTATGTCAATTATCCGGCTCTATCTGCCATGTTTTCAGTGGCGGGAGATACGGGGAAGTGGTGAGGGCGTGATAGAGAGTAATGTGGACACACTTAAAGTGCCCCATGAGGGGCTTGTCTAAGCTTTATGTCTGCATTAGAGCATTAGAGAGTATAACTGAGTTTACCTGTTACACTGAGTCAGACTGTATAATCTGTTAGAAAGACGTGTATATGCTGCTTCTATAGTAAATGGATCATTTAAATGTATGATCATTATTTAAAGGTCCCAACTCAATTTTGTCATTTTGTTGAAATAAAAGGGTTGGATATTGTGTGTAAATGTGTATGTGACATTTGTTAGGCAACCCATACAATCTCTAAAAAATAGAAAATAAGCTACAAGAACAGTCCATTTAAAACCTTTTGTCTTTGTGATGTCATTAAATCAGCCTGCTTGTCCGGCCTTCCATGGCTCCACCCATTTACACTAAAGTTAAAAGAAGGATTTTGGCTTTTTTGAATGTGGAACAATATAGAGGAAACCATCAGAGCAGAGATTGTTTACATGTTTACATGCTCTTTTCGCATAAAAATCCATACAAATGTCGACAAGTGGGCATCAGAACAAAATAGACTTATGTAGGATATGAACCCTTTAAAAAGGAAAAATAACATAAATAAAATAAAATACATTATTATTAATAAAAGAGCACTTGTCTAGAACCCCAAAAGTAAGCTAAAAACCTCTGAATGAACTAAGATTCTTCCAAGAACCCTGTAGAAATTCCTGAAGTATTGCTGTTACTCTTTCACATATGGCAAAATCTTATTAAAATTGTCATCACACTGTTAACTCTGAGTATCTAGCTTCCTACTAGTCTATTGTAGCCAATTATTATATATCATTTTGATTTTGATTGAGCAATCAGCATACAGTGTACAGTCCCTCATTGGAAAGGCTCAGCCGCGCTCTGCACCATGTGCAGCATGATTTTACTTTACAAGGCGAAGAGGCAAAAGTTATCCAATTATTGAGAAGTTATGTACGTTCACAAAACATCAGCTTTTTCATTTAAATTTACAGAAGGCAAATGCGAGGCATAATCTCATTATGCGGCAATATACCCCCTAATATAAGGTTTAGTTACTGGGCGTCCTCGTGGAAATATATAGGTCAGCTTCATAAATATTTCATGCAAGTGGTTAGTTGCTCACGCCATACTTCATGCAAATGGACAGTTGCTCCCTCCAGTGGGCAGATACGCATCGGGACTCACTCATTTATTTGATTACGTGGATTGTAATTCTAAAAGTCATCATTTCCATACTAACCCGCTTTGGACCCCTTTAATCTTAACTCTCCCTTAACTCTGCTGGTAGTTAGGGGGCCAATGCGTTGCTCATAAGCTGTGAATGCGCGAGGTGGGCTTTGTGCCTCTCTGCAGATTTTTCTTATGTCATTTATATCACTGAGCAAGTACAGTAAGGCAAAAATACTTGACAGCAGATGCCATCTCAAAATCTCCCATTTATTCTGATTAGGTGAGTAATCATCTCTCTCTCTCTCTCACACACACACACAGACACATACACACACTCTCTCACTCTCTCTCTCTCTCTTTCTTCTGTATTTCCCCTGGAGCAGTTAGATGTCATTTACCGTCTTCAGTCTTTGAGTCCCCACTGCAGCGAGCTTTGTCGTAAGAACAAAGCCTTATCAAGTCTGTCCTAGTCTGGCTAGTCCATAGACTGCTGTCATCGGGGCAGCATAATATACTCTTATTTTCCACCCTTAAATATTATTGCAAAGCAGTTTGTTTTACATGGAAATCTAGGGTATTGTCATTTTTACCTGCATCCTTCAGTGATGTCAGCCCCATCCAAATCCAGTCTTTTTAATGGACTGCCTGCTCCTGTGTTAGGATGGATCGATTCTGGCACCTTTTAACCACTATAAAACGAACAAAAGAAAGACTCTCTGGTTGTTTTAATCCAGTTCAAACTGACTTGTCAGTAAAATTAGATCTATTATGTGGTAAAGAGTTTTCTTATCAAATCAAGCCTTATCTCAGGTTTATGACCCAGACTATGTAAATGTAAAACAAAGGCTGTAAATTCTCCTACTGATGACATATAATTCAAATGACATATAAATGGTAGATGATTGGGGTAAACAAAATAATGGGCATATGAAATGTTTTTTACTCTTTTTTCGAGTAAAGCCTGTGCATAAATCAAGTACCTACTCCCATCTCTGTAGTTTATGCCAACATTGCTGTAAAGATTTGATTGCATTCAGTCACTAAAGCATTAGTGAGATCAGGTGCAGATGTTGGATGGTGAGATTTATTTTGGAGCGAAGACAGTACATAACTCAAGTATCTACTCCCATCTCTATCATCAATGCCAACTTTGCCATGAGGATTTGATTGCATTTAGTCGTTGAGGCATTAGTGAGTTCAGGTACAGAGGCTGAATGATCAGATCTGGATTACAAACAAGACTCCAAAGGTATTGGATGAATCCAGTTCTGCTGCTCCACTCCACTGGATGATATTTAAAGCCTTCTAGTTGACACTTGGTGTTGTGTAAAAGCAGTAAAAAATAATCTTGAAGTGATGTCTTATCACAAATAAGATCACAGCTTTGATTTGGTTGCGGGTACAAGCCAAAGATGAAGAAAACTAAAGCACAGGAGCTTTCATATTCTATTGCTAACATAACCCTTAAGATTAATAATTAAAAAGCAAGCGTTTGTTGAGGAGTTAACACAGCAGGTGTGGTTTGAGCTGATCTTGTGTTTTAGGTGAGTAATCTGAATGTGATGTCATTTTGGATTCTGGCCCAGGTTGAATGTTGGAGATGAAACTTAGGAAAAGTGGATAAACCCAGCATCAGTTTCATTTTGGTTTCAGGTTATAATGAAATGCGGCTTTCTAATAAGACACAAGCAGGCAGCACGCCTCTGACTTGGCTTGGGCTTTGGGCTGCCTCATGAATAGTCTGGGGATTGAGAGAAGCCATTGTGGCTATTTAATTTCATCCAAGAGGACTACACCTCCGGCAGCTATTCGGCTCAAGCCATTCACTACCTGATTCAACTAATTAGCTCATGGCGACGGCCAAGTAGTCGAACTAATGAGATATCTCAGGTGGCTGGAGTGAATACCCAGGGCAGGACACCCTCTGTAGGATAGTCCTTGCCCTTGGCTCTACGACAGGCATGCTATGGTCTGGGCACTAATTGGTTGGTCTCTCTCTTTTCTGCTCTTTGTCTGTGTCTTTGCAGGTGTAAGTGTAACCTTCATGCTGGACAGTGCACGTTCCGTGACGGCAGCCTTCAGTGTGATTGTGAACACAACACCACAGGGCAGGACTGTGCCCGCTGTGAACGAGGCTTCAAGGCCAAGTCATGGAAACCCGGATCATACCTGCCCACACCTAATGGGTCCCCCAACACATGTAAGTGGTTGCGATATCTATTATATTAGCAATATTAGTTACTATAATATAAGTGTTCTATATCGTAATTAATCTTAGTGTTTATTTGCATAATTCAATCCCTGTTTGTAGTTTGTAAGGCTTGCGTCAATAGCATCTTACAGGCTATTTGTATTACTGCAGTTCCAAATGTATCCAGTAGGGGGATATATGTAGGAACATACATATACTACATACAGCAGTGTATTAATAGTCCTCTTATGAATATGTAGACCACAAATATAGCCTTGCGTTCTTGTGCGCCAAATAGATTCTTAGACACTTGTTGTCTTTGATATTTGATGTGCATCCACGTATGCAATTTCAGGCATCTCTGCTCTTTTAGCTTTACTGGCTACATGAAAAGCAGTAGCACAGTTCTGGTGAGATGCCATGGATGCCTAAACTAAATCAGATATAATTTTACTTTCTCTAACAACCACTGTCCTTGTTATAGTTAATGAAATGTCTTGTAGTTTATGGTATAAGTTTTGTGGCTTGAAAAAAAGATAAAGCTTCAGGGGCCATTGGCTCCTAAAGAAAAAACATTTGGGCACCAAATTATTTTTTAGGAGCCATAATCTCTGTCAAATATCATATAAATAAAAAAATATTGTCATGGCACATTTTGTCTCCAGCTGTACCCCATGTAAACAGTGTTAAAACAAAACAAGAAATCACTACATGGACTACATTTTTGCCGAAGGTTTTTTTATTTATTTTATATTAGAACACGCTCTGCAACAGGTTGCCAGGCCGTGTCAAACAAATTTCAGTCTGTCAGCACTGCTCTCGATGGAGATGTGTCGTCCGTGAACGAGTCGGTTCTTTGACAGCAGAGTAACTTTGACCATAGACATAGAATATTACTAGACTGACCACAGACACAGAATATTACTAGACTGACCACAGATATAGAATATTACTAGACTACATGACCAGCTGCATCATACGTCAGCGTCGCTGCCATATTGCGCTAGGCACTGCTGTGGAGTGAAGTAATGGATAAAGATGCTTCATGCATGTTCTGCATGGGGCTCTACACTCCAAACCAGATCCCGAGGGATTACATTTCATAGGTAAGGCTGAACAATTGTTTTAGAAACATTAACCTTAGCTATACCAGGCTAAGCTAGCAAAGCTATGCTTTCTTATGTTCAAGTCAGCCTCCAAAGAACGTTTTGGTTAAACGTAAGCAATATAATATAATCAAAAGTTGTTCAGCCTTACCAGTGTTTGTCATTCGAAACATTGTGCGCCATGCTAGTTTGGTAACAGATGCCAAACCGGCATCATATGGTCAAAGCTACCACTCCCTGTCATTAAAACACAATGGAGGTTTAATTATTTCTTCTGAGAGGACAGTCAAGGTGGTTAAAGTACCGGAGCGTGTTGTCCGACAGTAGACACCAGGGCAAGCAGTCACTGTATCTCTGATCAGTTTGTTCGGGCCACAGTTTGGAATTGACAACCATCATTTTATGCTCGTCTTTAGTTGTGACTGTCTTCCACGAACTAAGGCTGCACCACATTGCCAGGCAGAACAGTCTTAGAGTGGCAACACATGGAAAAAGCTAAAATTAGAGGCGAAATTCCCATAACAAATCACGCGACAGTGTAGTAGGAACAGTAGACTCGGGAGCCCTGAACTTCCAAATATTAATTATAAATTCAAATACAATATTACTGAATGGTTACTAATCAAAAAACACAAAAAAGCAGTATCAATATAAAGTGTCACAATTTATACCAAGCATTTCTGTATGTAGCATACTTTATTCATATTGAGCTTGTTTCTTTCTACAGATTTTTATTTAGATACTATTTAGACTTATATTATTACTGTCTTTGTGTCTCTGTGTGTTGTGGCAATCATTACATAGACAATTTCCTCTGGGATCAATAAAGTTTCCTGATTCTGATTCTGAATATACCCCTACAAAATAAAGTGATTTTACTGCTACATTCTTCGCTAAACTGATTTGGTTATTCTAGCTTGAAGATGCATTCAGTGTGGCTTTACAAAATTTATAAAATGCCTATGAATATTTGATGAAACTCGGCAGATAGTTATTGTTAAAATCGATAGTTTTAAATAACAACTTAACTGGAACATTCCTAGCACAGTATGGTGTATGGTCAGGATGTGTTTGCACAAACGAGGCAGGAAACAGACATACCTGCACTCGCAACATACAGGCTTCATGTAGGAGCTTGACTTTATGTCATGTCTCTGTGGAAGCTGACATGTGGAGTGGATAAGAGAATGAGTACACACACACACACACACACACTCACACACACACACAGCTCAATCCAGCGCAGCAGTGCAGTCAGAACGTGCAGAGTGAGCCACTGCTGCCTGCCTCTTTCACTCTGAGAGGTGCTGGCAGACACACATTAAGCAGACAGAACTGAAAGGCCCCAGACAGGCTTCCCTCAGTGTTAGATGTATAAATAAAGATGCTACACTGTTTTCAAAAATAAATGAGTAAACCTTGCTCATTTGTTCTGTCTGTCTCCTGCTCCTTTTCTCCCTCTCGTTCACTCTTGCTCTTTTCCCTTTTCTTTACCACTCTCATCCTTTTTACTTTTTTATCTTTCTTCCTCTTGCTTATTCTTTCCCTTATACTCTCCTTTTCTTTTTTCTTTATTTGTTTCTAATTCTGTCTCTCTTCTTTCTTTCTTTCTTTTCCATTCTCTCTCACTCTGTCTCTCTCCTCTCCTCTTGCAGGTGAAGCAGCGGGTACTCTTGGCAGTAAGTAAAATGCTAATTATGCTCAAGGACTGTCATGCTCATGTTTTCTTTCTTCTGCTGCCATCACTCTTTCTGTCCCTCATATTGAGAACAAGCTGCTTTTGTACCTCCGCCATCACCCTGAACTCAGCTCTGATACATTTTTCCACAGTTTTCTTTGTCTTAGATGTCGTGTAAGAAGGTTTATTTGAAGGATTGTGTAATATATACGCTATAAAGGCTTCTCAAGGGGAATACAGGGACTTTGGTTAAAGGATGTTCTAGGAATGTAATGTTTTAAATGGTTTTATCACCTCGATTCCCTCTGTAACTTGAACAGAGATGAACTTTACTTTGAAATAATCTTTCTTTGTGCTCTATGCTGAGTCCTTATTTCTGTTGAGTTCTGCCAAACTACAAGGCTTTTTGGATAGAACCTTGAGAGCTTGTCTCCCAAGTCACTTTTCTCTCTCCTCATGAATCTCTCTTTCTGTGGTCTTGCGTGACCTCTGTTTGCCCTTTTAAGATCCTTAGTTCTCTCTGTCAGCTCTCAGAATCTTTAGGCTGCTTTGCCTCTTTTAAAAAAAAGTAAAAGTCTGTGTGGTACCTTTGATTACTCGGGTGGCGGAGTGACTACTGATTTATATGTCCTTCACATACGACCGTGGAACAGTGCAGTGACCAACTGTCAAGTTCTCACTCCCACCACTGATGGCGGCCTTCAGCCTAAAGCAGGAGCAGCGTAACATACTCTCATACACTCGGCAGTACAGGGGTGGCGAGAAATTTCATTGACAGAATGGCAAAACCCTCAAGTTACCCCTTGTCTGACTAGAGCAGCAATTGCCACTGTCTGCCATTGATGGGTGTTCTCTCGGGCCGATGTAGTCACCCAGCAGCCCCAGCTCCTCACAATGCAGATTGGGCAGCACAGCAAACAGAACTCTGTGTTTTTAGTAAGTGTCCCTGATCTGCTTCACATTTTGGGGTTTCCCTGGCTGCATCATAACCCTCTGTCTGCCTTCTGTCTGGTCAGCGATAGCCTGGTGCCTCCAATATCAGCATTCCTGTATCTGTGGCTCCCAGACTTCAGGCAAAGTCCCCCTAGTCTCCCTGCCCAGGGCACCCCTGTCATACTTCAGGCACTCTCTGGGTATTGAGACCTCCAAGAAGTCTTTAGTAAACAGTAAGCCTTGCTAATGCCAGTTTATTTTATTTTAAGTACCTTGTCATGCCATTTGGACTGATAAACATACTGCCCATCTTGAAGAAGGCCCTGGTTCACCACATGAGGGCGTCTGGATGGCATCCTCATTTACAACATGTTATTAGGAAGTAGTTCAGGAGGGTACTCCAGTTGCTTTTAGAGGATCTCTCTGTTAAACTGGAGATGTCCCTCTACCAAGCTCAGTTGGTCAACGTCTTGCGATTGAAGGGCAAGCTGCAAATGATGGACTGGCCACACCCTCTTGTGCAATATTTTCCAGTTTTGCCAGTTTCTGTCTGTGTTTTGTAGTTAATTTTAGTATAGTGGCTTCACTGCTAAATGTCCTAACCACGAAATCTGTGAAATGATTTCAGTGGACATTGGAAGCCCAAAAAGTGTTTCTGGAGCACAGCCTGTCCATGGTCCCTGCCCGTTGTCATCAGCCTAAGGGACAGCAGAATGTTTGCTGCATGATCCCCTATAGACTGTTCACCAAACTGAGGGAACTAGGACTGAACAGCCATCTGTGTGCCTGGGTTTTCAGCTTCCTCATAGGCTGACCACAAGGGGTTAGAGTTGATATGTGTCCCTAGTACCTACACACTCAATAAAGGAACTCAGCTAGGCTCTAACCTCATGACTGCGTAATGCTGGGCTCTCTAACAACGATGAAAGCCTGTACCTGGAGGAGGTGGAGAACCTGACATTGTCCTCGATTCAACTGAATGTCTGCAAAACCAAGTAGCCGGTGCTGGACTTCAGTAGGAGACAGCAGCAGTCCTACACCCTCTCAGCATTAATGGGACTGCAATGGAGAGGACGAGCAGCTTCAAATATCTAGGCGTTCACAGCTTTGAAGAACTGACATAGACTTAACATATTCAAGCCCCGTCCAAAAAGTCAGGGCCGTGTCTGTTCCATTTGACATATCTGAGAAATTTTGGGTCTCTCCAGTGATCCTAAGGAGTTTTTGCTCTTTCTATAGAAAGGGTCTTAACTCACGCCTCTAACTTTTATTTTATATTTTATTTATTAGTTTTGGCCTTTTCCAATTCCTCTTTAATTTAATGTATTTATCAACTTTATTGCCCAGTCTTATGGGCCGATTCAGGAGCACATAACATAATTTACTTAACTGTGTATGTGACAAGTAAAGAGTCTTGAATAAAGAATCTTGAAGTTTTCCTGCCAGTTCTGGAAGGCCTTTCGCCAAATGCATGGGGCATCAACCAGCCTATTGTCGGATTCCCATCCTACTCAAAAGGCCAAACAGGTTCTCGAGGGGACCCGCCAGTGTCTAGTCCCTTCAAACCCCTCCTTCTAGGCTGAACATTTAATCTGGGCAGAGTATGCACATCATTTGGCACTCTCATCTCTTGGCATGTATTCTTCTGAGTGCCAGTTTGGATATGCCCTGCCCATGTTCCCTGAACAGAAGGCTGACATGGGGGACCCAGTAGCCATAGGGCATGGAAAAAGACTCTGTGTACTGTTATTGCTTTAAATGTGACCCATAAATGGACTGCAGAGCACAGACGAAGACCTTGGTCTTCCTTCCAGCCCGATTCTAGCTGTCTACTAAAGACCTATCCCTCCAAGTGAAGTTACAGAAGTTGGCATCCCACCCCTTCAAGGTGGTGTCTAGATTCAATCCAGTTTCTTACTAGCTTCTCCCACCATGCACCATCCCGATTAACTGCATAATTCAATGCGTCCTGCCTCTAATCTGTGCCCAAGCCCCTGCCCTGTCCTCTTATTCCCCCTGTGCATGGTGGATGGGTTTTTGACCTACACAATCAGGTGCTTCAGGGGTAGACTGGGAGTGGTATGGCCCTGAGGAAAGCTTGTGGATTCCAACACACTACATCATACATTTTGAGCTCATCAGAGCTCTCTGGTGTGACCATGCAACAGGGTTGAGGCCGTTGGGGGCCATTCCTCAGAAGGGGGGTTCTGTTGCTGACGCCTTTTTCACCTGAAGTAACTTTGTATTGCAACAATGACTATGATAACTATGAACGGCTTATTTAATGAATCGTCTGATCTAATCATCATGACTTTCACTTTTACTTTCACTAAGCAATTTCTTCCTTGATAAGAAGCTGAATAACTGTGTATCATACAGACCTTATAGAGTGTTTTTAATGAAAGTTTTAATTTAGAAAGTGTAGAAACGGTTCTAGTTATGAACAGTTCAGTCCTAGCTCACATTGTGACCCATACTGTTCAAGGATTTTATACACTGTTAATACTGTGGTGCTTACACTGTCCTTCATCACATTTTTCTTTCCCAAATGATCATAGCTCCAGCTGTAACAGAGATCACATCTACTCCAGATAGCTACGCAAGCACCACAGCAGTACGCCCGACAGATGCTGCACTAGCCACTGCTGACTCAGGACAGGCCACTTCAACTTTTGCTGTGGCCACTGTCTGCTCAGACCTGGGAAGTACAGTCTCCATGCAGCCAAGAACTGTCCCGCAGGCCTCTGATGTACCTTCAGTAACCACTGTGACAGGTTAGGGCCTGTAACATCATAAACAGGCCTAGACTAGCATAGTGTGTAGCGCTGGTAGTATCTGCAGACCTACAGATTTGGCTGGGAAGAAGAAGCCCGTGCTCCAGCATGTGTTACCCAATGTAATCCAGCTATATACACTGCTCAAAAAAATTAAAGGAACACTTTGTAAACACATCAGATGTCAGTGGCCTCCACCTGTTAAACCATTCTGTCTCATTGTTTCCCCTCTAGTGCACCAAAGCAGCTGAAACTGATTAACAACCCCTTTTACTTCTGCATTGACCAGATCAGTATTTGAGTAGTTTAACTGACTTGATGCTATACTCTGATTACAAAGTGTTCCCTTAATTTTTTTGAGCAGTTCATAAAGATATGCAGCAAAGCTGATACAAAACTGAATAACAACCAGTTACATGTTTTAGCCTTTTTATCATTTTATATGATAATGAAAACTTTGTGGAAAAAGTTTCAAATATCCAAACTTCAGCTTAATTAATTCTGCAGTACTTTTAGTAGTAGAGTGACTCTGCGAGTTATTTAAGTGTTTTGTACTAAATTTGTTTAGCAATTTCTGTGTATTTTTCCCCTCTGAACTTTAGTCAAACACACAGTGTTTAACAATCAAATTTAGAGCAATCCATAAACTGTAAAAATGAAAACCAGCATAATGAAGAAATAGTCATATATTCTACACATTATTCTAAATAATACATTCTGATTAACAAACCCAGGATCTAAATCTCAAACCCTGTTAAACTGTCATCCACATGCACTTTTCAGAGACTGAAAGCAGAAACGAGAAGCTCCAGGCAGAAAAAAACAATCTGAACAGTGAACTTACAAGTGAGACACATCTCTACATCTATCAGTACAAAAGATTTATTAGAAAAATATTTTTCAGAGGAAGTGTGTTGTGATGAACGTTATTTGCCTTTTATGTGTTTCAGGGACAAATAACAATCTAACCAAGATTCACAGTGCAGTCTTACAAGAAAAGCAAAACTTAGAGAAGAATCTTACTGGCAAGTACAAATCTGTGCAGATCACAAGACGTGTGTGTGTGTGTGTGTGTGTGTGTGTGTGTGTGTGTGTGTGTGGTCTTTAAGGTGATCACTAATCATTTAAGAGGTTAACTGTGTAAATATGGAGTTTAAAACATATTTCTGATTTTTAATAGTTTAACATTTTAATTAGAGTCATGAAAATAAATATTTCAGGTGCAACAATGATTTAATATATTTGTAACTAGCCCTTACACTGTACATCCTACAAGCCTTTGAATACATTTAATGATTTTACCTTGATTTTTACTTTCCCTTACTTATTTATGTCAGAGTTTTAAAAATGGTATAGTCACAGAACTTTACAGCAATTAAGGAACGGCTGAAAGTGTTCAGAGTTTGTTATTGATTAAAATGTCACAGTGTACAATGTGACTGTACAGTACACGTTTTTGGTAATTGATCTTCACATGTGTCCCTGAGAAATTTCCATGAAGAATCTTCAAAATTACAAATGACAAAATTACCTTTCAGAGACTCACAGCAGAATCGAGAAGCTCCAGGCAGAAAATACAAATCTGACCAGTGAACTTACAAGTGAGATACATCTTTACATCTATCAGTACAAAAGATTTATTAGAAAAATATCTGACAGAGAAAGTGTTTGTGATGAATTGGATTTGCATTTATGTGTTTCAGGGACAAATAACAGTCTAACCGAGATTTACAGTGCAGTCTTACAAGAAAAGCAAAACTTAGAGAAGAATCTTACTGGTAAGTACAAATCTATGCAGATGTGTGTGTGTAACTAGCACTAAAGCTGTACATCCTACAAGCCTTTGAATACATTTAATGATTTTACCTTGTTTTTTCACTTTCCCTTACTTATTTATGTGTGTCCATGTCAGTGTTAGAAAATATGTATAATCACATAAATTTACAGCAAGAAAGACTGAAAGTGTTCAGAGCTTGTTATTGGTCTCAGTCTACAATGTGACTGTACAGTAAAAGTTTTTAAAACGTCACAGTCTACAGTGTGACTGACACCTTTCACCAAACTGATGAGTAATTGATCTTCACATGTGTCCTTGAGAAATTTCTATGAAGAATCTTCAGTCAGTACAGAAATATGATTATTAATTAATGCTACTTGTGTGTTTGCTTAACTGTAAGCAAATAGTTTTAACATGTCACACTAGGTTGAGATAATTACAAAGTAAAGCAAAGTGGCCCCTTATCATTACACATGAACACACCACTGCACAGGACACAGTGTGAACAATGTGAAATTCTGTCTCTACATTTAACCCATTCACCAAGTGAAGCAGTGGGCTGCCACCGATGAGGGGCACCCAGGGAGCAGTGTGTGGGACAGTAACTTGTTCAAGGGTGCCTTAGTGGTGCCACTAGCAGTCCTAGGATTTGAACCCATGACCTTCCGAGCACAGGGGCAACTCCTTAGCCTGTAGGCCAGGGGGGTCCAAACTTTCTTCAATTAGGGCCAAAAAACGTATGAATGGCTGGGCCACTTCATGCTTTAAGAAAAAAAAATTCTGCTTGTTACAAAATCTACTTTATATTGGCAACATGTATTAAATAATTTGTAGGGATGCACTGAATATTCGCCAATCGAAATTATTTTTTAACGCGACCAAAACAGTGATCAACAACCGTGTTGCCTTCTTGCCTCGGTGTTAGCCGCTGCTAACCAGGCGTCGTTTGCTCAGTAACTAAGCCACTCCAAAAATGAAACGATACGAGGAGCTAGGTCTGTGCTTTCCTCCCTCAGAATGGGAGCTTTTATTTTATTCCTTTAAAAGGAGCATTCGAGTGGCAAAAAGCACTTGCGAACGGAGCAGCAATGAAAAGAAAACCTTTTCCGCACTACCACACCCCCCCTGAAAAACTACATCCCCCAGCATGCACAGTTCCTTAAAGCAACAGTATCCATCGCAAAACATCCCGATCTCCATGCAGAGTATGAAGCACTTTTTTTTTTTTTAAAAGACAAGACAGTTTTCCAGTGATTACAGTTATTATATGGGCTATGCCAGTCTTTGTTTTAATACATTTTTGGTTTTCGTTTTCGGTCCAAAAAATCATTTTGGTGCATCCCTAATAATTTGGCTGATTAACCCATTCAGACCTGAATTTTTTCTGCTTACTGAATTTTTTTTTACCCAGCTGATATTTACTGTTCTCCAATATAGAAATAGAATTAGAGTCATAATTTGTTTTTATTGCCAACTCATTTTTACATGTTTCTCCTCATGTCCATTATAATGGACACCACGACTAAATGAACATAAAATACCATTAAAATTTCAGTTGCCATGTTTTAATATAGTAATAATGTAATAAATATATAATCTGTGAACTGAACATTTTAACAGCATGTGCACGTCTGTCTGCATGAGAACATCTGATCTAAATGTCTGTATAAATGAATGAGTGTGTGTGCAGATCTGGGTGCATGTTGAATGGTTTGTTTTTATCATGATTTATGTATTCCTTTCTGATGAGCTGCTTTGAAGCAGTTTTAGTTTTTAGTAGAGTGACTCTGCAAGTTAATTCAGTGTTTTGTACTAAATTTGTTTGGGTTTAGCAATGTAGTGTGTAGTTTTTTCCTCTGAACTCCTTCAGTCAAACACACACTGTTTAACATTCAAATTTAGAGCAATCCATAAACTGTAAAAATGAAAACCAACATAATGAAGAAATACTCATATATTCACATTATTCTAAATAATACATTCTGATTAACAAACCCAGGATCTAAATCTCAAAACCTGTTAAACTGTCATCCACATGCACTGACTTGCTACTGTGAAAAAATGACTTTTTCAGAGACTCAAAGCAGAATCGAGAAGCTCCAGGCAGAAAAAACAAATCTGACCAGTGAACTTACAAGTGAGACACATCTTTACATTTATCAGTACAAAAGATTCAGTAGAAAAACATCTGACAGAGGAAGTGTGTTGTGATGAATGTGATGTGTAACTAGCACTAACACTGTACATCCTACAAGCCTTTGAAGGTGGGCGATATACCGTTAGCTTAAAAACCGTTAGCATTAGCATTAGCAGCGTGCAGCAGCCAAAATAAAGGCTCGGACACAAAATAACTCTCTCTACCTACATGTTTACACGGGGCACAGCTTACTAATACTAAATAAACTGAGAACTGTATTAAACATCAATTACAAGGAGCAGCCACACACACACACACACCCTCTCTCTCCTCTCTTCAGAGGTATTCCACCATTTCAAGAGGCACTTTCTACATTTTTAGATATATTTTATATGGAAATGTAGCTGAATTTACGTTCATATTTCTTACAAAACAAATATGGTATTACTGTATAATATAATTATATTATAAATATGGGATTACTGTATAATATAATATAATTATATAATGATATTATATAATTATATATAATATGGTATTACTGTATAAGGGTTCCTGCAACCACAGAGGCATGAACTGTCTGGTTTTTTTACTTTTACAGAGCTGGTATACTGTCAGGCACTATGTTAGTACCTGTTGTACTGAGAAAAAAACATTAAACTTACAATACATTGCAGTAAACAGTAGGGTTGTTTTTTAAATTTAAGTAATGCTGCAGTTCACATTTCAAATAAAATGACATTATATAAATCAGTTTCTTTGTGTTTGAATTTTTATTTATGCATTTCCAGATTCAAATTGCTATATCGTGATATATATCGTTATCTAGGTAGAAAATTGCTTCTAGCGTGATAGAAGATTTTGGTTATATCGCCCACCCCTATTTCCCTTTCTTATTTATGTGTGTCCATGTCAGTGTTAGAAAATATGTATAATCACAGAACTTTACAGCAATTAAAGAACGGCTGAAAGTGTTCAGAGCTTGTTAATGTCTCAGTCTACAATGTGACTGTACAGTAAAAGTTTTTAAAACGTCACAGTTTACAGTGTGACTGACACCTTTCACCTTCATAAACATTGTTACAGTTTATCTCTTGATGACAAACATAGTCCCTGAAGGCAGTGGCCTCTTACATCAGGATAAAGTTTAGTTTTAATATTGATCAGTTTTTCCTGTTAGATTGTTTCTTTGTTTGCTGTCATTATCCTGACTTTCACTTGCATTTACACATTAATGTGACTCCCTGACTTTCCAGAGAAACAAGAGATCATTGAAAAGCTTCAGTCAGACCTTCAAGGTGAGATATAACTTTACTTCTTTTAATGTTAAACATTGGTAGAAAACA
>JBBPCY010000018.1:16070557-16097416 GCA_037974405.1 Brachyalestes nurse
GATCAGTATTTGAGTAGTTTAATTGACTTGATGCTATACTCTGATTACAAAGTGTTCCCTTAATTTTTTTGAGCAGTGTATATAGCTGGATTACATTGGAATTTATCATTTCTTTCATATTGCTTATTTTGACTGGCAAACTATTTCATTACATTTACATCTGATAATGACATCTAGAATTTGATTAACCTGCCAGTTAGAAAACAGCCTTTTGTGCCCAGGACCCTCTATTCCCTTGTTGAAAATTTCTAGGAGACTGTATGTTCTGATGGCGCCTTGTTGTAGCCCCATGATTACTCAGTACATATATTCCCCCATGAAATTAAGACAAACATCCACATCTCTGATCTATTTACAAAGGTACATATTACATTTTCAGTTAAATTATTTCTGAAATTGTGTCTATTGACATGATGTTTCCAGATAGATTCCCTTATGCTACAGTGAGCGAGAATATGCCATGCTTAAATGTTTGCTCATGGTGTTATTTAAACTTTACAATATTAATTTCATTTGTCCAAACTATATGTTTGAGAACATTTTAAAAGACAATCAGTTTCTGTATTGTTTACCTTCTCTGTTACTCAGAAGTTTTAAAGCTACCAAAATTTTAAAGCTACCAAATCACTTTTTAGATTAAAAAAAATTGATCAAGTATTTGTGGACATTGGACAATAAACACACTATATGCAGTAAATATATTTTAAGAAAAAGACTAGAAAAATAGAATAAAGAAAATATTAATAACTGCTCAATAATTGAATATCTTTATATTTGTACAGCAGTCAAGTACAGACACAGCGAGAGAGAACATATAACATATAATCTCCTTTTATCACTGCTTCAAATTTAGCTCCAAGCCTTGTAATTCAAATTTTACTGTGCTTTTATCCACATTCAGAGGTGCTTGACACCTACACAAAAGACTCTGGTTTGCCAGTTTCTCTTTCAAATTCCCTGAACACGCTGGAAACAGAGTGCATGTTTCTCTATTACACTTTGAACAAATTAAAACCCATTTTTCTGCAATAAATCTTGTGCAGAATCACAACCCATTGCTTTAACAAATTTGAACATTTACTGAGTTCTGTAATGAAAGCAGCCCTACAGACCTACTAAGAATGGCTGCCTAGGGTCATGGCATGCTCTTGGCCATCACTTACCATCCAGAGCTTTTAACCAAGAAATGATTTTCCAGCCATGATGAAGTAACCTTGTTAGATACAGATCTACTAGTATTTAATGTTTTCTATGGATTATTCACCTTTTGTGAGAATCTTTGCAGCAGCACTTGCACTGCAACATTCTATATTATAATGGCAAATGACGTCAGTCACTCGAGCGTTATCTAAGGTTACACACAAAGGTAACTGTAGACTACTAAAGCTCATCTGATCACAACCGTGTTACATATTTTCACAGTGTGGTCACTGGGAGCACAGAGCCAGGAGCATAAAGTCACAGTTGGACCTTGGAATGTGAAGGTCTTGGGAAAATAGATGCAATTCTGCAATCTGTGGCTTCTTCCACCCAAGCTGGTCAGGCAAGGTCTGTAGAGCTGTAGCTCGGTTATTCAGTTAGTGCTGTAGTTTGCTAAGCACTGTTTATCAGTACTGCAGAGGCTATAGCCTGTAGTGTTTGGCCTTATATACTGTACTGTGTGTGTGAGAGAAGGGGCGGTGCTGAGTGAGGACGGGAAAGTCTTTTTATTTGTCTGTGTCAGATGTTCCACTAGCACATGGATGCATACAATAGAAGAGCATCAAAATGTGACTGTGAGCACTTTCTCTCTGTGACCCGCAACCTCTGACCCTTGAGAGAAGATCGGCGGAGTGGAAGCACTTTATCAGAGCTGTATGTATCACTGTGGCCTCCCACAATCCCCTGGGCCCCACACTTCGACAGCTCGCTGCTGCTGCTACAGTACTGCATTAGCATTCAATACGCACGCCCAGCCCAGCACAAATACATATGCTGTGCATTACTTCACTCAAGGTGATGTGACTGAAAAAAAGACCCCTAACATTCAGCAAAAATCAATAGCAGAATAAAACATACGATTTCCTATTCACAGCTCCGGATACACCACCATAAAAACCGCGTTTCAAGGATTCTACATTTGCGTGTGTGGGGATGTGTAGGGGGCACGCCTGTTTTAGTTTTCCCTTTTCCTCTGCCACAGCGTTTTTTTCGGGTGAGATGTCTTAGATCAAATACAGTGATGCATGCAGAAGGGCCACTGTATGCTTAAAGTTTCATGACTGCTTCAAATATTTTTAGGCCCCCGAGGAGAGAATGGTTCTTTTTCATTTTGTCATCCATAACCTATTGAACAATGGCGCGTCACTCAGCTCATTTGTCCTTCTGAATTATGGAACAGTCCGATGCGGATTGTGAACCCATATTCAGGCTGGAGATGTGACCGGATCACTGGTTCACCCTCAGACGTTGTTCAAATCAGAGTCCCCCCATCTCAGATCAGCTTAGCGATCAGTTTTTTCCAGTCTAGAGACCAGCATTTTTCAACCTAATCTCTATCTGCTGCATCTGTACCGCCACTTACCCAGAACGTACTCTAAAGTCCGGGTTTCACTTGGAAAAGAATACGATCCATTGACTCAAAACACACCTACAATAGAAGTCACTGGGAACTTGCTAAAACCTGTAAATAACGTCTGAAGTACATAACTTGCAAATGCAAATTCAAAACTCTAACAAGGACACACAGTGTCACTGATGCAAAGCACCACTCATATGAAGCACTAATATGACTACTGCTACTTGAGATCTAATATTCTATGGATTTCTACATGATTAAAGAGGAGAAATCTATGAATAGTGTAATTTGATTTAGTAGCATAATTTTGTTAGACTAATGGGCAAAAGGCATTACTAAAATGTACTTTCCCATTAACATAATTTAATTTAACCATTGTATTAACTTGGTATTTAATGATTAAAACATTGATTTGTTTATGTGAATGGGTCTTTCCTTCTCTTTTCTGTCTCTCTCTCTCTCTCTCTCTCTCTTTCTCTCTTTCTGTGCACTACGAAGAATACTTGAAAAATGCCCGTTTCTAGTTAAAACCTGGTATTGTCAAGTGTTTCAGTGTTTCAGTAATTTAAGTTGCCCCTTCAGGAGGATCTTTTCATTGTTTTGTTCTAGAAAAGAATAGTTTGAGAATGATTAGTTTGGTTCCAGTCCCTTCAGTTACCCACATGAAGGTTATTGTGTTTAGTGAAAGCAAAATAACTGAATGTATTTAGATGTTAAACAAAAAGTATTTCACTGAATCGTTGGTCTGGATATTTTTCTGTGACTTTCTCTTATGCAGCGTAACGAGTACCTGGATTGTTTGGCTTTGGTCTTTGGTTACATTTGAAGTGGCATTTAAAAGTCTCAAAAGTGCTCAGATTAACTCGAGGATTTCTGTAGACACTGTGAATAAGCTATGAGCGAGAAAATATCTGTCACGAGACACCACACTTTTGTAAGCATTAGCGATAACTGTGGGTTAAACTACCTTTAAAGGCCTTATTTTTACGGAGGTGGCCATTTTTATGGATATTTAAGCAATGCAGTGCTCTGTATGATATAATCTCCTTCATTTTTCGTAGCTTTTTGGACTGTAGGTTGAGGCTCTCCAAGGTGAGGCTTCTAGCTGTGACACAAGCACACTGAATCCTTCGTCTCCTAAAGGAGAGAGGGAGAGAGAGAAGGAGAGAGAGGGAGAGAGAAAGGGAGAGAGACAGCAAGAGAGATTTGGAGTTTGGATGATGAATGTTTATTAATCTTGTGGGCCTCCCATCAGACCCAAAATAACTCATACATCTATCCAGCAAGGGCGCTGTTTGTGCAGGACTGAACACATCGTCTTACACAGCTTGGGGAATAACTTCACTGCATCCAGTCATGTGGAATTAGAGCAGTGAGTGTCCTCTGCACAAACACTGCTTACGTTCTGTTTATGCATTTTATTGATGCAGTCATAGTTTACAAGTGTTAAAACACTACTTACAAATGTGTGGAAACTGTGAAGCAGTTTCACACGGCAGATATTTTTTGCATTTTGGCATTCTTCAGTCCTTCCCAGTGAAACTTTTCAGCGACCAACATTTCAGTACATCCCAGTCAAAAACCACATAAGTTGGTCTATTTGAGATGAATTTTCAGTTACAAATGCAGTTTAAAGGAAAGTGTGAGAAGATTTAGGCACACACTTTACAAGCTAATTGGTGTTCATGAGCTTCCATTACTTCAACATTAGTCTTGTGGCTCCACACTCATGTGAGCACACACATGCTTAGCTTGTCGTCAGTGTGTACAGTGTGTTTCTAGTGTGTGTGTACAGCATGGGGAGGCAGGAAGAACAGTGGATGGCAGAGCCGGTCTTTTGTCACCATGCTAGAGTAGTGGCAGATGGTGGTGGTGGGGGGATCTGCCAGTACTCACGTTACACACTCCTGCTGGCCATATGCTTGCCCTCTTGACGTCCCCCAGGCACCTCTCCGCTCCCCGGAACACCACGGCCGCTACAAGACTTACCATGTACCATCTCTCTCTCTCTCTCTCTCTCTCTCTCTCTCAAACACAAGCACAGACACACACATATCCATGTGCACATATGGGCTCCCGCATGCATGCTTGCACAAATAACCATGCTTATACACTACATGCACATGCATATGTTTAAAGACATTGATACTGTAATCCTATATTAAAATATAGTACTATTCTGTACCATGGTATAGTATTACATTGCACATATACAGCAGTCTGTATAATGTTGATTAGCATTTAAAAAGTTCTCAGTCTTCCACTGTAGTAGAAGGGGATAAGTCAGAGGCACTCTTCTCCCAAATGTCACTGAAATGAAGTCTTCATTTTAAAGGCTCAGATTGCAAATTTTAAAATTCCCACTTTCCAGATGTATGCAGAGGGAAAAAGTTGGAATTGTCACATTTGCAATTTGAATTGAAGACTTAATTTACTAATTTACTAGAACACTAAACTTCACACAAGAAAGGCAGAGGCAGCGGTAGACCCAATAAAGGAATAATAGTCATAACATGTATACAGTAGCTTTAAGAGAAGTCTCCTAAATGTTAACAGAGTAACAGTGATAAAAATAACAGAATGGTATTATTTTCAGAGCGGATTTAAGGTCCAGCTCAAGGAATGGTTATGACAAATCAGGGATGTGGAAGAGAAACAGGGTGGCGCAGTGGGTAGCGGTGTTGCCTCACAGCAAGAAGGTTCTGGGTTCAGTTCCCGGCCCATCTGTGTGGGTTTCCGCTGGATGCTCCAGTTTCCTGCCATAGTTCAAAGACATGCACATCAGGTGAAATGCAAATGCTAATGTTCCCCTAGTTGTGAGTGTTCAGAACTGATTTTGTGTGTCTGCCCTACTATGGTGTTTCTCTGCATTTTGCCTCATGAGAGTTGGGATAGGCTGCAGCTCCCCCCGAGACCCTGTCTAGGGATAAGCAGATTGAATAATGAATGAAAAGAAACAAAAAGAAAGAATCAGCTGACCTTTTGGTCATAACCAGCAACCAAACAGAATGTGTCCATCAACATAACAGGAAGAGAGAGGGCTCAGCTTATGAGAAAATGACTGAATATAAGAGACATAGCAAAGCTAGACAATAACAAGGAAGATGAAAAAGTCCAATGTCATATGTTCGTACAAATGCTGTCCAGAAGAAATAAGAATAAGTTTTGTTTTTAGTGAGAGAGACGAATTTTGTTCGGGGTTTGCACACTTGACAGCTTGTGTTTCTTGTTCCCTGGATGACAATCCTTCTATGCAGTATGCGTAGTTAAAAAAAATCAGTACGAAGCAGTCAAGAAACATCTGACCCCCCCCCCCCCCCCTTTGATACGGCCCACTACAGGGGTTCACCCCTTATTCTGTAAGAGCTATGCTTCGCCACTGCCACATACTAACTATGCATGCCCATGAGATGGTTAAAGGTTCAGCTGTCAAGAAGCTTGAAACAAAAAACAAAACAATAAAAACGATGGTTCAGTGGCAAAGAGACACCAATGTTAACAAATGTTGTTTCTCACCAAAACTGTCTAATAGTGTTATTCTGTTGGTAAGTATTCTATCAGCTCACCTTCAGGGTTATGTGTTTTCATGTAGCCGCTGAGCCTGCTGCCAAAGGAAATCTTCCAGTAAACCCGTTTTCGAGACATTACTGTTCATTTATACCAGGTTGAAAAGGAGAAAACTCCAGGCAATGCCAGCCAACACCAGTCGCTCAAACATTTGTAAATAAAATGCATGAGAAAGATGTGCCAATGCATGAGAAAAAAAACATATTTTACATTTTTACAGAGCATGTTCGTACATAACACACAGGGAGAATGTGTTTAATTTACACTTGAAACTGATGCCAAAACCTTTATACATCACACCTTGAATATCTATGAGGAGCTCCCTGATCCTTGAATTTTCATCCTTGGCTTTTTATTTCCACAAAGACATCAGATCTGTCAAAATGCAGGGATATCAGCTGAATAGTTTATTGCGCATAAACAAAAATTTCCATTGTAAAAAAACCTGTTTTCCATTGTAAAAAAAAAAAACTATGAGTAATTCTGTTAGTTAGTAATTCTGTCATTCACACCTTGTAAAAGGCATCTACTATTAACAACAACAACAATAATAATAACAATAATAATAATAATAATGAATAATTAATAATAGCCCCATGTCTTATTTTGGCACAACATTTAGGTAAACAGATACCAAGTGAAACAAAGCACCTCCTTAAGCCAAGTCTATAATTAATCACATCAATAAAGGAGATTTGTGGCCAAAATCTAATGTTTTTATACGTGCTACTGCATTCGGTAAACAGAACTTGGCCATAATGAGGGGCCTTCTCCGTTAACTAGCAGAATGCATATAATGATTTTGTGGTAGTTAGCCGGGCGGGCGAGTTTGTAAGTGCGGAATTGGGAGCTGGTATCTTGAGCCATGCTTTAATTATGAAGCACTGGGGAGGGCCATGGCCTTAATAAAACATCAGTATGCCTGGTAGCAGGAAGCAGCGGCAGCTGTGGGTAGACTGTGGGCTGCCGGCGCCGAATCCCAATGCACCCATCAACTGTGATACAGCGGGACACGACACGGTCATCCCTCTAAACCAGGGGGGACACCTCGCTCCTGCTGCGCTGGTCAAGGCCAGCCGCTGTGTCTGTGTAAAAGTGTGGGGAGGGGTTTCTGCATATTTGACCACAGAGAATAAGTGACCACAGAGCTTTGTTTTTGAGCAGTGAATTTGTCCCATCCTCACTTTATTGGGCCCACTATGTCGCACAAATATAACAGGAAAACATTCAAAGACACTTTGACAACCCAGAATATGTATCAAAATATTTAGTTGTTTTTTTCTGAGGGTTGCAAGTTTAAACTGACAAAACGCACCAGGCCATGAAAAATAAAACAAGCAGTGTACTGGAACTGCACAAACTCCATAGAAACAAGCAGCTGTTCAGATTTAAAAATTAGAATGACAATTCTGCAAATTCAAAGTGGATGGTACAGAGTGTAAAGTGAATGTAAATGCAACTCTTGATGTAATTAAATATCTAATTCTATGTGATTACATATTTAATTGCATATAATGCACTAATCATAATAAAAGGTAATTACACTCTAAGGATTGGTAAATTATGTTAAACATGCAAAATGCTATCCAGTCAGTTTATGCGGTTACTGCACACTGACTGTACTTTACAGCCTTCTTATAATTGGTTGAAATCTCTGTACATTTATACAGAGCATTCTATGATGTACTCAGAAGAGCATACTGTGATGTGTTTAATCACAAAAAATGCCCACCCCTAGAATCACCATATTGTCTTTAGCCTTGTCCTAAGTGCCCTTTGTCTGTGACGAATAGCTGAAGTCAGGCTGAAAAGCCTGTGATGGGCAAAAGCGTGCTGCTATTTGATCTGTGTGTATATAAGACCTCGTCCTCCTCTCTGCTGACTAGACACAGGCCTCTCCCGAGACACGCTGACTGCATCTCCTGCCCCCACAGTCAGCTCTGCAGCCTGGGACCCGCTGTCAGACACTCCAGGTGGGATCTACAGAGACTGCATTAGCATCCCGAGTAGCTCTGTTGGACGGATTAGTGTTGATTTAATATAGCCTGTTGAATTAAAATAGCTTTAGGCTAGTGTTTCTTTATTAGAGTGGCTTTCTTTAAGGTGACATTAGCTTTCTGGTGGTGTTTTTAATATACTAGTCATGCGTAGAATTAGAATTAGTGGTGTGATCAGGTAGGTCTTATGTCACTTAGACTGTTTTGAACTGGTAGTTTGCATTAGTTTCGAAGAAGAAAGCTGCATAGTTTCACTTTTGGACCATATTGTATGTTTTGTTAAAGTGGTCTATACAGTAGTGCTTGAAAGGTTATGAACCCTTAGAATTGTCTGTATTTCTGCATATATATGATCTAAAACATCATCAGATTTTCATGCAAGTCCTAAAAGTACTAAAAAGAAACCTCACTTAAATTAGACAAAATATTGTACTTGGTTCTTTTTAGTGAGGAAAATTATTTAGTATTACATGCCTGTGAGTGGCACAAGTTTGTGAACATAAAGGATTAACAGTTAGGAAACCCACCAGCATGCTATAGTTTAAGCTGCTCTGTATGGAGGAATGGGTTAAATTTCCTCCAAACCAATGTGCAGGACTGGTTTATTTGCAGTTATTGTTGCACAGCAGATACTGAAAGCAAAGGTTCATATGCTTTGGCCACTCATAGATCTAAAAAAAAAAACACCCCTACATTTCTTCCAAGTTTGTTTTCAAAATGTGTCCTAAAGACAGGATGTTATGGAGATACCTTATTTCCAGATTTCTTTATATTTGAAGATATAAGAGTGACATCCTCTTTCTAAGCGTTGTAAACCTCCCAAACTGTTAGATTAACCAGCCTTTCACAGCTAAAACAAGCTGACCTTCTTCGACAGAGTCAATTTTATAGAGCATTGAATAAGCTAGAACAGATTTGGTGAATTAAATGTGGGTATATTCAAGTATATTCAAGCAATACTCTAACACTGTCCTCCTAAGACCTTCCTGCTGAAAGTACCCAGCCCACTATGGCACTGCCTCCTACTGCTGAGCAGACAGAGAGTCCTCCTTTAAGCACACTGCCCTCTGCAACTGCACCTGCACTGGCACCAGTGCCTACAGAACCTGACCTGACAGGTAAGCAGTGCTTTGCAAATGCTGCTTCACTACTGACTCTTCACACTTTCTTTTTGCAAGAACAAAGACATCAAACTTTTTTCTCTTCTAGTCTTCTAGCAGAAGCGTGCGAGCATTACAGGAATGGGGGGGGGGGTTGGGTTATAGAACTTTGCTGGCACGTTTCGACCTTGTCAGAGTTACACATGTGATCAGTTTTGTGGGTTAGAGATTCTCCACAAGTTTCAACTTATTCAGCTACACTTGTGTTAATAATTGAATAGCAGAATATTCAACAGAGGTGATGTTTATAGTAGCACCTTCACTCCAGCTCCTTGTCCTCCAAAGCCTGTGAGTGTGCATACATTACGGCCGTTCCTTCAGAAGCTTCACCTTCACGTCTGCATGCGGTCTGCTGAGGAGGAAACAGGACTGGAAATATTGTCCTTTGTGTAAAGTGGTGGGGTTTTTTTTGTAGAAATGACAGAAAGTCTCACAAAGGTGAGGGAATGCCAATCAGTAGAAATTTGCTGTCTTTTTGACGGCTGATAACGTATTTTGCAGGAAATGGATTCTGCAAAGTCAAATTCCCAGAGCATAGACCATTTAGGACGATTTAGGAGGAAGAAGGACTGAAATAATGCGTCTTGGCCCGCTGGAGTTTCCTCGTCCTCTCTTGGCTTTAGCAGAAAAAGAGACTGGAGCTGTTTCGGTCTAAATCCGCTGGTGATTGATGGCGGTAATAGCGTGCCATATTCTCTCCTGAGGTGGTGTGAGGCGATGGGATTAAACGTGATTACCGCTGTGCTAAATCAGTCATTAACATATATGGGCCAACATGCCAAATGAAGAGTGCCATGCGGCGAGCTCCTTAAGCTCAAGCTCTTCTTGTCTAAGGGTGCCTGCTCAAGTCATCGAGCCAGCTTGGCTCATGGCCTGTGGAAACACCTGAGACAGGTGCTGCTTACTCATACCGCAGGTCCAAGCCTGCTGTCATTGATTGGGGGGAGTCTCAGTGGAGTCTGAAATTGATTTTAAACAAAAAAGAAATGAAAGGGGTGGGTTTTTTTTACATGGTTGTCATGTGGGGGATTTTACAACTTATCATGGCATCACTGACAAATGATCATTTAAAGCAAATGATGTTGTAAAACAACAGTGAACAAGCAGTGTTTTGCTTCAATGTAAACTCTCTTCCTGCTCAGAGAGAGCTGATTCTCCCATGTGTCGCGAGCTAAACAGCAGGTGTAGAAAATGAATTTGTTGACAGCGATAAAATGGCCTAATATTTATTTGTGCAGTCTAAAAACAGTTCTCCACCACCTTGCCTATTCCGCCCTTTCCCTTCCCTACACCCAGGTGCTTGTCAGCATCCACCTGTGTGTTTCAGACATGCCAGTGCTGAAGTTCCAACTATGAAAACGGCAAGCACAGCTTCAGAACGGTATCAGCCGCCAGGGGCGATAAATCATTAAATACGCCGTTATTGTGAAACACAGTGACTTCAAGAAGCACCCAGCGTGGCAGGTGGGGCTCAGCTGAAGGCCAAAGCTCAATCGTTTTAGATCTATTTTTGAATAGCGATTGAATGAACTGCTGCTAAATATTTCATAAGAGAAAAGAGGCCAGGTCATGGTGACGGAGACCAAAAAAGGGCCAATTTATTGAACCCTTGGAGGGAGATAGATACATGAAACCATAACAGGAAGGAGCAGTAAGTCCTGTCCTTGAGGAGTAGGATGGATTTGTGTGTGGTGGGGGTGGGGGGGAGTGGGGGTAGTAGTGATGCTATCAGGACGGGTGTATCCCATTTCTGCTGAACTGGAAATGGCAAAAGGTTGAATCAGTGCAATATCATCCATTACGTCAAGTATATAAGACCTAAAGGCAGCAATGTCGGGTCATGGGCAGCTATACTGACAGTGCCAGGGAAGAAATGTTAGCGATTTGACTATCTGTGGTTTGTACACAGTTACAGCTACCTCAGCATCGGACATGGTTACTGCAGTACCTGACACAGCTGCAACTGTGGCCAACGATGTGACAGCAACATTTGCAGTGTTAAGTCCAGTTGAGGATCCCGCTACAGAAACATCTGACTCACTAAATCAAGAGAGTGATCCAAGCTCTGGGTTGCTCAGTACACTCGCTCCTGAAGTAACCGGCGGAGTTTCTCAAGTAACAAGTGCGGTTACACTACCAACAGATGCAGTTACCTCACCCAGTGCAGCCTCCCAAGCAACATTACCAATGCAGATTGATGAAGCCAGACCAGTTGTTGTTTCTCCTTCTGGTGAAGTCCCAGTAGGATCAGATGGAACTTTCTCAGATGTTGTAACTGCAGATATAAGTAAAGTTTCTCCTTTAACTGTTGCAGCAACAAATGACTTGCTCACTCCAGCAAAAGATGTGATTATCTCGGCAACTGATGCTGCAGCTCCGGCAACTAATTCTGCCACTTTGGCAACTGATGCCATTTGTCCAACAACTAAAGCAGCAACTAAAATAATTGAAAAGGCATCCATTGTTCCAGTAACTGGTGGTATTGTCCCTGCAACCAGTGTTGCCCCTTTAGCAAAAGATGCCATGACATTGGGTCCTGATGCTATCGTTCCAGGACCTGATGCTGCTTCATCAACAGTGGTCCCTGACACTACATCACCTGTGCTAAGTGCTGTGACTGCAATAAGTGTCTCGGTAATTCCTGCACCTGAAATCCCCTCCCCAGAAGCTGCCATCCCTGCTGCTTTTCCCCCTGAAGCATCTCCTTCTGATGCTTCTGACCCTGAAGCATCACCTCCTAATGCTCTTGCCCCTGAAGCATCTTCTACTGATGCTTCTCTACCTGAAGCTCCTACACCTGATGGTCCTCCTTTGGAAGCTCTGCCACCTGAAGTCCCTGCACCTGAAGCTTCTCCCCCTAATGCTGCTCCTCAGCCTGAAGCTCCTGCACCTGAGGCTGCTGCACCTGAAGATCTTATTCCTGAACTGTCTTCACCAGACGACCCTCCTCCTGAAGCATCTTCACCTGAAACTCTGCCTCCTCCAAAAGCTCCTTCATCTGAAGTTCTTCCACCTAAAGCTCCCTCTCCAGAAGCTCCTGCACCTGAAGCTCCTACCCCTAAAGAACCTGTGCTTAAAGCTCCCCCTTCTGAAGCTCCTGCATCTAAACCTGCCCTTCCAGAAGCTCCTGCACCTGAAGCTGCCGAACCTAAAGCTCCTCCTCCTAAATCTCCAGCACCTGAACCTGCCCTTCCAAAAGCTCCAGCACCTGAACCTGCCCTTCCAAAAGCTCCTGCACCTGAAGCTGCTGAACCTAAAGCTCCTCCTCCTGAAGCTCCAGCACCTGAACCTGCCCTTCCAGAAGCTCCTGCACCTGAAGCTGCTGAACCTAAAGCTCCTCCCCCTGATGCTGATCCGCCTCCTGTTGCTCTAGTTCCTACTCCTCCTGGTGCTCCTCCGCGTGTCTCCGAGACAAAGCGTGGGTCTGGAGGGCTGGAGAAGAGTGGAACACCATCTACAGACGAAAAAGAGGATTCAGAGCCTCCTAAATCAAAAGACAAGGACAAAGACAAAGAGGTGCCAGGTACACAATTACACTCACCTCCAGTGCTGCGGGGGCATTTGTGGCTAAAGACTCTGCATACATGCAAAGCATTCTGGCCAGACTTTTTAGCAGCATACGTATAATATTATTGATAAAGACCATTAGTATCCATTAGAATACTTTTTTAATACAAAAAACAAATTGAATAAAATAAAGTGTAAAATCTGGGATCCGATGTGTTGTGCTCTTTCCGGTGTGCACAGTCTCTGCGAAGGCTGAAAAGGACAGTGAAGCTCGGAAAGTGGGAGAGAGCAGGGAAGCCAAAGAGGAAAAGAAAAAAAAGGAAAAAAAGAAAGAAAAAGATTTTGAAAAGAAAGACTATGAGAAAAAAGGTATCGGACTACAGAGTTTAGCATGTGCTGTAGTTGTGTTGTACAAGGTTTCCATTGTTTTAATTAGATCGTGTTTAGAAGGCCAAATTGACTTGTTTCAACCAAGTAAACCTCATTACACAGACACTCATTACACTCATTTTTTAACTCAACTGAAGATCCTGCATTAGAAGCTCTAGGTGACACTGAATCAAAGTGGTGATGCTGTTACTGATGAAATGGGGTGTCTGGCTGAAACAGATTTAGCAGTGGTAGCGCATCATTAGCTTATACCTAACTAGATCCATGTATAGAAATCCCATACCATAGTTTTTGTGGTGATACTATAATAGTTTTAGTCAATTCTCTCACTCAAAGAAGTCCATTTAACAGCACCTGATTTTATTCCAAAGTCATTCGAAGGCTTTTGATCCCTGGAGGGCCAAGAACTCAGTTGACGAGGATAACGTATGTCAGATTTGAAGGTAAGACAGCATCTCAGAATGGACAGAACTGAACATTTTCCTTGTATAACAGTGTCTTGAAGCTGTTTGGTGATAATACAACACAAGGATCTGCAAGGACAGCAACTGGCTGTCATATTTTTTGCTTTGTTGGCTTTGAATACTGTTTATGCCTTCAAGTTAATTGAAGACAATGATTTTGGAAACTGTGGAAAAATTGCCCTCCAAACATTTCTGCATTGTTCATCTTCTCTATTTCTTCATTTCCTCCCGTCTCTGTCTCATCTCCGCTTGCATGCTCTGGCTTTGTTTGTCTGTTAAGGTGAGCAGATGCAGGTATATTGTGTTTGCATGAGGATTTGCCCATGGCAAAACAGCAACAACAACAATGAAAAAAACACTACTTTGCATTTTCAGCCAGTGACGTTTAGGCTGCCTGGCTTGCTAAAGATGGAAAACTGTTTGTGAAACATTGTTCGGTCCCTTTGCCAATCTAGGGAGTAATTGAGCATTTATATTTCATTAGTTGCTCTTGCCCCCCATCCCACAGCTCGGCGGACTGCGACACAGCAGGTCCCCACATCACCAGCATCTTTAAAACATCATATCAATTATTCATAGCCCCCAAGCACCAAAACACTAAAGAAGTGGAAATGATGGCTTCCTAAATAACTCAGCTTTCAACTAAAAAGCCCAGTAAATTAGCATTTGAACTTCAAGAGCATTTGTTGGATTCGTTAAAAATCATAACCACATGGCATGCTGTGATTATAGCTAGTTCTAATTTGTGAAGACTTAAAATACATCGCTGATTAAAAATAAAATCAAGATGTATCAAGATAGCCGTAATATTGCAGTGTAGAAAATCGTCGCTGTCGAATCAAAACCTTTCAAAATCTTAATTTTTGCCATTTTCATTTGAATTTGAAAACGCTTGTTGCCATTTACATTGTGACAACTTTTCCGGATGAATAGACCAATAGAAATGCTCAAATGACATGCGTAATAACCTTGTTACATCTTATCGTCTCCTATAAAAATTCTGTTTTGATATAAGGTTTTGTCCTGGCGGTGACGATATGTAAATGCACTGTTTTCACTGTTCCACTGTGATAAATATTAGGATTAATCCATTAGCAAGTGTTGTCAGTAGGGCTTGCCTTTAGTGCCGTCTTAGAGCGATATTCTTGTTATTCCTGCCCCATGCCCTTTTCCTCTTTCCCCCTGTGGCCTCGCCCTTTCCCTGCACTAACACCTCTCTCCTCTCTCCTGTTTCCTCTGGCAGACTGCGAGTGCTATGGTCACTCAAACCGCTGCAGCTATATTGACTTTATCAACATTGTGACTTGCGTGAGCTGCAAACACAACACTAGAGGGCAGAACTGTCAGCACTGTCGCCTCGGATACTTCCGGAACGCTTCCGCCGAGCTGGACGATGAGAATGTTTGCATAGGTCAGTCAGAAAAACCTCCTTTTGCTTACCCTCACCACTCACTTCTCCCTGTCGTACCTCCACTGCAGGCCTCATTTATCCCCGCCGCAAGTTTTCATCCTGTCCAGTAGGGAGGGAAATCCTCCTTTTCCCCTATCCTACTTAAACATAAAAAAACACTTGATGTGGAGAATATGAAAGGTTCTGCACCAGCGAAGCTCCAAATTACTAATATCATTCAGCTTTGATTCATTTTCCCCTTTTTGGCACCCTTGGCCACATTTTCCAGCCCTCTACAGTCCAGCAAAGTTCCCTTAGGACTAATTCTAGCTTGGAATTCAAATAATGATGAGATTTAGGACTTTCTGAGAAAATGAATGACATTGTAATAGCTGATTTCATGGGCGGTCTGCCAAGGAAGTGAATGGCCTACAGAGCCGCTTGATCATTTGATGTAGGCTTTGACCATCATGCAAAATTAGTGATCAGTTTATCCCTATTATAAAAGTAGTACACTATGTGATGTAAAAGTGTCCTATAGTCTCAGTGCTGTCCCTGTTGGTCATGCTGGTCATGGCTGCAGTGGGTGCAGAACCGCTACTGTAGCGTGTGTTTAACTGAGTGCCACAATGATAGAGTGGCCTCTGCTGGAGACAACCCCACACCACAGTCCATTCCGGTGACAGAAACTGCACCAACTCAACAGACCTATACATCTTTAAATGACCGAACTAAAATGGAATATTATTTGAAAGGAGGCAGGTTAATTAACTTTTAAAAAGGCTTTTATGACTTCACAATAAATTACTTCTGGGAAGCTGTGGCCTAGAAGAAAATGCTGTGTGTGTCTAAGTGAGAGCACAGCCTTTCTCACTCTGGGTTCTAAACACAGCTCCACTGTCTTGCACATTAGTTAGAACTAAGTAGGCCTGCTGGCAGCACACCTGCTAAAATCCATCTGCTCTATCAAGAGGGTAGAGCTCAGGTGTTCCGGGGCCTGCGTGTAGACTAAAGGACACTGCTTAAGGTGAAAAGACTGCAGAACCTGTGAAGGAGTGCCAGGAGAACTTCATATGTAAACTTGAAATAAATCCACACAGTATGTATAGCATGCAGTACAAAATAGACCTCAGTGTAAAATAACCTGCTGATTTGAAGGTCAGTGAGTGCCGATCGTTTTGTTGAAAGTTGGGTAAGCCTGTCTTGCTTTTCTTCAGAGTGTAACTGTAATCAGCTGGGCTCCCTGCATGCTCGCTGCAACGAGACGGGCTTCTGTCAGTGTCGGGAAGGCACCACAGGCCAGAAGTGTGAGGACTGTCTGCCTGGATACACTTGGAAACAAGGCTGCGTCCGTAAGTCACCAAGCAATGCGATCATTGTCTTTCATTGCTTTGTCATTTAAAAAGCTCAGCTGGATACAGAAAGAGGACGCATTTTCAAGTGTGTTGGTGTGGGTATAGTGGTATATTATCCAAAAAAAAGTAACTTTACAGGAGAAAGAAAAACATTTTTAACTTTCATAGTCGCTTACATTTAGTCATTTCTATTCCTCTGCCTGTCATTCAAGACATTCCCACACAATGTAAAGAGCTGCAGTAATTTAGCAAATTATATAAAAACATTAACGAAGACAACAATAGAAATACAACCCTAGCTAACAAATCAGCTTATACTACAGCAATTTTGACCATTTTTATAAACCATAGTAAGGCATATGATCTCACATACCTCATAAACCAGTCTATTAGAGAATGCCTTAATTATGGGAAGTGTGATGGTTTAGGCTTGCAGTTTGCTAACTGACAGCTGGCGTAGGCGTCTGTTACTTGTTGACTACACTATAATACTATATATACTATATACATATACTAAATACTTCTATATACTCATAGTTCATCGACCACTCATAGTCCCTGTGCGAAACTAAAGAAGTACATTTCAGACACCAAATATGTCTTGACTGATCGACTACACGTGGGCTAAGGGGCAAAGTAACCATGTCTCTTTCTCACTCTCTCTGTCTCTCTCTCTCTCTCTGTCTTTCTTTCTCTGCTCCTGTCTTACAGCAAACGTGTGCGATGACGAGCTGTTGCTGTGTGAGAATGGCGGCACGTGCGTTCAGAACCAGAAGTGCTTGTGCCCACCTGACTTCAAGGGCGTGTTGTGTGAGCAGCTGCGCTGCGAGGGGGAGAAAGGCTGCAACAGCGCCTCGGCCTGCTACCTCAGCCTCATAACCATGGTGCTGTGCCTCCTCACCAGCAGCCTGCTCAGAGCCAGCGCCTAGAGCCAGCATCACTCTGACCCACACAGACAGAGGGGGAGGGGAAGGGGGCTGCAGACCCTTACTTAACCGAGTGGACCTCACCGTGCTGAAACGTCCTAGGATGGCCGTAACGCAATTATAGAGCAACAGGCAGCCCTGGGAAGCTGATGGGAAGCTGCTTGCTCTCTTTTTAACACTGAACGCTTGGACAGACTGAACTACAAACCAAAACAAACAAAAAAACCCACCCAAAATAAACAACAGCCAACCTGCAATTCACTCTAAAGAAAAGTGTAAAGAAATGAAAGACAAATATATTATTACCATTTTCTTTCTTCGTTCCTCTAGTAGTTCTGAGTTGACACTCGCTGACGTTCAGGCACACCACTTAGCCAGCTTTTTTTTTTCCCTGCTCAGTGGTGGATATCACTGAGGCCTCCTCATGCCAAGGTTCTTTACTCTCACTGACTGACTCCTTACTGTTCTTTTCTGCATTCTCTCTACTGTCAGCTTTCACTTGGCCGATGTGAAAAGACATCCGACGAGAAAGGTGTTGAGTTGCTGTACTGCTAAAGGAATGAATGTCTATGTAGTTTGTGTTCAAGATCGTGGTTTTGTGCGGAATCCAGAAAGAGGTGAGTATATGTTATGCCCAAACTGAAAAGAAAAGAAGTCTATATCTGTCTATCTGAAAGAAAAAAAAAAGTTATAAATTATTGTAAATGAACATTATTTGAATATTTTTTGTAGAAATTGTTATTTTTGTTCAAAGTAAATGTTACCATTATAAAGAGCAACAAGCCTTTTATTGCAGTGCACACTGTATCGAGTGCTTTCGGGAATTTTTATTTCGTGATACGACCGATCCTTTGGAATATTCCTCCACTTGTACACAAACAACATATAAAGGACAATAAAAGTGACACAGTTCGATAAGATACCCTGCCCTTAGCTCTGATTAAGCCACATACACGGATACCAGCATGCATAGATCCTATAGACACGGTCCTATTGATAACCATACAAGGGATTTATTCAATCTAACCATCATTTGATTGAAGGATTTGTAGTGTTGAGCATAAAAAAGCACATAACCAAGCATGTTGTCAAGGGACGTTCCAGTTTAAATGCTTAAGTCCGCAATGCTCTGGTCATTTGAAGGCTGGCACATGACTGAACAGATGAGACTGATGGTTGGTTGAGTAAAGGCCCTGATATTGCCATGTTGTTACCGTGACATTAGAACCAGGACATGTGTGATACAGCGTTCATCCCAGTCAATGTGAGTCTATCACTGTAGCAGAAATTTGACTAGAAAATGATCACAGTGTGTAAGTGACACATGCACAGAGTCAAGCTTCTGTTCTGACCGGCGGTAGCGTATGAGCTGTTGTTCGAGCGCTGATGGATGAAGTTTGCCGTGTTTCATGCCTTTACAAGCTTTGCTTTTGGGCTTTCCTGATCATGATGGAAAGAAAAGAACTAGCTGACTCAAACTGTACTGTCAGCATTCCAAAGAATAAAATCTGACAATCAGAAAGCACACACAAAGTGGTGAAGGTGTTTTCTTTCAAGAGTGACTGACTACAGTGTTTTTCTTCTCCATTGCATAAAATATAATCTTCAACCAGGTAAGTTGTTTGTAGGTACTCAACATATGAAGTGTATAGTGTGAATAAAGGGTGTCCAGTTTATTTTATTGTATGTTATTTATTTACTTATTGACTGGTTTGGGCAACTCTGGTAACCAATGGAGAATTTTTGCTCCACTTTTAAAGTCACCATTGTTGTAACCAAACCTTGCATCTCTGAAACAGCAGCTTGCCGAAGTGGGAAAACAATCTTGCACTTTAATGTAACAGAATTGTTCCTAATTTTGGGCCATTTTTATTAGTCTATGAGTCACAAGATGATGTAAAAGACAACCAGCACTTTCAAATGGTATGAAATGTAGACATAAAATGGAAAAAAAAGGGAAGAACAAGATTTTGACATGATTACCTTATCGGGCATTTAACACTGACCTGTGATCCAGAAATCCTGAACAGATAACTATAATCTCAGTGGTTTTGCTTTAGAATATGTGAGGGAGCATGATGACAGGTCCAGGTCTATATATGCTGAGGCGCTAGAATGCACTAAGCCACCTGGACGAAAGAGAGAAAGAGAACGAGGGAGAGAGAGAGGGATAGAGGCAACACATTGTTTTAAGTCAGCACTGCTAATCCCAGGTGTGTGTTTCTGCTGGTCCTTATAAAAAGCTTCATCCAGCACACCTTCATACCATCATAGCAACTTATTAATATGCAGTTCAAACATAAAGCACTAAGCAAAGTAACAGGGAAGGACGAGAACATTAATTAGGATTGACAGAAATGATAACACACTAATATCTGTGTACTAAAGTGGATATAAACTCAGAGATGCTAAATTCCAACATCTGCATCTGATCAGATTCTCAGCAGAAATCCTCCAGCCACAGAAATATGGGTGTGATAGGGTCAAATGGTGCAGCTTCTAGAAATACAATAAAAATGAATAAATAAACCGCATACGTTAACACACTTTTAATGAACTTTTCAGAAAAACTTCAGGGAACCTGCGGGCTAAATAAAATGCTTTATGCATCTCAATTCTTGTTAAGAGCAGCTTTTCTCATTATGTGACTTTGAGATGGAGTTTGAATCTCAGCTCCACAGTCTCTACGCAGTGCTGCTGACACATGCTGGAGCTCATCTGCTGATCAGGAGTGAAGGAGGGAAGGTCAGGAGTCAGGTGTTCCACAGCCTGCATGCGGACCTAAGGATACAGTTTACAGTTTAAAGTTAAGGAACAGGGTTAGAGGTTTAAATCCAAACTAAGAGTTTAAATGTCTTCATTGACAATCCATTTAATCTGGACTAGGCTCAATTTGTGTTTGAGAAAGTATCCCTTGATGGGGAATTGCACCAATCTTTCTTAATTTCAGTTACAAAAATGTAAACTGAATCGTTCAGAGTGGTTTGAGGTGAAAAGATTAATTGCAAAGAAACTTACCAAGAAAAGGGGTTGCAGTGTCTATAACACAAATAACCTTTTATTTGCTACCCAAAACCTCTGTGTTTTTATATAAATGCTAATAGTAGTGGAAAATCACACACATATATATATATATATATATATATATATATATAGTGAAAATAGTGGAAAATCCAGAAATGAGAAGTTTGGAATGCCTGAAGTGAAAAGAATCAACATCTATGCCAAATCCCCAGACAACTTAAGTAATGATTTCTTGTACAGGGGATCCACAGGTCCATCCCTATGACAGCGGTGTAACCCGAATTTTGGTGTTAGTCGAAACACACCCTAGCCTAGGTCACTTACCTATCCTAACACAGTTGTAAAATCAGAATCTAGAACACAACTAAGCCACAGAAAAAGGATAAGGACATAAATATAGTGTATTTGTACACTATACAGTAGTATTAGTCTGGTTATACTGCATATTCTTCCGACCAAACTAGTTATGGCCGGGAGTGAGCGTTGTAAACTCGAGACGTCGCATGCCGAGACTGTCGTAACCCGAGGACCCCCTGTAATGCCTTTGTCAGAGAGTTTTTAGACCATCGCTTCATGCACATTGAGAGTAAGAATTTAAGCAAAGCCACATAAAAATGTAAAAACAACCACTACCGTCACAGCACCCCTTGAAGTTTGGAAGAGACAGCCCTTCAGCACTTAATACTGGCATACTGCTCTTTCAGTTCACCCCCTAACATAAATTTCATTCTGTACTCCACTTCAGATTAGCCAGTTAACTCAAATAAAGCACCAGTTTAGTTTAACTACAACTCGCCACGTTGTTTTTCACCATCTCACTACAACTGTGTTTTAACACACTTTTTTATGATGTCGGCACAGAAGAATAAATATTCTCAAGAGTCTCTTCTTGTAAATATTTGACTGTGTTGGGTAAAAATGAGCTAGAAAAAAAATAATTAAAAAAATTAGCAGCACAGGTGATTGGTTGTTGCATATGAGCTGCTATGCATAGTAGTCACCACACAGTAATCAGATTTCAATCTGACTGATTGAAGACATATTTGTCTACTAAATCCATGTGGATAAAATCTGATCGGGATACGATGCGGTTACTAGTGACCAGGTGTAAACGGGCTATTAGAGACAACGGTTTCAAACGTCTGGTTCCACAGAGTTGGAAGCTTGAGTTTGTATGCTGAACCATTCAGATTAAGCCCTTCTCTGGAAGTAAGTGGCCTAGTCCAAACCCTGGATTAGGATGTGTGTCCCAATACTTTTGTCCATGTAAAAATCGCAGAAGTTGATTGGAGCTTCCACTTTAAGAGAGCCAGTGACGTCACGAGCTCGCGACAGAAGACCGGTGTGGAGTGTCTGCAGGACACGCGTGGGTAGAGATAAAGTGAGGAGTTTTAAAATAAAAGGCAGAGTCCAAACTTCGGGACACTTTATATTCTTTTGTGCATGAAGTGCAGACGGAGGAGGTGAAGCATGAGGCGCGTGGTCTGTTCTCCGTGGCTCGTTTCTGGAGTGTCCTTGGCTGTGGGTGTTGGAGTTGGAGCTGCACTGACGTGGAACTCTTCCTCCTCCTCCTCCTCCTTCACCTCCTCCTCACTCCTCCATCGCCTGCCCATCATCCCGATCCCTACTGTCTCAGCACGGTCAGAACTGATCCCCTACCCCCAAGGCACCCTGACCCCCAGTAAGCCCACCCAAGCGATGAAGTATGGCTTTCCTTCTCTCTCCAATATAAAATCAAGAGAGTCTTACGTCACCTCCTACGACCCCAGGACCCGCACCGCTGCCTGGGTCATCGAGCAGCTGACCCCCGAATCCCTGACCGGGACTTCCGACCGGAGGCTGTGTGATTTCAAGGAGGACGAGACGGTTCATGTCTACCACAGATCCACCAACGGAGACTACAAGGGCAGCGGATTCGACAGAGGACACCTGGCCGCAGCTGCCAATCACAAATGGAGCCAGAGAGCCATGGAGGACACCTTCTACCTCAGCAACGTGGCACCACAGGTAGCCCACACCTGTGTCTCAGGGCTCAAACCTTTTTAGGAGGAAATTACTTATGACTGCACAGACACCCAGAGACAAGAATTTATATGTAAAATATAAACCCTGAATACATCCAAATACAAAATACACTATGATAGAAACACAAATATAAATACTATAGATAAGTAACTTACAGTTAAGTGAATTACTGATGACCCAGATGGTTGACTACATGTATATAATTTGCATTGCATTGGCTAAAAATTATATAATTTCCATCTTCCATCAATGCAGTCCACAATACACATTGCATTGCAGTCTCATTTTTCTATTCATTGATACTCTATATCTCTATTGAACACTGCACACAAAGCAGTTGCATCAAATATCGTTATGTATAATGGTATAATGGTTTCTTTTTTGCATTGTGATGTCTAGCTAGTATCTAACAATCAGGCACATTATGTAGTTATGGGCATAATAGAGCGATGTTTGAGACTGCATAAGTATGAAGCTCCTGCTTCAAAGGAGGAATCAAGGAATTCCAGATTTTTATTCAAGATTATTTGGCCTGAAAAATAATAGAACAGATAAGGGAATGTATGGGAATGTTCTCATCATATGTAGTATCTGCAGGGGGAAAATCTGTAGTGTCCAAACAAAGTGAGCTGAATATATGCGCACTAGATTTTCACACAGTAATGCAGACTTTAGAGTGAATATACGACACTGTGATAAATAATAGGCATTCATATAGTATGTGCTGCTTCTATATCACACCTGTTTGTAAATCTGATGTATACTATTGAAGCAGCACATAATTATTATATGAATATTTGTTAATTATGGTTTGTCTCTGGTCTGTCTTTCTCCCACCACAGAATTCACACTTAAACCAGAATGCGTGGAACAATTTGGAGAAGTTCTGTCGCTCCCTCACCAAACAATATCAGAATGTGTTTGTGTGTTCCGGACCCCTGTACCTGCCCAGGTGAGTAAACAAACGGAACAGGAGAAAGAATACTTCATTCTGAGTTACACACGTACTGTAGTTTGCCCATGAAGACACACTGCACATTTGACCTGGACAGTATAAAAATATCTTTTGGTCAAAATACACTTGTGGTGGGTAAGGTCAGTACTGAAAGAACACAGATCAACCGCCAACCATCAGCTACATCACAAAGAGAGCATAATTAGTGATGATACAGAACGTGGAATAAAAATCTTTACTGCTCACTATTTTTTGCTTGTATTTTTTTTTAAATATGACTCTACTTTTTTGTCCTTTCCAACTGATCCGATATCAGAAATAATATTGTTACATGTTGTGCATTGTGAAAATCTATTCAAATACTGTATTTTGCCGTACTACCCACCTCTACTAATTCACGCCAGTCACAAAATAATTCCAGGGCACGCTCTGTTGGAGCCGGGCCCCAGCTGCTCAGCAGCAACTTTGATAGTCATATAATCCCTCAGCCACCTGCAGAAACATGTTGCTGTGATAGAAACTGTCCTTGATGGCTTCCTGCTTCAACACCTGGCCACTGGTTTCTATTATACGTGTTTCAAGTCACTGGGTTTCCATTTCTTTGGCTAAGTAAAGGGGAAAACATGCAGAAATGATTGCCCAAGGTAATCAAGCACTTGAAGGTTAGAGTGTTCCTTTAACCCAGGCTCCACTTTCTGCAGGCAGGAGCAAGATGGGAAGATGTACGTGAGGTATCAGGTGATTGGGAAGAACCACGTAGCGGTGCCCACTCACTTCTTTAAGGTTGTGATTCTGGAGAATCGGCGTGGGGAGGTGAAGCTGCGGTCCTATGTGTTGCCCAACATGCCTGTGGATGAGAAGATCCCTCTGGAGCGCTTCCTAGTGCCCATCGAGAGCATCGAGAGAGCGTCAGGCCTGCTGTTTGTCCCCAATATCCTGAAGAGGACCAACAGTCTGCAGGCCATTACTGCTGGGCCTTAAACGGGCTTCTACACAAAAGCAGAGTTACACGAACACCTGGAAAAAGTCTACACTTCCTAAGTTTACTATAAAATTCCTGCTGCTTTGAACTGTGCATAACCGGTTGCTGATAATCAACTACTGATAAATAGGTCTAAGGAGAGATAAATGTGATTTTTACGGTATAGCAGTAATGCACACTGCATTGTGATCTCTCATTTTTTCTAGCCATTTTACACCTCTGTTAAACACTGCAAACACTGTAATTTAATCAAATTTTAATTACTATAACGCTCATTCTTCACGATGCATTGTCACATGCACACAGCGCACATTGCCACATTTTTACATTGTGATGTCTAACTAAAAATGAACTAATAGATACATTATGGGTAAGGTACAATAACCTGAACAACTAGAAACTGCCTTTACACTTTTTAAGTTCCTGAGTTTACTGAAAGATTCCTGCTGCTTGAAATGTGCATATCTGGTCGCTGATAATCAACTACTGATAAATATAAGACTAAGGGCAGATCATTGTGTATTTTACTGTGTAGGATTTTCTAATTGAATGTTAATGCTGTTCTTGTGCCGTTGCTCAGGATTAAAACGAAAATGGAATTTTATGTTTTGAAATGGGATAATGTTAATATTATCAAAATACATGTTTAAAGAAGTGTTTATCATTATGTCAAAATAAAGAATCATGGGATTTACTGATTTTATTCTGTGTATTTATAGGCTTTGTAAAAAACCACAATGATTAGAGAGACACTTAATTTTATAAAGTATTGTAATAATCTGAGCTTGTTTCCTGTGGACAAAAGTCAGGGTTTTTTTTCAATAAGAAGTTGCTGTCCAGGTTTGACCCTCAACTGAGGGGTGAAGTGAATAACATTGTTATAATGTCTCCTGTTGCTGGCATGTAGTAGTCCAGGTGTAAGAAGCAGGAACATTTGCAAGCGTAAGGACCTGAGCCACTCTGACAGGGGCCACATTTTAAGACGTCTGGTTCAACGCATCTCCAAAATGACAGATCTTACGAAAAGTGCTCCAAGGAAGTAAAACTTGTGGTTTGAGAAACACGACAAAGAGCTGAACGTGCTGATGCAGCTTCTGAATTACCCAGATCTCAATCGACTCTGTGGGACAAGCTAAACCAACAAGTCTGATCCGTGGAGGCCCCACCATGTACCTTACAGGAGTTAAAGGATCTGCTGCTAACATTTTGGTACCAGATACCACAGCACACCTTCAGAGGTCCTGTGGAGTCCATGCTTTGATCACACTGAGCTGTTTTAGCAGCATTGGGAGGGCCTACACAGTATTAGGCAGGTGGTTTTAATGTTATGGCTGATCAGTACACACACACATACAGGGTGCCGGAATATTCAAGTTTTGTATACTTTGCATCTGTGGAAGTTTGTTAAATGTAGTTCTTGTAATGTGTTGGCTACTCCTTGCACCCTGTGAGTTTTCCTGTGATTTTTTTTATTTGGAGTGAAGCTGAGAACTGGAACTAGAGAGAAATCGTGGGTTTAAATTACTGCAAATGATGATGAACATCCTGCTCACAAGATCTGAATTTAAAATCTGTAACATAACACCAACACGAAACATCCCAGATAAGCACAGGGTTAAGTTATTTTTACCTCTGCTTTAAAGAAAGGAGGTCATTGCAACCAGAGTTGAAGAACTGTTCAACAGGTGAAAGAAATCAGTTGAGGCATAACCCTAAACATCTGCACAATGCTGCTCTCAGTCTTAGAGAAGAGTCTGAATTGGGCTGGTAATCAGATTACATGGAAAAGATGTTAAAATGAATAACCTGATGAACTGTTTCTCCTCATTTTTTACTGTTTAACAAAATGCATTAAATCTCAAGTAAATGTTTCCAGACAAATCTATTGCGTAATAGAACATTATACAGATACTAATATTCATTTAAGTGATATTTTTATTTTTAATCATATTAAGTGATAGATAATGAGTTAACGAGCATATGGGTGCATGCGCAGTGCTACAGATGAAGGTTAAGTAATGGCAGTGTGACTGAGCAGAATCTGTCATTCTTCACAGCAGTATGAGCTGTGTGATGTGCCTTCCTCTAGGCAATGTGCGCACCGTGTCTGTGAAACCCTTTTTCCACCAGTTGCTAATGAAATCTGCCAAAAGTCTGCTGGCCTGGCTGATGAGGAGGCATCAAGTGATGAACTCAGCAACTATGAGAACTTAGAAGCCTTCTGCTTTCAAAGAAATCAGAAGTATTTGTCATATTTCTCCAAATGTTTTGGCAGAGTAAGAAAAAGAATGACTCATTAGGCCCAATTATTTTACGCGTTGTTACATTAAATCACCACTAGGTGGCACCCAATGCTTAAAAGTTGCCGCCTGGGCTTTCTGAGTTGAGTCAAATTATGAATCAGCTATGCAGCATTTTATACCCACTTCATTTTATTTTTCAAGGAAACTCCAAAAGGGCTGAAGTGCATTTAGTGCATTTTTAAAATGCAATAATGTAAAAGAGTTTTGGATTGTTTCTATATCTGTATGCCCCCCTCCTCTCTCTCTCTCTCATATAT
>JBBPCY010000018.1:16099936-16131188 GCA_037974405.1 Brachyalestes nurse
CTCTCTCTCTCTCTCTCTCTCTCTCTCTATATATATATATATATATATATATATGTGTGTGTGTGTGTGTGTGTGTGGTGTGTATCTTTTGATCCCTTTACACAAAGGGATATCAAACACACTTATTCTTTAATAGTCTGTATTGTGGTCGCTGAAAAACAACAATGGCAGAACCTTGAAATAGCTAAATAAAACTTTAATAATTCTAGTGGCAATTGTACATTAATTGCACAGAACATTCTCTTTAACACAAATGACTCTCCATATATTGGTATGTTTTTTTTCTCGACATATTTACATGAAGCAAACTTGCAAACATTACTCTTGAACATACATACAAAAGGAGGATCTGCGGGATGTTAGAAAACAATCTTGACCTTTTTTTGCATGCCGAAGAGAGAAAAAAAATAAGATGGTGCTCATCTCACCTGAACACAGTAGAGCTGTGCTCCTCACGAGGCGGGAGAAAAGGTGTATTACTGTGATCCGGGAGCTTTATGGCCTGTGTGTGCAGAACTATTGCCTTAAACGGATAAACAGGACAGAGGAAGCTCATGTGCAGTGGTTTAGAGATTTCTATATAACCATTCATATTCTATGTAAACAAAATAACGGAGCTTAGTCATCAGAGGTTAAATGGATGGAAGGAGCTGATTAAGACCACTTTTATCAATCTGAGTCCTGCAATACTAAGAATCCCTTCTGCACGTTTTCAGCATTCAGTCAGCACTCTCACACTCAGGGTAGCTGGACAAAAATACACACGGAAATAAATAAACAATCTGGACATAATTTAAAACATAAATTAGAAGCAAATTCATAATTACACAGTGGGAGCCAAAACAAATCCCACTGAATCCCGAAGACTCGGAGATACGGAGAAATCTGGCCCACACAAAGCTCTCATCCAAACCAAACACACATCTTTCTCAATTGCTTTCCCCCTTAGCACAGTTAATAATCTCACACGTTAAAAACAGCAGAACTAAACTGCCAATCTTCAAACTATCTCCTATAAAATCCAAAGGAAATCCCAGCTCACTTCAGTCTAAAAAGTCAACGTGGGAGATGATTTATTAATGCTTGCAAAACATTTCTGTGCATCTCCAGAGAGGAGGAGCCTTCCTCAGCAGGCTAGACAGAAGTGTGGACCGGACCTATCCACAAAACTGCATTCCTTCTTAGCAACTGGCAGGTCGGAAAAGCTGAACACAATCTTGACCAAAATCCCATTCAAAATAATGAGAAATCTAATATAGTTCAGAACTCGAAACCTTGAAATTACATCAGACTGATCCAAAACACACAAATTTAGAGGGGGGTATTATTTTTGTTTATTAAATGTGTGTGTGCTTGGTCAAACTGTTAGGACAAGTCAGCTGACTTCTCTGTTATGTCATCGGCTTCCTTCTTCCTACATAAGCAGTTGCTCAGGGCACATGAGACGCCCGTGTATACAGGGAGCCCCAAGCATTTAAGCTGGCAAGGACTTGCACACAAGCCTCTGATAATAGATCAAATCGAGCAGAGAGTGGTCTGATCACACACTTTAGTTGAAAGGATAACACTCAAAAATCTGAATTTTAGGCCTTTGTGTGATCTAGGTTACAAGTTTGAGTTGTGACAAAGTACAGAATCTTGAATATTTCTTTATCATTTTGTAAATGATAAACTTTTGTTTATTTGAATTTTGAAAGTTGTAAATTCTTGTTTGATTTATAAATACATTTAAGTTGACAATTTAGATATTTCTTCTGTTCCTGAAAGTTCATGGCATATTCTTTTTTTTTTTTTCATTTTTTGCCTGTAAAATCATTTAAATCAGGGCAATGAGGGGCTTGCAAATGTTCACAGATGGCCTAAACATTTGTCAGCATGGTCAAAAATTTCATATCATTTCCAACCTGCCTAGTTTTGATTGGATACAACATCGAAGGTTCGTAGTTTGGTGGCCGACCATTTTAAACTAGAGACTAATGAATCTAATGTGACAAAAACTGAGCTGTTGGCTGCAAATCCTCATTAGACTGAACTGGATCTTTGCAGATGTTCTGTAAAGCTTGCCCAACCTAGCAACAGTTGCTATGAAGGGATTTTCTGGGCGGAGCACGGATAGGTTCTTTAGTGTCCCGCTGTGTTAACTGCTGCGGCTGCCCTGAGAACAGGTGCTGTGGAGGAAAAGTGAAGAATGCAACCTGTACCTGTACCTTCAGCCTCTGCGCTTCCACACTATATACTTCATAACACTGTATACGTATAATATGTCTCGGTGTGTGGATAGCCTTTATTGTATGAGTCCCTATATGCAGGTTTTGGTTAAGGAGTGCATTCTACTGCTAGAAAGTGCATAGAGCCAGACAGAGAGGGCCGGACGCCGATGAGCTTCGGAGTTTTTTTTTATCAGGAGGGAAACCTCCATGAGAACAACAAGCAGCATCATTAAGCATTTATCTACCCACGCCACAGCGCAGCTTGAGAGCCGGATCATGAAGGAGGAAAAGCCCTGTGGAGGGTTCAGGGTGTGCAGTGAGCGCTGTCGTGCCTAGAAGCAGCACCTGAATTTATAGCTCAACAGTTTAGACTTCTAACACAGCACTGCGGAACTGGACACGGCAAAGAGGAATATACACTGTACAAAAAAAAAAGCCTTTCCTTTTACCTCTCCTCTCTCAAGAGACGATTAAAGCAAAAGGACATAGTGAATAGTTTGATGTACATCGGCGAGGCGGACCACCTCTAATTAGACTAATATGTACGCACATACAAAAGTATGCAACAAATGCAAACGTGGAGTTGAAAGGTCTCCCCTTACCATGAGCAGGTTTGTAACAAAGAGAAGTTTTTGTGCTACTGTTAGCCCTGGTGCGAGACATGCAAAAAAAAAAAAAAAAAAAAGGTTTCTAGGCATAGAAAAAAATGTATACAGGAAAATGTACAAATGTATAAAAAAGAAACAGTTTGCCTTTCGTGATTCTCGCCTACCAGAAAAAAATATGCAAAATCAAAAACACAAAAAAAAAAGTGCTTTGACAAATAATGATATACATTTGTAGTATTGACATGCTGCTAACTAGTAATTTTAAATGTGAAACGAAAAGCAAATATGCACATTTTTATGAACAATTCGAGTGTCGAGTTCAGTGTTTCCTAGTGACAAGGGCTATGAATGCACACAATGGGATCCATCCGGTCTGACGTCTTTGCTTGTCACCTAAAACAGACACGACTCAACAACCCATACTGGCTACTTAAAAACGGAGCTGATGCGATAGCTAAACTTCATGGATATTTGTACTTCACTGAATTATCCATTCATGTCTACTAACAACTGTAAGACCAATCTGTCAAAGCCATTATGAAATCTATAGCCATTTACATAAGATTTTACATTTCACACTTAATAAGAATGACTTTGCTTAACAGCTTCAAGAACAAGTGTTTTTTTTTTTGTTGTTTTGTTTTTTATTTATTTGAGATAAAGTTGATAAAGTCCAGAGAGAGTGATTGTTTTCCACGGGTGGTTTTACCCATAGCCCTTGTCCCTCGCAGGGTGTTGTGGCCTTGCTAGCAGTTGCTGCTGTTGCGGAACTCGCCGTTCTCGGTGATCTGCAGCTTGCTGGGGTTGGTGGGCGAGATGCCGTTGCGCGTCTGCATGCTGTAGCGCTCCTTCAGCTGAGACAGCGCACTCATCAACCGAGCGTTAGCCGCATCCAGAGACGCTATGCGCTTCTCCTAGAGACAGAGAAAACAGTATGAACATTATAAACATTCCTGTCGCAAAATATAACCTGTAACATCCTACACTGGACAAATGGACCTTTCCATGCTTCACACACACGTGTTCTTTCTTAGTTACTGTTGCAAGGTTGGAAAAGCTTTACAGAACATTAGTAAAAGCCCATTGAATCTATTAAGAAATTGCAATGTTCAATTCTGTGAAAATAACTATGACATGTTAATATAAATTATATTTGTAGGGCTGCACTATTGAAACTCCTTACTTTGCATACTGCAGTTTTACCGTGAATCCTAACTTTAATGTATAATGTATTCAAGAGTCTCCACTGAAAAAAAAACCAGACAGTAGAATCGATCAATGAAGAGTGTAGTGGCTTTGAAGGGGAACTGTGACAGGATCCCACTTTTGCCACAAGAAATGGAAATGTCTAAGAGCAACAACAGCTCAGACACAAAGTGGCCCGACTACGCAGACCAGAGCCACTGAGTGCTGACGTGTGCATAGCATAAAAATCGCCTGTCCTCTCTACAGAGTTCTAAACTGCCTCAGAAAGAAACATCAGCACAAGAACACTCAGGTACTGGCCAGATGTCCAAAACCTTTCAATACATCGTGTATATTTACTTGAGATTTGCGATTACAAACACATTTGTGAGATCCTGCTAGGATGTGTTTCCCTTTTTTCTTGTGTTTTCCTTTTTCTTCAGGCTGCAAAGCTTTCCAATGACCCGCGATCACCCTCTAGCAAAATCAAATCAAATTATGAACTAATCACTAAACGGATTTATTGGGAATGTAATTTTTAAGCAATCTTTTTTATTTAATCAAGTAATAATGATAGCTCTCAACATTAATGTTAATGGAAGGTCACACTGTCAGATTGGTTCTGATATAGTAAATTGTTTAGTCTTGTAAATGAGCTAACATTAGTATGGTGTGAAATTTTTCTCAAAACACTGGACTGAATGTGATTTTGCCACTGTTCTGTAAAACCTGTCCAACTTGGCAACAGTTGCTTCAAAAACTAACTCTTTTTATTTCAATTGACTGGTGGTTAACGGGGAATAATCTGGAGTGAATCAGTTTGATTTTTAATATATATTTGTATTTATCTGTATTTAAATGTACAGATTTACAAAAGGTTTACAAAAGAAGGTGGCATAGCTCACTGACAAATGACCTGAAATAAATAAGCACTAATCATAACTCAACAGGCAAAGCACCCAAGCACTGACCACCAAATGACCACATGAAGATTACCCTCCGAAGCACAACAACATAATCACATCAACATCAGCAAAGCCAGCTGCACCCCTTCTTAAGATTGATAACGGATGAAACAAACAAATATTTATTTCAAATGTAACTGAAGGAATATATTCTCAGGCAATACATTAGCATATAATACAAGAAAGCACAATTTAAATACAAGAAAACACGGTGCCATTAAATTTCCTGTTCCTGAACATTGCTGTATCATCTTTTCCTAAGTCATAAAGGGACCTGGCTCTCCTCAGGGTGATTTCACTATGAACACCGGGGGGTGATGTTGTCTTATGAAAGTGATTTCTCACTCGCAATCAGATGCTTCCTCTGGGCCCAGGTAGAAACTAAATTAAAGACAAGCTCGAGTGAATGCAACCGGGCTGATTTGTATCTCGTGTTTACCTGGGCTTCAATGATTTTCTGTTTGGAGTCAACGATGGCCTGCATATCAGCATGATCCTTCTTCAGCTCCTCCTCAACTGACATTAACCTGCAACAGACCAAAAGAAAAGACTTTCTAGAAGACCAACCCAGATGAGAAAATCTAATAAAAAGCCAAGCATGTCCAACATTCTTCACTGATCAAATTTTAATAGGAGAAGATTTCATTAGACTGCTACATCCATATAATGACAGTGGTCTACATGCTGAATAAAAAATCAGTGTCGTGTATAGGGTTAAGCCCTAGGCAAACTCCAGCGTGTAACTATAATAATTTAATCTTTTGAGAAATAGAAGATTTTGTTTAATTCATTCGGCTCATGGACTCGTGGCTCTCTGAACATTTGGAAGTAGTAAGAACTTTTTTGGCAGGGATTTTTCTCTTTGCTGGTCCTACATAGTCATAGTATTACGTTTACGGCATTTAGCAGACGCTTTTATCCAAAGCAACTTCCATTCCCTAACTACAGGGGACAGTCTCCCTGGAGCAACTCGGGGTTAAGGGTCTTGCTCAGGGACCCAGTGGTGGTATGCTGGAGGTAGAACCCACAACCTCTTGGTCCAAAGGCAAGTATCCTACCGACTCGCATTAACGCATTATTTACTTAACGCTGACAATTATTTCACTCTGACTCAGTGGACAAAAATATTGGTCCCCCTTTGCAGCTGCTATAATGGTCATGGGCCTCCCATGCTCTGGACTCTGAGGGGAACTTGTTTTTCTATAACAAACTAGAGAAAGTGTGAATGCCCTGGCGGGGGAAAATAGCTTTGGTTTTACATTTGGTTTGAGCTGGTAGCCTAGTGGTTAGGGCGTTTGCCCTGTGATCAGGAAGTTGTGAGTTCGATTCCCAAGACTGCTAAGCACCTTTGCGGTATCCTTGAGCCCCCCCACACACTGCTCCCTGGGCTCTGTGTTCCTCGCTGCCCGCTGCTTCACTTGGTAAATGGGTTAATGCAGAGGAAGAATTTCATGCTGTGGGGTGTTCACGTATGACAGAATTGTCATTTTCATTATAGTTATCATTGATGTAATATTCCAAAGACTATTTTCACTGAGATGTAACGTATTTATGGATTTTATCACTAATATTAATTTGTCCTTGTAAATTTTAACCTCATTAACCACACCTGACTAAACTCATCAGTGAGTCGGTAAAGCCTTTGTGAGCTGATGGTTAAAGGAGAGAAAATGCAGAAAAAGCATAGATTGTTTATGAGAGCCAGAAGGTAATGGGCTTGCAGCCTTCCTGCCTTATGGGAAAGTTATTATTGGACCATTGGCTCTCTTCAATGTCTTAATATTTGTTCATTTTCAGGTTAAGATGATTTAGGAATCTGAAAGATACATATAGAAAAAATGCAATGTTGCTTGTCAAGTCATGAAGCTCACTTGTTTAAGCTGTGGCATCAGAAACATGAGGTCATGGGATCAAACCCAAGTCTTTAGATTTAAGTCTTGCATGTCACACTCCATCTGAAAGTCAAATATCCAAAAAATGAGCTGAGCCTCCAGTCTAGCTCTGTAGCTCACAGTTTAAGCTACGGGCTCAAAAGCAGAAGGGTGTGGGATTGAGCCTGAAGCTTTAACTTTATGTCTTGCATATCACACTTCATCTGAAAGTCATATATCTTAAATAAGTTAGACAGCTTGTCAAGCATGGTAGCTCACTGGCTTCAGCTGTGGTCTTAAGATTGGAAGGTTGTAGGATCAAGTCAGTATCTTACTTTTAATGTCTTGTATGTCACGCTTCATCTGAGTCAAATAATAGTGCATCTCATCTGGTTCTATAGTGTACCGGTTTAAACAGTGGGCTCAAGTCTAGAAGGTTGTGGGATCAAACCCCCTAGGTGCCTGAGCGATGAGAAGCTGGGATTATAGAGCTGGAATCAAGAGACACACGGGGGGTTTGCTGTGCGAAACATGGCATCAAACTTTTAAGACAGTAGGAACTAACAAACTAGCGACTTGGTTGGGTTCTAGTTCGTTAGTTCCTACTGTCTTAAAAGTTTGTTCCTTCGAGCACATAAAACAAGATTTGAAGGACTTTCCCACTACTCCACCAAGTCTCACACAAGCCAAAGGGTTTTTTTTGGGGGGTTTGTCTTGAAGATTGGAAGCTAGGTAGAAGATGTCTAGATAAGTTCTTTGCAGTAATGGAAAGAGTCCATCTTGGGCAAAAACATGCTTTGTTATGAGATCTTTCCTAAGTGATCCTGGTTTAAACCAGAGTAAAAGGAACAATATCAACAGCAAGTGACTCAGAATCATAATAAGGAGAGTCTTTTTTTATTCTGAAGGAAACTGGTAATGGACTGTTGATTTGAACCATCTGCAATTATCAGCTTTAGTGTCTTTGAAGTTTGGTGCTCTGGCTGATCCTTTGGCTTCTTGTTGACAGAACAAGACTTGGACAGACTGAATAGAACAATGACTTTATGAGCTCTGGATAAGATCAGTGGTGGATGAGGTGAAGATTATAGTGTGACTTTCATTAGCAGCTTGGTTTCAGCTGGTGGATCATCATTAAGATTCTGATGACTCCCATTTGTATTGTAAACATGTTTCTCTGACAGCATCATGTGTTTGAATCAAAAGTAATATTGATTTGCCACAAAATCTCCCAAGTACACACACATAGGCTGTTCCACTGTAGAACTTATGGCTAAGCACCACTTATCATTTTGTGGAATATATTTTATTCATTTCAGAAAAAGCTGAAATTGGTACATGTAAGAATGGAATATGTGCCTTTTTACCAGTAAGGACTTGATAACCAGCTGAATAGTTGGATCAGATGTGTTGTAAGCAGTGCCTGAAGCCATAGAAAATTTCTGGTTTCCCCAAAGTACCTTTGTCGATTGTTCTTTAGAGAATCACTTTAGATGTGTCAGTAAAGTTTGAAGAACCTCCATATAATATAAAGACATTGAAAATGATCTTTATATTACACAATGGAGTTTAGAAACCTTTAAAAGGTTCTTCACACATCACATTTACAAGCCTGTTTGATCAGAAAGTGAAATACATCTACTGAGTTGCTCCAATATTGTGTGACATTTTTTGCCAATCCTGGTCCTATTAAGTGTCCCAAATCCACTTCAACACAGTAAGGGCTTGATAACCAGCTGATTAGTTGGATCACATGTGTTGATAGGTGCAGGGCAGTGTGCTTCAGGAACTGGAAAACACTGTCTGAATGTTGATATATGTTGCACCATGGTCAGTGGAGAAATATCTCATCAAACTATGTACGTTTTCACACCTGCTGATGACAAAGTAACTGTGAACTGTTTTACAGATGTCTTGGAGGCTCAGCATTCCAGTGGACCACTTGATGCACACCTGATCCAACTAATCAGCTCTTTAACATGCCCTTCCTGTGTTTAAGTTCATTTCTTAAATAAGGTAAAGCACTTAAATAAGTAGGGCATTGGCATCCAGGACCAGGATTGGGGTTCTCTAACCATGTCAGAGAAGAACAAAACACCACAATCTGGAGGACAGTGCTCCAGGAATAAGACTGAGAAGATTAAGATATTCCAGTATTTTCCAGCCTTGGTCCTGGAGGCCACCCTGCCCTGCACGTTTAAGTTCCTTCGCTTCTTTAAGAAACCACTTCAGCACAGAACGGGTTTGTTAACAAGCTGCTTAGTTGGATCAGGTGTGGTGGGAGCAGTGAAAACACCTCAATGTGCAAAACTGGAGGCCACCGGGACCAGGGCTGAGACAACTGGACTTCTTTGTAGGCCACTACTACTTCTGTCCAAACACTTCTAACATGTAAATTCTTATGATGGACAATACAAACGCCCACAAGTCAACATACACTATATTGACAAAAGTAATGGGACACCTGACCATTACACCAACAGGGACTTTAATGACACTGCATTTGGATACATAGACTTTCATGTGGAGTTGGTCCCCCTTTGCCATTGCTATACAGTATTGCTCTGGTACGTTTTTCTATAACAAACTATTTGCAGTAGCAAATAGCTTTGGTTTTACATTTGATTTAATTACATTAATGTTTAAGTTGAGATTTACAGAAATAACTGTGTTAAAGAGAACACTGGTGTTAAAAAGCTCCTTATCTGTTGCAAACCAAATGTTATTGCACTTTTGTTCATATAGCAGTACCTTTAAAACAAAAGTACGCAATACACTACTTTTGAAATAATTCTTTCATTTTGCGTATAACTGCAATTAATCGCGATTAAAATTTTAACCGTTGCCCAGTATTACTATATATACATACATACAACTGACAGTTGTGTTGAGTTTTACATCTACGTTACTCTAATAACCGTCACCTTGTGATGATGCTCTTCATCTGCAGCTCTTTGTCCTCTTGCTGTCTGCGTAGACGCTCCTCCGTGTCCTCCAGCCGGGCCTGGTACTCCAGTAGCATCTTCTGTGTCTGCTCATCTTGACCTTGCAGACGTGACTCATACTCCTCCAGCTTCTTCACAGACATACGTAGACGTTCCTGCAGCATGACAATCTCCTGCTGATACTGTTGAAGTGAGGAGGGTGGGGGTGGTGTGATGGAGGGGATAGAAAGGCATAAAACAGTTATAAAGTAAGAATATTTGTGTGAAGTCATGTGTACACAGGAGTGCCTATGTAGATTTTTCTCCAAGTCCTCCAATAGTGCCAAAGCAGCCAATGCTGACAATTATTACTCTTCTATGAGCGAATAGTAACCACTCAGAACCTATTTTGGTATCTTCTTGACATTTTTTGCACTTGTAAAAATGTACATAATTTAACCAGGGGTTAAGGATGTAGACAAATGTAGAAGGTTATACTAAAATAAGTTGAAAATAAAAATGAAAGAATGATCTATACGAAACATCTTTTTCTCCACTATAATAAAGGTTAAAAACCAAAGACAATTATAATATAATGATTGTGATTGTATAATGATTTCCTGAGATCCTGCTTGTGTTCCTGCACAAGGTTTAGGTGGAGTTAAGACTCTATTTAGGATCATTCTGATAGCAACTAAAGTGTATATAACATTCTGAATAAGACCAAGGTAAAAGACAAGGTCAACATACACTAAGACCAAAATTATGACTTAACTGTCCAAGGGCGTTAGCTCTACTAAAGTAAGATTAAATATTGACATTGGAAAATATTGATCTCAGACACTCTTGACCTTGGTGAAGAACACTGGCCTTGGTAAATACTACTCTGCAGAGCTGACAAACCAATACACACAATGAACAGCTCCTCAGTGCTTTAACAATGTGCATTCACATTCAGGAACGCACATTAACTGTAACAAAAAATCCATTTAACACAATGTAAAACATTTCTTTATCTAATTAGAGCAGAATAAGTCAACATATAGTATCTTGAAACCAAACCCTTCACACAGAGCTATTATTCCAAACATCATGTCTTTTTTTCAATCTACGCTACCCGTCAAAAGTTTGGAGACATCTAGTTTTTTTTTTTTTCAACATGTTTAATAACGAACAGGTTTTCTTACTTACAACACATTATTGCAAGAAATAAATAAATAAAGCTGCAATCAAAACCCCATGCATTTTATCCTCCTGTTATGATGTCAGCATTCAATTACAGACCTTTCAGGAGTTTAAACTTCATTTGGGCCAGAAGAGTTTCAATACGTACTTTTAACGAGAATATGGAAAACAAAACCTGCTCTTTATAGCAAGAAACACACTTTGATGAACAAGAAGCTGATCGCTGTATAAATAAAGCCAACAGATTCGCAAACAGCTGTTTTATGTTAGCAAAACCTTGCAGGCCTTTTTTCCCCAAATATAATTGAAAAGCCAGTGTGAAAATCAAATGTTACTTGGACAACTTCAAAAGAAGGCAAGGTGCCCCCATCAGTTGGTGTATGTCTAATAGCTGCTCCCTATAGAGTGCGGTGGAGGTAATATGGCGCCATCAAAGACTGAAGGTTCTTCCCATGGCGCGTTCCGAGCCCACGGGTGTGTCTGTTACGAGCGCCCCATCGGATTCATCATTCATTAAAGACCAGGATGACACAGCAAACCCCAACGCCTCGTTTTCTTTCTCTTGCTGTCTCTTCTTCAGCTCAGCAATTTAAGTCCTATATGCCCTGCTTTCTGACTAAACGAGCACTCTGGGGTAATCAGAATTCCACTCTCTCCAGCCCTCCTGTATTTCATGTATGTCTCCAACCTCAGGACTTACTGCTCTCTATGCAAACACTGGCCAGGTTATTAGATACACCTACCTTGTAGCTCTAATTTTCTGGTCTTCCTGGTTAGAGACTATAGCTAATATTGTTCCATGTACAATTTGCTTTAATTATCCTCTAAACCTTCAGCAGTGGTCAACTTCTGACTACAGGGTTGATTTTGGCTGAATATTTTTGGTCGGTGATCCACTCTTAACTTTGCAGTGACACTGATGAGTGTAAATAATATTGCTGTACCTTATATGGTGATATCTTTCCATGGGCTAGATGATGGATAGGACAGAGGGGTGAAGATATGCTATGCAACAACAGGGGCTGCATTAAGTAAATGTTCATATTATAAGTATATAGACAAATGAATGTAACTACAACGCATATAAGCATAAAATTGGGAATGCTTTGTGTTATTTTTGCCAATTCATTGAACATGTTTAAATATGGACTAATGCAGTGAATACATATCACGCTTAGTTGGCATGCCAGTTGCCCGAAGATAAGCCACAGTTAAATTAACAAAACGCTTGAATGAGGCACCACCTCTCATTCTGCGTGTCCTCTGCTCAGACATTTTGTGCATAAACAGAAACCAACAGAATACCAAGTACTGCATATTTTATGCTGCACCAGTGCTTGGTCCCCTTAGGCAGTCATAGTGTTTTACTTACGTAAGTGCTGCGAGTTTTACCTTTTCAGTCTGTGTGAGCTCGTCCTTGTTTGGGAGGTCCTCCCTGTGTCTGGGATCTGGGTCAATTCCCTCCTGCTCCAGATACTGCACGTTCATATTTAGCAACCAAGCAGCAGTGCGGTCCAGAGCACCGGGATTCACTGGAGACGGGGCCTGGTTAAAACCCAGATAAAGCACACCCACACACATGCATGAATACACATATACACAATACTGCCTATTGGAACAAACCATGTATAGAGAAATGTTTGAAGGCCATTGGTGAAAATATCATGAAAATACATTAACATCCATCCATCCATCCATTATTGAAGCTGTTTATCCTTCCCCAGGGTTACTATCTCGGCGGTCCTGGGGTGAAAAGGGGAGAAACACCCTGGACAGGTCGCCGGTCCGTCACAGGTCAAAATGCATTAGAATTTCTAATTTGCCAATGAATAATATATAACATTATACTTTGCCCTTTCACTGTTCTCCAGTATCAGTATATGGCATCGCTCTCTCAGGACACCGCAAGGCAAACTCTGCAAGGTAAACTGCAGATCTTTAAAAACTAATCATCCTAATTGCATCGCATCTGGACTGCTTGTTTGATTAACATTTTGTTTGTTTGTTTACTTTAATGATTTGGCTCAGCTCTCAGGCGCGCGCATGCCGGCGAATGCTCGCGTTTGGAAGACAGAAAGGCATTAGATGTTGTCTTAAAACTTTCTGAAGGTGACAACAGCACTTCGAGCCTGCTGGGAAATGCTTGATCAATTTTTAATGAAGATTCATTTCGCCAGACTTGAGACGAACAGTTTGGACAATCTGTGCAGTCATTTAATCACTACCCAAGTGTCTCCGCTCCAGCTATTAATTCAGCCTGTCTGCTCCATTGCCCCCTCGTCCAACTGTGAGACGAACGCTACACTGAACTCAGCTGAAGAGCCTTGTTTGGTTCCATAAACAAGCAAAAAGACTCATTAGCTCCCAAGTTACTGAAAAAAACAATTAAGCTGTTGCACGTATACTGTATGTGTGTGGACACCCACACACAGGATTACGAAACGTTACATTTTCCCCAGAACACAGTAGCATTAAAATCAAACTGATGAAACCAGGCCCATGCAGAAAGCTGAAATTAAGAATGCTTTAAATAAAGCCAAATCCTTCATTTGAGTTCTTGTAAGCTAGAGCTATTCTCCATTTACAATTTTTGGAATCATTTTCATTTGATCATATTCCTCATTATAAAATATTAACGTAGATAGTCTAGACTTAAACAGAGCTGTGGATTTAACGTGACAGCATTTATTGTGATAACTAACTTCAATTTCACAATATGTCTCAGTAAGCTTTCGGGAGCATGTTTCATTTCAAAAAGAGCATAATTAAGACTGCTTAGTGCAGTGTGTGAATTTAATTTTGATAGTAGTTATTAAATGTGCCACCACCGGCTCTTTTTCTCTTTAACTTATCGGCCTTCAGAAAAAAATCAATATTGTGACTTGCTGTAAATTAGAAAATTTCCTGAATTGTCAGGATATTGAATTTGTGCCATGTTGCCCATCCCCAGACTAAAATATTAAAAGCGCAATGCCACATTTATAGGCAAACAATATTTTCTAAAATATGATACAAATAAAATAAATATACACAACAATTATTCATTTATACTTACATTTGGCATGTTATCTGCCTTGAAATAACTACTTTTCAAATACAAAGCATTACGGATATGATTTGTATCATTCTTGATATTCTACAGCTTCCTTAAATAGTCATGTTGGCTCTCCTTGTTGATTTGTACATATCTAACACTTTATTCATTTAATCCATATAAAGTTTTTTTTTCAATTAGTTCAATTAATTCTGTTGTTTTAATTATTTAAAACCTATGAAATGTACTAGCATAACAAACCAATTTTCTACATGTAAGTGCAACAAAACTTTTGAATGATACCCAAGGTCAGAAACGTACTATCATTGATCCACTGAAACAGAGCAGGTTCTCCTACCTGCTTGTGCAGGGTGCGCTGTTTGGTCTCTGGGCTGTCCCCTTTGGAGGAGGAGGACTGCTGCCTAAGCCGAGCTCCGCCGCTGGGCCAGTCGGGGGATGATGACATCATGCTGCCACTGGAGGGCCGTGGGTAGGGGGCGGTGTTGAGCATGCTGGGAGGGGTACGTCCTCGTGTTACAGTGGGCGGTGGAGGTTGGTCTATTCTCCTCTGAGGGCCAGCGCTGTTCTGCCTCGGCACGTTGGACTGGTGCTGTGTCTCGGTGAGTGACAGTTGCCTTCGCGTGAACTCCCCTGAGCGTCTTACGAACTCATCACTACTGCTGCCACCTCCTCCAGCTCCTGCACCCGTGCTGCCTTGGGTAACAAACTGGTGCTTGGTCCCCGTAGTTGCTGCGTCCTCCACGTTGCCCTGGGAGCTGATGGAGCTGTGGCATTCCGAGCCCGAATCAGCTGCTCCGCCCCCTCGGGGCGACACCGGCAGACCAGCCGCCATCTGGTACACTGGGTTCTGGAAGCAGAGAGGGGCCAGCAGCTGGGGCCGTCCCGGGGCGGTCTCTGTGCTTGGGGTGGTGGGCGTCTGGCCCACTTTCCTCAGAGTGGGTCCAACGACTGCGTTACCTTTAAGGGTATGTGCATTCCATGCCCCACTGTTCTGGTTGTCATTGGCAGCGTCATTGGACGAGACACAGGGGCCACTCTCCAGGCTTCGGCTGTCCTGCAGGTCCACCATGGACAGGCTTTTGCTGCCATTAGGGAGTTGTACATCTGGCTCATTGGCCTCTGAGTAGCTGGAGCTGCGGGCAGGTGACGGCTGGATGACCGAATTCCTCGTAACAAAGAACAGATCTTTATTTTCAGGGGTTGGAGAGGGCAGCCTGGTGAAATCTACCAACCTGCATATCCAGAACGAAGACAGAAAAGGATATCTCAGTTGTCAGTGTTACGGCCAGATACAACTAAATCATGGCATAATTTAACTGGAATTGGAGAAATATTCTCATCATAGTCAAACCAATGTGTGTTTATCAGGAGAACAGTAGATGTTTTGTTATCATTAGAGTTTGGTGAAAAGCTACCATGGAGTGGTCTTGTTTTGTGAAAAAGAAAGAAAATCATCCTTGCTAATTTTTTATCTAATTCATTCTGTAACTCACTGTGCAATTAAATATATAATCACACTTGAATGCTACAGCCAAATGAAATACAGCATGAGTTATTACATTTTAATATACTAGCAACATTAAATTACTATGCCTGGAGATATCTAGGTAACATCTCAGCTGACAGATGCTAAATTAAAAATAAAATATGAATGAACTATAATGAACTATATTGCACACACCACTAATATAAACCTAGATTTAATCAATACATTTGAGTCCATACAGTAGAATCTATACACAAAAGGGGCATCAATCTCTTTGAGCTGAACTGGATAAAGCACAAGGAACAATAGTAAGACGAGCAGTACCCACTTGCTGCCTGTGCAAAAATTACACAAAATGGTGATTTTGTCAGTTTATCAGCTGAAGAGTGAAGTGTTATAACTTTCAGCTGCTTCCAGCTTTCTAGCAACAGAGTCACTGAGCCAGGAAATGCAAAACTGCAGAATGTGCAGACTAATCACTCTGGCAGGGCAAAGAGACGATATCAGCCGCTCTCAGAAAACAATGAGCAGCTATAATGAAGCCCTATAATGTTTTCAAAAGAGCTCTGCTTGGAGGCTGCCACGACAATAAAGATCTTTTATAGCATCATATAAAGTTATAATTAAATAATAAAAGTTTTAATTCTTTGTTACCACTGCTCTCCGAGTGTGGCTTGATTTACATAATGCAGTTTGCAAAAGAGCTTTTTAAAAAAATAGCATGATTTCCTTCATTTCACACACTGCACTATCCAGTGTATGTACTCTCTCATAACCCACACACTCAATCCACACCCTACGGCAGTAACAGCTATAGTCAAGTCATTCCACTTTGTTCTATAAGGAAGCCAAGTCTGCTGTGTTAAAGTTTTGTTGATTTATTGTGCTGCATTTCTTCTTGTATTGCCTTTCTTGTGTTTTTGACTGCTTTGTCTATGTTGCAGTTTTTCCAGTGTAATTGTAATGGTCATAAAGATGTGGGTCCATATCTTAATATACTGGGACAAGTGGTTGAACCAGATGAACCAGAAGCAGTCCAGTTACAAAGCAGGCTGTTTTATTTGCCTAAAATGATAATGGCATTATTAATAAGGATCATACTGAGTGGTTATACTGAAGTAAAATATGGTAGATGTTTTTTATTACATAATACTTGGCAAACAATGCCACCTTATGTGATTGTGCTTTATTGATACATTTTAACAATGAACCTTTTTGTGTATCCCAAATGAAACATATAGGCTTAGTAGTGGCTTTCTGAGTTGAGCTGATAGTGAGCAATGAGGGGTGAAATTGAAGGACTGAGGAACCCCTGCTGTGAAAACAATTAAAACCTTTCAATAATGATGGCTGTGCAAAGGTAAAATTAACTGCAGCTTTGATATAAAGGAATATGTACAAATGACACAATGAACAAACAGCATTCTCTTCTTTTATAAATGTAAAATCCAAAATCCAATTTGCTTCCATTTTTGTAAATAATTTACATATCTATCATTCAAATATACCCTATCAATACACTTTTCTTTCAGTATAATTTACTTTATTACCTAATAGCACTATTTCCACTATTGCTATAGCTAAAAATATATGATAAGTCAAAAACACATAAACAGTCAGCAATTTTGTTCCAATATCATTGGAAAAATCAGTCCCTGGATCTTAGGACAATTTGGCGATCTGGTTATCTACTGATTTTAGCTATACTTAGGTATGTGTTATGTTAGACATATTGAAATAAATGTATATATAGTCTTACCCTGTGAGCTCAGTGTCCATGACGAGTTTCTGCAGGCCGGTGGAGACGCTGCAGCTGGGCAGGCTGGGTGATCCCACCCGCTCTGTGGGGGACGCCACCAGCGCCCCAGTGGGGTTAGTCAAGGCCACATTCACATCCCTCAGGATCCGCACCAGAGGCCCCAGCTTAGCAGCCGTGCTCTAAAGCAGAACAGCAGGGAAGCGGGGAAGAACAGGCTGTTAGCGAACACGGCAGGATCCCGATAGCAGCCACTACAACCGTGTGAGATTAGCCCATCGGGATGTAAACAAACACTAATGTGCTGAGTATTTGCTAATACAGTTTTGCATGGTACAAAATTTCGTACCCTAGAAAGGATTTTTCCCTTATTTAAATACTGACTTTCTAAAGTGTGTTGTCTGAAGTGAATTGTCTTTCTAAAGTGCATGGTCAAGCTTAATTTTGTTGTGTAAGACTAAAGCCTAGAATATCTAAAGAAGCTGTTGATTTGTTTCTCTGCTTCTTCCAATTAATCAGTCTGTCGTAATTATCTAAGGCTTAAATGAAGTATTTTTCTCAGGCTTAAATTAAGTGGTCCACACTAAAGAGAAAAGCAGTCAATAATTTCCTGAAAGACAAAGCAAAGCAGACAGCTTAGAAATTAAGGGTCTAAAGTCTTGCTGAAGGTCAAATCCATTGGGAATGCAGAACCATTATGTAGTAGAAAATAAGACTTCATATATTTTATACACACATGTATATATATATATTTTTTTTTCTTTTTCTTATTTTCTACTATGTAGTTGTTCTGCATTGCCAGTTGATTTGACCTTCAGCATCAATATATGACTGTTAATATGGCAAGAGATTTTTCACAGCAGTGTGTGTATGGCAGCACCTAGTAATATTACACCTTATTTTACTTATTTTTTATATATTTGTTCCCAAGCCTATGTTGCCTTTCTTTTCCATTTCTGAATCTTCTACAGCTCCGTTCACCATTACTTACAAATATATCTTTTCTTCATTTCTATTCATAACTTCAGGGGAACCCGTTAATTATTTGAAAGCTTAACCAGACAAACATATAACAATCATTTCATAATTTGTCTACAATCATTTTAAATGAGGGGAAATGTTAATGCTACAGCACACAAAGACATCTTAGACAACTACATACTTCCAACTTTTTTGCAACAGTTTGGGGAAGGCCCTTTCCGAGTCCAGCAAGACTGTGCCTCTGTGCACAAAGCAAGGTCCGTAAAGACATGCTTTGATGAGTTTGGTGTCTAGAAACACTAGGGGCCCGCACAGAGCCCTGACCTTAAACCAACCGAACACGTTTGGATAAATTGGAACATCGATTGCAAGCCGGGCCTTCTCGTTCAACATCAGTGTCTCACCTCACAAATGCTCTTTTGCCTGAATGGGCAGAAATCCCCAAAGACTCGCTCCTTCTTAGAAGAGAGGAGGCTGTTAAGCCACAATAGGGGCCAGCACAATATTAAGATCTACGGTTTCAGAACGGGATGTCCAACAAGCTGATGTGATGGTCAGATGTCCACATACTTTTGGTTTATGAGTAAGAATTTTCCAAGCCTGGCACTAAATTTAATCCTAACCTTAACCTTGGCAGCCAGAAGGTAATGGCTTTTCCCTTACAGTCTTAAAAACCAGACACACACCTGGTCAAGCTGAGTGACGGCCTCTGACAGTAACGAGTGCAGGGTGGAGAGTTCTCGGCCAAGGTCAATGTAGCCCTCAAAGCCGGCTGTGTTAGAGATGGTCTCTGGGTTGGAGATCTCGAGCAGAAAGCGCTGCATGTTGGTCCACTCATGCTCCAGGAACTGATTCATGAAGGACATGTACTCCTCCTTACTGCCAAACCTGCACACAACACACAAAACACAGGCTAAGAACTCACAGTAGACTCTGTCCAGGTGATCACAGCTGCAATACTATGATACTGTTCTGACACACACTGTTAAAGCTTAAAGGTCAAGTTATTTTCATTTATAATGTAATTATAACATAACTGCACATTTACCATCAGCGGGTTTCAGTCTTCGTTTGTTTAACACACCCACACACACACACTCTTACGGGTCAGAACACTTACTTGGTGAAGTTGGCGAGGTTCTGTGTGACCTTGGCGATGAGTGTGAGTGTACGTGCAGTGCGGTCATCCGGATATTCCTGCATGAGGTCAAAGAGTGAGGGGGACATGATGGCAGGACAGAGGAAACGCAGGAAGAGCGAAGCACTGATGAGGCGCTCGCTGATATCAGGACGCCCGCGGTTTCCACACTCCTGCCTCCACGATGCAAACACCTCCTTCAGCTCACGTGGGAACACACTGCAGATAAGAGAAACGCACCAGCGCGTCACATCACTTCGCCTCAGCTTGGACTTAACTGACCCATGCATGCTTGCACCCTCAAATGTGTCTCCGCCTGTTGTAATCAAATGAGTTTTGCCCTACAAACTCTTAAAAATAAAACATTCCAGAACGGTTCTTGGCTTGAATGTACAGTTCAAGGAAAACCTTGCATGTGCATGAATTCAAAATACAATGTCCTGCCCTACTGGCTTATTTAAGTGAATGAATGAAATCACTCATTAAAATAAACAAAAACCATATTCAAATAAAGTACTGAAAATATACAAAGTTAATGTATTGAACTATTTGCCACATTGCAGTATTTGGGAATTTTAAGAAAAAATAGTTCTGCATAGTTTCTCATATTGTTCTGTAACACTTGTCCAACTGAGTAATGTTATATACAAAAGTGTATATTGGTGGGTGGAGCGTCAATTTTCATTAGTGTTTGTTTAAAAATGGGATGCATAAGCATAAATACGAGGCAGCTCATTAATAGGCTATGACATTGATAAGGCTGGACTTGCCATTCATCTGTTCTTCTGTGATCAAACAAAGACTAAAGCAGCTCAATGCAACAACAATACCAATCTCTACAGCATGCAAACCCCAGATGCTTTGCTGTCTCAGTGTTCTGAACCTCTGTCACTATGTGTATTTAATCTAGTGTTAATAATGCAGGATGGCACACACTTCCTAAACACTTTCATTACCCTTCCCTCATCCAGCCCTGCTTCACCCTTCAAATCGGCACGGTAAAAACACTGAACCCCTGCTGAGGCGTCTAATCAGGCCTAATCTGCTGTCTCGGGCTGTTTTAAAGAAAAAAAAACAGAAAGACTATTCTGAAGAGTGGTGGCCCAGTTAGGAATTGATTGCTGATGTGATCTGATGTGGAATTGGGACTTAAATTAAGATCTTCCCCGAAGGCAGGGAAAATTGAAATTCCCTCATGTCCTAAATGTCGTGTGTCGGGCAGTTAAACGAAGGACTAATTCCTTCACTCAGCATGATTTTGGTGAAGAACTGTGTGTGCGCAATGATTGTGGCTATGGTTTCTTACTCAGTCCAAATAGAGAGTTTTCTACTTTTTCATTCATCAGGAATGTTTTTTACACCCATAGTCTTAAAAATAAAGGTAACTGGTCCTTGGATAGCGGCCCCTGTGATCAGAAGGCCATGGGTTCAAATCCCAGGACTGCCAGTGGTACCACTGAGGTACCCTTGAGCAAGGAACTATCCCCTCACACTACTCCCTGGGCGCCACTGTCGGCAGCCCACTGCTGCACTCAGGTGACTGGGTGAGATGCAGGGGACTCAAGCAATTTCCTCTAGTACTGGACGTATTGTTCCAAGTAAAAGTACTATCTGAGATATGGCAGTACTTTTTGTTGAAAGAACATCCACATAATGTAAAGGATTTATACCAACTGATCTATGCTCCACTCACAGATGTGTTCTTTCATAACTGCCTGAGGCTGGACTAGCTTTACAGAAGATGCAAATGAGAAACAAGAGTGAAGAGCACAACACAGCTTTGGGAGAGAGATATTATGGGTTAATGGATATGTTGGGGGCTAATGGATGTGTAAGCAATTTCCTCCGGGATCAATAAACTTTTCTGATTCTGACTCCGATGTATGTTGGTACAGAATAGGGTCTCAAACAGACATCCCATAGGCCACATTCAGTCCAGACCACATAGCTTGTTGTTACTGGTATAATTGTTTCTTAAATTTGGAAAGGAATAGTTGGAAGTTAGCCATAACTAACTTAGCTTCTACTCTAATTTAGACATGTACACCTATACACACATTTTACCCTCTTAAATGTCTAGGACCTACCAACAAAACAATAAAAAAAGCAACAGGACTAGTGGGCTTGATTATAGTAGGAGTGTGTGTGCAGTGTAGTGTAAAGGCAGTCGTGGGTGGGTGCACTACCAGTAGGAATTGATGATCTTGCAGAAAGCGAGTTCACAGCACATCTTCAGGTTGCTTTGGTGCTCAGACAGGTCACTGGAGGAGCACTTTGATGGATCCACTTCACAGTTTTCATCTGACTCATACAGAGCTTTGATGAACTCACCTGGAACAATCATGCAAACACATGAACACGCAGCACTGCACCAACAGAAACTGCAGAAACTGTGCTCATTTTGTTGTATTTTCTAATACACAAAACAACACAGTATTTACCTACGGTAGGTTTTTGTCATGTGCCCTTGAATAAAGGAACCTGAATCTGAATGAAAATACGTCATAAATACTTGCATGAGTGGGGAACTGTGATCATTTTGTGGGAGTGCATCAAAGAATATCTCTACGAAAACCAAAATACCAGACTAAGACAAAAAAAAAAAAAATCCAAACTCTTGTGAGAGAAACATTGCCAAGGGCTTTGTAGCTCACTTCTCTTTTTCACCCACCATCCCGGAGTCATGATAGAAGTCCAGGCCAGTCAGCCTTCAAGGAGTGACTGATCTCTTCAATAATTAAACAAAGCTTTGAACATAGGTACTTATTGCAAAAGTAAAAAGAAAAAGAACACAAAAAACAATGAATTATTAATTCAGTATGCTCTAGTTCGACTGCATCACAGACCAAAAGACTGGCTCGAAGGTTGCAATGAACATTCATGATAGGATAGTCCTGCACACGTTACAATCTCTGGGCGTTTTTCATCAGCCACACTTTGAAGAAATGGACAGAGACTGAAAAATCTCCCCTCATTCATTTGCCAGTATAGAGGAGACCTGTAGAAGGCCAGATGCTTCATGCTTACCTAAAGCATCCTGCAGGTACTTCTGGCCCACCAACTTGAGATACTCCTCAATGGCTTTGGTGGCCAGTGTATTCTCTCTGAAGATGAGATGCTCGTTGTCTCCACACCGATCCACCTCTGACATCATCAGATCCGTCAGGAAATCCTGCATGGAAATAAAGATAGTTTGGTTTATCAGTGTGAAAAAGAAGACCTCACAATGAACAAACATTGCCTTTCATCACAGTGGTGTGTGTATACAAAGTAAAGCCTGGACTGGAGTTTCAAATCATGGATCGGAGAATAGTACACTGGTGCCTCAAAAAAAGAAAAATAACGATATTGATAATTATCAATATATCCATAAATCCAAAAATATCTTTTGGTCTATTCCTCATTAAATAATGGGAAGAGTGGCCATTTCCACTAAATGCCATTTAAAAATCCAAACCTTTCACAGCAATTTATTGTTATTGCACAAATTAGGAAAGCCCACTGTGAGTCATGAGCTTCTTTTTATATTTTGTGTGAATTTGCTGGTAGGAGGTGCACTGCAGCCGTAATATCCAGGTGTCCTAGATTGAGCTGGCACAGAGGCATCACGTCTGGGATGGCTTGCAGAGATGAGTCACTCTCAGTGAGGGTTTATTGACTGGGAGATAATGGAGGCCTTGTGGTCTGATCAGACTTGTTCTCTCTTTGTATTTGCTTGTCTCTCTTTCTCATCTGTTGTCTCGTTTTCTCGTTCTCACTGTGTCTCTGGATGCAGCTCCTGCATTGGGATCTGTATTCAGTACCAGTTTGGTGGCACTAAAGGCTGATGCAATGAACATGATCAGTAAGTTCAGTGAGGATCACTTCTGAAGGGAATATAGCAGCATCTCCCCCTTAGACAGATAGTCAGGTAAAACACAAAGATGTCCCTTACCATAAGAGTAGTCCCTCAATCAAGACATGCCAAATATTTCCTTCTGCTTTGGAGTTTCAAGGCAAATACAGACAGCACATGATGGAAGTCCAACTCTGATCAGTAAGCCTTGTAGCTCAAATGCAAAATAAAATATTTAGGCATCAAATTTATCTTGGCTGATGGACTACACTTATATATTTCTGTCTGTTTTGAAGTCTTGAAGCTCTGATGCAACAGTAAAGTAATAAACTGCAAACATTAATCGTGACTTCCAAAAAAAAAATGTCTGGAGTGCTTTTACCTTGCTTGGAAGATATTTTCAAATATTTAATGAAGATGCTCTTTGGTGGAAAACAACATGGTAAAAAAGAAGCTTTTCCTTTGTCTGTCAAATATGACTCAGATCAGCTACATTTGGGGTAAGAGGTCATCTCAAACCCATTTGCTTATGTGGTTTTGACACAGTATGTCATACTCTTAAGAACAGACAAACTATGTCACATCGCTAGAAACAGCAGTAGCCTGGAGCATGAATTCTGTCTAAACTTTTGACAATTTTTATAGTTACCAGTATATTATACACTGTCAAAAACCATACAAGTAAGCCCAGTAAAGTGGACACACTTTATTTTGATCATCCCCTATAGGTCGTCTACAGGTTCCTTAAGTACTAACAAAATATCTGGTGGAAGTGAGTGGATTATTAACAGTACTGAACGAATACAGCGCAAAACTGGAGAGGCACACTGAAGTCTCTTAGCTGAATTTTATTTTTCAGTAACGCTGATGAAGTATATTTGTATTATTAAATTGTATAATTTACAAAAATGGAAGCAAAGTGGATTTCAATCTTTGCAGATGAGCAGGCAAATCAGCATTTCTAAGAAAGTGTTTTCTTGCTTAAATAATATATATTTTTATTTTGGCAGTCATTCACAGCAGTTGTGCTGTCTGTTTAATTCCAGCATGGTCATCCTTGTGGAAATTGTGAACTTTCCACAGTAGCAGGTTCTCAAACCCACCCTTTTATGCCTCGTTGCTTGCTAGCAGCTCAACGGCGAGTCATGACATTTCACCAACAGAAAGACAACAGTGTCCTACTCAATCTGATAAAAATGTTCAAGTTGATCTACATTTTGAAAGTGGAATGGTTATTTGGGGGCCTACTGAAAGGGGCCACAGGATTAATCACAAGCTCATCTACAGTCATACAGTGTAACTTTCTTGGGCCACTTCTTTTAAGCTCAATATCCTGCACCTGTTTTTAGATCATAGAACACATGCTCTCTCCCCATCTAGCCATTCTTGCACCCACACACAGACTGAATTTCCTCATGAAACTAAACCTTAGACCTCCATTCCTGCAGAACAGACATGAATACAGTGCAGTCATGACACTAAACAGATAACATAAGACCCTGCCTTCTCCTGCAGCTCTGTGGCCTTGGCAGGATTCAGCACAGGGATTCAATTAGGCCGCCAGAGCTTCAGTGCAGAGAGCTCCACTCGGCTCCGGCTCTCCTGCAGCTCGGCCCTGCTGCTAAACAGCCTGCTCAAGTACAGCTCAGAGTGCTTCCATCACATCCCATCACACCAGCTTCACCTCAGCATCATCCCAGAGCACAGAACACGAATGCAAAAGAACATGAGTGCAAAGAACATGAAGGTCATTGGTACAAAGGTACATACCGAGATCGAAAAGAAAATGGTTTTATTACATAAAAACAATTAAACAGAATAGGAGACTTACAATGCTAAACAGAATAGGAGACTTACAATGCTACAAGTGTGAAATATTAACTATTTTACCATCTAAACCCTAATACTTATTTACACTGTAATTTACACTGTAGCTTATCAGTCAGTGTCTAAAATAAGCTATAGGGGTAATGAAGCCAATAACCACACATGGACTTATTTTTCTTTTGACATTGCATGACGTACTATCAGAATGAACAAAAAGACAGACAAAAAGTTGAGTTGGCTACTACTGTTTTTAGCTGTGCAATGTTCCCAATTTTAGCCTGTCATTCTTTCAAAGGGAAAAAATTGCAGCATAAACTACTTTCCTAATGGCCTTTAGTGTGGACCAAGATGTATTTAAATGAAAAGCTACAATCGCTTCATCTATAGCAACATGCAGCGCTTCATTTATACATACAAAGCAGCGCATGGTCAGGTTAATGTATAGCACATGAGGTATAGAGAAGGCTTTCATGTCGAGCTTTCATTCACTCTTAGTCACCTTAACACTTAGAACATAATCCTTCCTAATTAATTTTCATTTGCACTGTTACTTAGCAAAAATCACAGAATTTTCAAATTACATAGCAGTTATCAACTAATTAATAGTTGTCACTGAATAATAAGTTGGAAAATTAACAACTGAATGATATACCTGCAGATTAAGGGGTTCAATCTTAATTGCTAAGAAAAAAAACAGCTATTTCTGCCTTTTTTTCTACTTTTCTGATTTAAAACCGAGATCTGAATGCAACACTGTTCACACACATCTTTTATTGTCTGTCTGATGAAACACTGAGTACTGAGTGTTTCCGAAGTGAAGTGATTTGCGGTCTGAATGTGCGGGCACACTTGCTCAGGAAAGTGTAAGATGGAGCTTCTTTCATACAGAGACAGAAAACTCAGTAGCACCTGGGGGCAGTTTGTCCCCTAGGGCAGTCGAGCTATGCCAAAGGTATAAAGGAGGGAATTTTTCTCTCATTCTACCGCAGTGCTGCACAACAACGCCTCTGAATATCATATTGCAATCAGCATCAGTCATGGTCCTTGGCATGTCGTCCTTTTCAGACGATTTTCAACCAGATTACTCTGACCGACTCATGTTAAGGCAATTTTATACCATAGACATGGCAATGCAATCATTATGGGTTCTGTGTGGGCTTGCATTTGTCAAACATAACTTGGTGTAGCTTCAGGAGAAATCGCTATGTTATACTGTGGTTACTGGTGGAATTGCTACATGAGATGACTGGAAAAAAAACCAATTACATGCAATGTGACAATATCAGATTAGGTTGCTTTTACCCATTACCCCATGAACGGGTCACCGTTATCGCAACAATTACTGCCCCCTGAGAGATTTGGCTAGAGCTGCCACCGGGTATCAAAAATTCCACATGCTGGTCCACTATACTATGGCATGCACACAGCCCAGCTACAATATGTAGTTCGGTTTTTACCCTCTCTTACAGAAAAAAATGTGGAAATGGTATCACATATGAAAAAATGCATGATCATGTGCAAATGTGTACACACGATTAAAAAAAACATTTGTGTGACATCATTATACATCATTCATCTGTAAAATCTGTTTTTTGTAAGGTCTATGGACTATATGAATGGGAAAAATGTCCCAATTGACACAATATTTGCAGACAATTTGCAAAGTGATGATATGGGCCGTTTAATATTACACTGTATAGCAGTAAAATCACGATACTGATATGCCGCTCATATCGTGCAGCTCTACTGCCAAACATCATTTTCCCTTTGTATCTTTGCTCAGCTGTCAAAACAATACCATAGCATGGTGAAAGCATAAATAACACAAATAATCCATTTCTACAAGAACATTTATTGCAATATATTATTATAATAGAATAACTTACTGAAAGGCCCCACTGCTAGAGGCTATGTTAAGTAAAATAAAAGATTAGAACTGAGTGATCTTAGAGGCTTTCATTGAAATTTCTTACATACATTTTGTTGCATTGTTAAAAAGCCAGTGACAGTGTGTTTGTATGCATGTGCATGTGTGTTAGAAAAGAGCCTCGGTCCCTCCTCCAGGTACTAGACTAATGACCCCAACCCCCCTGCAGGCCTGCTAAATAATGACTCTGCACACTAACACACTTTCTTGTGCACACACACATGCACAAACGCTCACCCACACACCATTGCTCTTCGGTGTGTGCCCCAGTGAGATGCCTCCAGCAATGGCTGCATGAATAAGAGCTCATTAGCAGGGGGCACAGGCTGTAACCCCCACCTTCTTTCGTGCTGTGCACACACACTCCACACACTCCATCAGGCCTCCACAGGGAACTGATTCAGTGAACCACCCTCTCCCCCACCCAGCTTGATCAATACCCACTCCATTCTCACACACACACACACACACACACACACACACACACACACACACACACACACACACACACACACATACAATAATTGTTTAATCCTGTGTCAGAGTTGTCCTTCTTGTAATTGGTTTCAGATTCATGGTATCGGTGCACTGAGCTGTACGTTCTCAGGCTTCTCATAGGAAAGCCTCTTTGATTATCTGGAAAACACACTTTGGAAAGCAGCATCAATTACACTAAAAGCACACCATTTGTTAAATAGTGTATTTCCACATGACCAGAATAAACCATAGATATCACCAGTGAAAACAAATGCCTGTTTTTTAAATTAATGTCATGAAAGTGTAATTGTACCCAAAATATTTTTCTTTCATTAAAAGGGAAATATACTGTGTTTAAAAATTAATTATATATTTCCTATTGGAATTTCACACCCAACAATAGCAACACACAATATTTCAGTCACTCAGCCAGTCTTCCCCCGATCAACTTCCATGTCACACCACACTGAATACGAGTGTGAAATATGAAAAGTAGGTCAAGAATGAACCAGGTTGCTGTGTCTCTCCTGTGCGATGCTAGGAAAAGGGATTTTACACCTCTTTTACCTTTTTATACCAGAAACTACCACTGTTGTAATACCTCATTTTTGTTAGTCTGTCTACAGGGTTTCAGTGTAAAAAGGATCACAAAGCTAACCATGTTGAGATTATAATCATGGTGTGTCCTCTCAAGTGCAAAGTATCCCTACCATTTTTGGGCATTTTTCAAAGCTGATTTAATGGCGGAATTATGTGAAACTTCTAGGGTGCTGCTACTCTTTTAAAAAAGAGAAATTACATTAAAAAGCATAGTTTGCATCACATATTCAGTCCAGACCACATTGTCGGCGCTTTCTGGGAGTTTACATTTTCACCCAGTGTCTGTGTGGGTTTCTGTCAGGTGCTCCAGGTTCCTCCCATAGTCCAGGAAACATTCAAGAATTAACATTTGAATATTTAAAATGAATATTTTGATCCATGCAAATAAGCTACACAGGTCATGGTACAGCAATCCACAGCAAACATCACATCCGCCATAATTCCTGCAGTGTAGCTTGCTGACCCTGCTTGTCCTCAGTATGAGTGCATACCGTCCCGCTACTCCAGACAAAAACAGGAAGGCCATCACAGGAGCCGTTGCATGTGAGGAGCAAGACGAGACCCTGGCTGACCTTATTTACAGTAAACAGGCGACTGCTTAACCAAAGACAATACTCTCACTGACCAGCTCCGGCCTCCGCTAATGAGAGACAATACACTCTCAATATACTCTCTGACCAATTTCGCCTTGTATAATGAGAGACCATGCTCTTACTGACCCAATTTAGCTCAACACTAATGACAGCCTAAGATAGCCGCTGGCCAATCTGTCCAGCTTCAAAATTACACCCTGGGAGCTGTGCGCCCTGGGAGCTGTGCAAACCTGTGCCACAAAAGACCATTTATTGTTTAAAGTCAGTTTAAGCAAAACAACACAATGAACTATAAAAGGCAGAGTAAATCACTCAGACATTTATGGAGTCGCTCCAACACATTAACTACACTATAAAAAATACCAGTTAGAAACGTCTTAAATTTAAATTAGTTTAATAAGAACTAATCACCTACATGTTACCTGAAGTCATTAATGTTAATTTAATCCATTTACATGATTTAGATGTAATAAACTGAGGAAACCTTTAGAATGGCTCATTTAGCAAATCAGTTGGGAGTGTGATGTGGAGTTTATTCTGATTAAATTCTCAGAAGAGCTTTTTAGTTTACTAATGGATACAAACAGCATCAAGTTTGGTTTCTTCGTTCAAATATCTGGCCAAGAGAAAGACTCGGCAATGGCAATGTCACGTAAAGTAAATTTTACTTATATAGCAATTTTTATAACTGGTGTTGTCACAAAGCGGCCCAAGTAAGTAAGCCAGAGCTGACAGATCAAGGAAATCTTTTACTGTTAATGGTTCTACTGGTTATATGTCATAACATTTAGTCCTAGACAATTTGTACTTGTATTTATTTAGAAACTAATATTTATTATCTATATTCATATAGTTATAGAAACCTAGAAATTGAATTTTTTGTTGAGTCCTGAATAGTGGATGCATGAGTAGATTATAAGCTTAAAAGCCAAAATGCCTCAACAACGTTACATTTCATTGTTGTATAGAAAGTGCAATATATAATATCTCAATCTACTACATTTCTTAAAATATTGTAAGAAACGTAAAACAAAACGTTTTATATGGTTTAAATCTACATGGTATAAAATATTATTGTACATAACACAAATGATCAATGTAGCAAAGGATTAAGAACAGTAGTATATATTTTTCAGTAGAACTGCAGTTATAAGATCATTTCTTTGAAATTTGGGTTTATTTGGAACTGTAAGCAGTCAAAACAGATTCAGGTTCAATTTCTGTTCAAATACCATACTATTAAACAGTAACAGCTAAAATATGTTATGGTGAATGGTAATATGTTCTGCTTTTATAATCAAATGTAATTGTTTTATTTTGTATTTATTGTATTTTCAATAAGGTGTAACTGCTTTAAAAGTTGCATAAAAAGTCACCTCCAAGACATTGTGACATGTCCACTGAGGGCAAAATCAGTATGTTGATAATGTTATCAGCTCGATATGATAGGACCACACCAGGCTACATGACAAACTCCTTCAAATCCATAACTGCAGGGGTAATGTTTCAAATGGCAGAGTACAATGGTGAAGACAGAGAGAGGATCGATAACGAGAGACGAGTGACACAGAGGGAGGCCGAACGCTTTTGTAAGCAGTGTCATCTCATTCAGAGCTGATTTATGAAGACAATCTGATCCAAATGCCCCGCGCACGCTCGAGTTAATGAAGGCGATAAGGCCGCTCAGGCCTTCAATGATCCAACAAGGAGAGGCAGGCCCGGCCTTCATTGTTCCGTTCCATTGACTATTTTACATGGTCAGTCGTTGGAAGATTAGAATAAAGGAAGGATTAGAATAAAGGCAGATTCTGCTGAGCTTTCCACTTGCAGAAGAAGTCACTAAAGTATATCAATAGATGTATCAATATGCTATTAAAAGTATGGATCAGAAGTATACTTTAGTCTATATCTGCATCAGGCCATGGCCTTTTTCCAAGACATTATCAGTTACCTGAAGTAAAAGGGCTTATTAAAAAGGAGCAATGCCCATGAGCTGGCTCTCTACTGGAGAAGTATTTCAATAAGGAAGGAAGGAAACAAATAAATAAGTCTAGAAATAAACAAATGTTGAGTCATGCCCATTCATCTTGACATTCAGTCCTGCAGCAGAGGTTTCAGCACAGTTCTTTAATCAGATGAAAGGTATGATTTTAATCAAAGAGCCGCAGGCTGTAACCAGGGGGCACTGTACTTATTTCTGGACCACTGGCTGTAACCAGGGGCCCGGCACTAATTCCTAGGCTCTGTGCAAATGTAGTCTCTGTGGCCCTCCTAACCATCTCAATAACTCCTTCAAATGCATCTGAATGTTTAGTGTGGTTTTTGTCACAATGCATTTAGTTATCAGTAGATTATCAAAATGAACTGGTTAAAAATAGCAATTAAAATACAGTAATCCCTCGCTTTTCGTTGGGGTTATATGTTCCAGAGCACCCGCGTATAGTGGTAAAACCGTGTTGTTGTGTATTTGTATAGTGTAAACCCTAAGTATGCCTCCAAACACGCTCCCAGAACACTTTAATTTCATTTTAAACTCAGTTTAATGCATTACACTTAAAGAAAATGTAAAGGTAAACCCGTATTCGCCTCTTTTCAAGGTAAACCCGTCTTTTAATTTAAATTCCCCGCC
>JBBPCY010000018.1:16135702-16160750 GCA_037974405.1 Brachyalestes nurse
GCATGAGGGAGCTGTGAGCTTTTGAAGTTGGGTACAGCAGTCGGGGAAAAATTGTAGGAGGGTTAACAGGTTAAATGAATTGAATAAGCTAACAATAACATTCTATACTTTTTCATTGTCAGCTCAACAAGCATCAATCACACATATAGAACTTATTAACTGTAAAAAAAAGTTCATAGTTTAACTGTAACTGTAAACCTCTCGATTGTTCTCAATCCACATATAAGGACAAGAGTTTTAGGGCAAATCAGTAAATACACCAACCAAAAGGGCTGCTATCAGAAATAACCCTTCAGCTGACCCTGCAGCTCTCTCTCCATATCTCTCTGTCTCTTTCCCTCCCTTTCTCATGGTCAACCATTTTCCCATGTCAGCTGGCCTGGGAAAAGCAGAGAGGAGATTCAGACAGGTGTGTCGCGCTGTGTACTCACTCTGCAGGACGGACACTGATGCAGCAAGATGTTAGTTTGCCCAAGTCCCCTCTACCTGAGGCTTGGGAAAACATTTTTTTAAGAGAACCCATTTTGGAAGTCCTAAATGGCAGAGCTAGAGTGTCTGTAGACAGGTTTCCTTCTGAGGAATGTTATATAAAAATGACTTAATTAGAGCTATCAAACAATTAAAATAATTCATTATGATTAATCACATTTGTTTGCTCAAATTTGACCCTTTCTTACCTTTTTTAGCCTCATAAAAACGTGCAGTTGGTTACATGAGTAGCTCTATGAGTGGACCCCCAACAAGAGTATTTTCATCTTGTGTACATGAGATTTGCATGAACCTGAATATTACAATCACCTGATTTCCATGTCCGCACAACTTCCAGTTTTCATCACCAACGTCCAGTGAGAGTAACAGTAAGAGTAAGAGACTGCATGTTCAAACCTCTCATTCATTTTGCAGTTATGGCTCTCAAGGTACATATTTTCATGCTATTAGTTTGTTTGACTGTTTTTTTTTTCATTTATCCACAGGTCTGCAGAGAGATCTCAAGCATTCAAAACATTTAAAATATCTGATGTTGGAAATAGTAACTCAGCAATATAATACCATGTTGTTCAACTGAACTGATAAATCTGTTAATGTTTCACAAAGTAAAACACCGGCATTTTTAGTTTTGTGTAAGATATTTCATAACGGTTTTATCACTACAAGTCAATATGCAGCCGATAAAAGTGCATATTTTCAAATAACAGTTACATTTATAATTTTTCGCGTGCAGATATCCATGCTGGCGATGTGGTTCAGTCTCTGAGCCAGAGGTTACAGCAGACAGAAGTTACTACCCACTACCCGAAGGGCAGGTCAGCCTGCTGAACAGGAGCCATACCATTTGTTTATGACACAGTGCATGGACACCAAGAGGTGGCATACATGCAAATGTGAACCACAGATATGACCTTTTATAGGTCAGTGACTTTGCTGTGAGCCAAGCCTGCTGTGTGCTATACTGACACTCTTCCATGTGCTCTCATGAACACTGCTACCATCACAAAGCAGATGAAATACCACAGTCCTCCTTCACATTGAGAGTAAAACATGGATGCGAGGGAAATGGTCAGCAGACTGACCTCGAAGCAGAAGTCCTGTCCCAGGATGCTGCTGTGCACTGGTTTGATGAGCACCTCCTCCTCCATGCTGAGATCCAAAGCTTCCACTGCACTGCTGGGACTTAGCAATGACTCGTGAGACCGCGACTCCTTCAGCCTCGGCATCAGATGGGATCTGAGGAGGAGAAGAGGAGAGGAGAACATATATGAGAAAATAAGGATTTGAAAATCAGTTTTTTAATCAGAATTTAGCTTTATTTATGGAGGTATGCTGCTGATGATACCACACCTCTGATTTTAGTATTGATACCAAGAGCAGGATCACAATGCTAAATGCCAAACTGACAAATTAAACACACCTGTCAGTGATTATGAGCACCTGTCATTGATTATGAGCACCTGTCATTGATTGAGCACCTGTCATTGATTGACTGAAAATTATTAAAAATGTCACTTCTTGATGATGATGATGACAATAATAACAACAATAAGAAGAGAAATGCACAAAGTACATGTAAAATAAAGCACAAAACAGCAGGACAGGAATAAAAATAAGAAATAAAAGAAACATACATAGAAAATAATGAAAAATCAATCACATTGTGTTTAAAACATGCAAAATGGATTACACTTGTCAGCAGCATAAGATCAGTGTGTTACTGAATAAAACTCTGAACCTGTTTCAGACATGCTAATGGGCTTTTTTCTTCTTATCTGCTGCAAGTCAAATGAGCATGTGCAGTGTGATTTTCCTATAGATAAGTATTTGAGTGTAATGCAAATTCCTATCAAATGTGGGTGTGACATGCATTCATGCTCATGTTGACTGGCAGCAGGCCTAGAGTTACTGAAAGCCTCCATGACTCTGAACATCATAGGTCGGATCCTGTTGCAGAAAAGTGCACCGGGCTTGTGATATCGAGCTAGGCACTTTAATTCCGCTGAATTAAGAGAGATGGCTCCTGCAAGCACCTAAGACAAATTATGGATAAAAGGCATAAGCCGGGTGATGTAATACTAACTGACATCACTGCATGAGGCATACTGCCTCCATTCCATTCTCACTAATTTCCTGTCTGCATAAGAGCCAAAAGCTGTTATTAATTCTGAAGAAATGAATTCTAGTAAGTATTTCTGCTCTGCTCCCGTGGCCCGATTTGGCAAAGTATACGCTGCAAACATTTCTGTGGGTCGCGACACTTCTGGCAGTTTTGTTGATTGGTCTCCACCGTTCTCCTGAAAACTACTTCCATAGAACATTACGTACTATTTCTGCATTACTGAAACACAAACAGTCAGCTTGAATGTGAGTTGCAAGCATGGATTATCAGAGAAGTGAACTATAGTATAGGGAGAGCGCTGGTCCTAATACATCAATACAATTTTGGGAGCATGGCCAAAATGTTCTTTTCAATAGAGTTATGGTGCCAGACATTAATACACACAATCCATATGAGGAGCAAATCACATTATAATTACAACTGTCAGATATTTATCAGGTATACTTGCCTGTTCTTTAAACTCCCTGTCAGGTTGCTGAAGTGTAAAAATATTGATACAAAACTTTATTCTAATGATCCAGAACAGAGAATCAATTCAGAGGTTCCCAAGTGACACAACTGTGTAAGCACTGGTTCCACCATCAGATCGCAAGTTGGATTTGCTCTGTCTAGGCATGTGGAACGGCTCATTGTGATCCCACCACTCAAACCACTGGCTACGTTGGTCTAAGCATGTGACCACTTATCTTTTACACTACAAGGATGTTACAGGAAAACACAGTGTGCCACAGTGACAGTGTGCCAAAGCACATCAGTGTAAGATAGAAGATCTGAAGCTAACATACCGTACAGCTGGATAACTTGCCCATTTTATGAGCTGGACAAAGTGTCGTGTGATCGCGCATTTATTTTGTCCTGTGGACGTGTTGGTCTCGGCTGACAGTAATGTCTACAGCTGTACGGCATTTTAAAATAATGAAGGCACTTGCAGGATTAATATATTTAACGAATCTGTGCCACATAGTGTGTTCCAATTGTGAGAGTTCGGCTTCTGTGAGCAGAGATTTCTGAATTGCTGCTGTGAGATGAAAATCTATTTAGCAGAATGGACGAAAGCAGAAACAAACTCTGAACACAAAGCAAAGGAGTAAATGGTGATGTATCTCAGCTAAAAACATGTAAACAGGTCTATATTCTTCCCTCAAAAACCACATCGTGTCAGAATCACACATCTGATTTTCACTGTACAGCCGAACCGTGTGACCGTGGTTTTCCACTGCAGCGGTTTCTCAAATATCTGAACACCAGTAATGTATTTTGTTTTTTAAACAACAAAATATATTACACCCTTCATTAAGAAATCACCACTAGCTCAACTTGTGCTTAACGAAAATGTTCCAAAGCAGATATGCCCAGTCCTATGCACACACTGCCCCCACAAATGTCTCCGAGTTATTAGGAATTCAAAACGCTAATACTGCTACGTATGTCACAAACATGCTACCACTGCTAAGCTCCTAACCGACACCTCTCGGAAGTAAAGCTCTTACTACACTTAATCACTATTATGGTGGTGAGTTTTCCAGTCTCCTTTTGTAATGGTGAACTTCAAAATGATAACACATCTTTAAACATCCCACAAGAATAGACCACTATTCATGATGTTTAGAAAATTTTAGCATGACAACTTTATGCCTTGGGAAAAACGGCTGTCCATTTCTTTAAATCTCACTCTTCATTGCAAAATGTACATGGAAAAAAACATTTCCAGGAAATTAGCCTGAACTTTTAAATAACAATGCTGTTTTGACTGGATGGGTTGTGGAGGCAAAAACACGGCTGGCCTTTCGAATATCAGGCCCTACAGATAAGCTTCATAACAGTGTTGAAGTAAAAATAGCCAAGTGACCTGGAGACTTTACTGCAATCCCCGGCACAAAGGAAATGAGAACTGCCCGCTTTCTTGCATGCTATTAAGATCAAGTCTTCATCTTATGCAGACAATACCAGTACTGTGGTTGTATATAACTGCAAATACAATATGGGTTTCAATGCATTAAAAACACCTTAATGTAAGATGCCTGCATTACTTCAATCAATATAATTTACATTTGTCAGATCAAATTAATTCCTCAATTCATCAAAACACAGAGAAACACTGCTCAGGATGTTCACTCACAGAATGTAATGGATTTTCTGTGATTATTAAAGGGCTGATTTGCAGTATCAATATTGCAAGGCTCAGAATAGCCCTAAGATTTACGAACGATATATTGTGCAGCCCTAATGCAATCAATGCACAGAGTGTGCCATGGGAGTTGGGCAGATGCTCAGAGGCAGGATCTGGTGACTCACTCCTCCTTAGTCATGAATTAAAGATGGCTGACTTCCGGCCTGAGGGAAAAAGGCTCTGGTAATATCCTCAGGTAAGAGGGAGCGATGACCTCAGCCCAGCTGTGAGCTCATCTCTCCAATTAGCACACAATGCGACCCGCAGAGAAGGCAGATAAAAAAACCTCTTGCAACAGAATAGATTTTAATTCCTCCACAAACCGTCAGATATTGAGATGTGATATCAGGCAATGAAAATTAAATCCTCTCAAAAGCCTTAAATAGCTGAGGCAAGGCCACTGAACTGAAATTAATCTTAGCAGATCAAATTATGGATTATGAAATTTCGCCCCAGGTCAAAATTGTCCCAGGAAAGCAAAAAAAAAAAAAAAAGATCTTAAAAACGTGCAGTGCTCAGTTTTGCTGAAACTAAAGCTAAGACAGAGCTGGTCAGCTGTGCTTGTCCTTGAAGCGTTCAGCAAAATACAAAGGTACCTTTCGCATTAAAACAGTTTAGACAGCTAAGAAAAGCCTATAGCGTCCCCCAAAAACTCCCAGCCGCACTGATCCAACACAATAAAAAAAACACTTTCTATCAAGCCTCCTGGACAGGCTATGACATTATGCAACACCTGAGCACACATTTTCAATACACATACGGACATATGGAAACTTCATAACGTCAGAAAATTATTACATTTACAACTGCTCTTTCACACCATTATAAGTCATAACGATTGTTTCAGCCTGGACTTCTTTTTAAAAAATAATGCACAATACAGTGCAGCCAATCAACCTTGATATTACAATGAAAAGGCAAATTAAACATGATTTTGTCCCAAAACAATTTCATTTTCATATATCCGGAGTGTTTCAGTTCAGACTGGACTACATTTTGAATGATGAACAATACAGGGCAGCCAATCCAAACAGAGATAATTTACTTATATCAACCTTAAATGTACAGTAGCAAATCTGGTTAATTTAAAGGGAGGTTGGAAGATGGTCACATAAACATGAATGAGGACTCTTTTGGTATATAAACCCAAACAGTCATCATAACTGGACGTCAGGGAAAAAATGCAGGTAAAATTGAGGATCTGGTCCCTTTATTACACTATACTGAGTGATAGCATTTCTTGGGGGAATCAAGTGATTGACAAACAACTGATGACAGACACTCAGGTGATACTAAAAATCCATCAGAAATACATGCTGACTCTGAGGAAATGTTCGCTACTGTAATACAGTCAGACAACGATTATATGTACACATTACTTCTGTAAATCTGTGCTGATTTGAAAGAAAGAAACCTTCCATCATGATAGTGTGCTCTCAGAGAGAGCTTCGCTGGGCTATCTCTCAGACACCAAATATCAAGAGAGTATGTTCCCACAGGTAAAATACCAAGTGAAGCAGTGGGTAGCATTGCAGTGTACAGGGGGCAGAGAGTGTGGGAACCTCAGTGGTGCCACAGGCAGTCCTGGGATTCGAACCCATGGCCTTTCGATCACAGGAACAACTCTCTAACTACCAGTTGATGTGATGTGTGAGGCTTCACAACAGGAACCTGGTTTAGTTTAGTGCCATTGTGGTATTAGTAACAGACTTTGCTAGTGGATGGGAATCAGCAACACGTAAAAATCTACAGTCGGGAATCCTTTATGTCACATTCATTATTTTGCCTGAATTATTTGTGTTGGACCATGTCATTTATTCAAATACACCGAGCAAATAACAAACAAATTCTATGTTTGGTTCTAAGGTTCATTTGCATTTTGCAGCCTTTTCCAGTATCAGTACTGCAAAGGCCAGACTCAGAATAACAACCAACCAATGGAATATTGCAACCCCTTCTTCCGGAAAATATACTGACCACAACACACTTCGTCAGTACAGAACATGACACGCCAAGGTCGGGACAAACCTAGATAACATATGGCTCCTTTTGTAAAGGTCACAGTCAGTCGATTTTCTAGAAAAGCACCAGCGTATCAGCCATGATTCACAGGAAGATGTCCGTGATTTAGACACATGTATGATACAGCAACACATTGGAAAAGGATTTGCAAACTTATGCACCTCCATGGAAAATGAAACTATGTACTGAATACTAAAAAAGACTGGTCAGCTTTTTGACCTGTCATCTTTAGATTTAGCTTGTGGATTACTTTGGTAGAAAACAGCTGCCTCATCTGGCTAGATGAGGAGAGCTACAAATTCATTTATATGGGGCTAAAAAGCAGTAAATGTACTATGTATTCATTACAAGGAAAAAGAGAAATTATAATTAAAAAAATGTTTTTGGTCTTGGTAGTGAAAAAAACTTTGTTAAAATGCAAAAACAAGTTTTCACAGTTTGTATTTTAAAACAATATTTCATCCATATGCCCTCTTTTCAAAACAGACCAATTGCTCAAATATGAACCATTACACTTTGATCCGTTTCTGTTTATTAAAAGCCATATAAAAACATGGAAAGTAAGCCAAGATTAAGCTAGCAGTATACAGTCTTGAAAATAAAACAGTCTAACCTGACATGCCCATGTATCAAAAACAGCTAAAATCATACATGGCCTCCTAAACTGTTAACCAGACCCATATGTTTTGCCAGAACTGCAGGCATCAAGATAAGCACAGTATGCATTCGCAGTACTTACTGCTTAGCGTAGCGATGGAACATGATCCCACTAAGCCACGAAGCTGACAATGAAGGATCACTTCAATGAGATAATTTCCTTTTTTCCTTCTTTTTGACTCTGAGATGTTGGTGCAAGAAGGTTGAGCTCAAACACCGCACAATCCTCTGGCTGGTGCTTTTAGGGCAGTGAGCGCTGCTCTGCCTCAAAGCACCCAAGGGAACAATCCGCTGTGTCTTGAACACACCCTTCATGCATTTCCAAGCATTTCTATTTAAAAACATGGCATTCTATTTCAGAGTAAAAAAGCGTGCAGGTCATTTCTGTGTCAGATTCCTATTTCTGCTGTGATGGTTGAAGGAAAGGAACGTGAATTTGCTTTAACATTGCCCCATGGGTTCATGTTAACAGTGTAGCACTAAAACAATGTCAAGAAAACAAGGAAACGATGCCACATCAAACACACAGCCTCTCTTCTACCAAAAACAACATGATACGGAGGTGCTGAGCTGGATATGAAAGAACATTCGAAAGTTGAGCTGGAGAGTGTGTAATTAAACCCGTGTGGGGCTCTGCAGGTCGCTCTTTGCTCCGTGAGTGTGTCCCAGCCCTCAGTCTGATAGGCCACTGTGCAGTCCACTCCGCCTCCAAACGGTTCCCACACTTGCCGGCAGGAAGTGGGCCTCCCTTGAGATCTCTGCTCCAAATAGGAAATGACTGCCAAGTAAGCCTGCGTGTCCGGAAACCAGCAACGCAGCCAGGTCTCGAAGAGAAGCACCATTTGAAAACTGGCGCAAAAAGTGGACCAAGCACTTGACTGATGCATCACTAAGTCAGCAGGGTCAATAGAACTAGGAGCTTTTCTTTACGAATATTAGAAAAAACAAATACAGCACAAAAAGTACACAAAGAGATAATGTCAAACTGCTAAATATCCATTTGGTGTCTATCCATTAAGATATTTGAAAAGAACTGATGCATAAAAATCACATTAATTGTTAATATATGTGTTTGTTTGTGTGTGTGTGTATTTTTAATTGTCAACATGCCCAAATATATTTATCATGAAAATAAATGTAAAAAATCATGAACACTTGTTCAACAATGATCAAATCTCTCATCATAAACTAAGACATGTTTGGTGCTTGAAGTTTATTTCTTAGGTTTTGCACTGTAGCTACAAGGTTAATGCATGCAAAAGTAGAACTGAAAGCTTCAAACCATCAGCTAGCACCAAACAACCCACAGGCATAAATTAACACACACTTAAATAGACCAGTGTGGTTTTTGACACTTCACGACATATCATCTACTGTTTTTAGCTAGGCCACATACTTTCGCATATATTAGCTTCGCCATTAGAAACCAAAGAAGTCTTGCCTAGATTTGGAGTGAGGGTGAAACTGTGTAAATTACATATTTTACCATATTGCCAATTTAAATACGTCCATCCGCCAAGAAATGCCATCAGTTGCGTTGAAGGTGCCAGTATTGTCTCACTGCACTGAACCAAGCAGCTCTTTAATAACGAAGTCGTTATTCAGAGGCCCACGGGACTGAGCTTATTACTGTATTCCAGCACCCCTGCGTTCCTCAAGTTCATAGACAGCTTCTTATGTAATCCCACAACTATTGACAAGGTCAGTCTTAAAACTCGCAAGCCTCTTTTTCAAAAGCAGCTTATTTTGGTAATGCTCTGGAGAAAGACATACAATTTTAAAGCACCAGAGACAGGGTGAGGGTGGGGTCACAGCTAATGTTGCTCTGAAAGTTTATTCTATACATGACGCAACACTTAAGAAGAAATGCTGGAAAATACTGCTGCTTGACTCTGAATGTGTACTTTATACATTCCGCAATCAGGGAACTAAGAAGGGAATGAAATGTCAAAAGCCAAGGATTATCCTCATGTGCTTCAAGATATGACAAATAAACTGACATGAACCTTCTAATAATCAGCCAAAACCAACATGCTCAAAGCCTAATAGTACACTGCTCATGTTCTTTCAGTCTTCTAACAGAAATCTTATTTCTGCTTGGTAACAACCCTCTTCTCTGCTGATCAAAAAAGTGCTCTGTAACACAATCACTTACTCAAGTACTGATAAAAAAAGGGAAGAGACATGAAAGAAAGACAGCTCTGAAAAGGCTGCCTATAGGGAGGCCATTAAAATGCACAGACATATCTCCGCTAACATTGGCAAGATAACACTCTGACAGAGCTGTATGGAGTTAACCAGCTCAAGTCCATTTGTTTATAAACTCAAATTCTGTTTGTGCAGCTGGACTGGAATAACTCAATGTAACACACTGGACCGAGTCCACATGAATGGCACAGTCAGTCTGTAAGACTGCATGATCAACAAGAACCACTGAAGACACTAGCAAAGGAAAGTGCCTAAGTGTTCTTCACTAGGGCTTCTTTCCACCCAATTTAATCCACCTGCTACCCAAGTGAAGGCCATGATGGCCAGCCAGGCGTTCTGCGCAGCAGGCCAGTCAAACCCTGGCCTACACCCTGGGGCTGTGTGAAGCTGAGGTTTATGTAGACATATGTCGATCAACCATAATAAACTTCCCACCTCTTGTTGTGCAGATTCCTTAGTCTTACCAAAACAACTTAGACTTGTCAAAGCACGGTCTTCACAAGATCTCTGAGGGTGTGCTAAGTAGAAACACGGGCTCTCTCTGGATTAGACTGTGTCTAGCACATCCTATGTGCTCCACTGGATTTCTGGGGAATTTGGAATTTGGAGGCCAAATCAAAAATTTTGTCCTGTTCCACAAATCATTCCTGAACAGTTTTTGCAGTGTGCCATGGTGCGACATCCCACTGTAAGAGGCCACTGCCATTAGGGAATATTGGTGCTACGAAGGGGTGTAGCTGATCTTCTGCAATGTTTAAATACGGTGCATCCTAGTGACATTTATTGCCCAGGTATGTGACACACACCCATCTGGCCGTCCATATGATGTAAAAGAAAATGTGATTCATCAGACCAGGACCCTCTTCCATTGATCCATGATCCAGTTCTGATGCTCACATGATCCTGTCATGAGGTTCACTGGTTGTCCTTCCTTGGACCACTTTTGGTAGGCACTAACCACTGTATACTGCGAACACCCCACAAGACCAGTGGTCTAGCCATCACAATCTGAAACATGGCCATTTTCCTAGTTCCAACACATCAGCTTCTTGAACTGGCTGTTCATGTGCTGCCTAATATATCCCAGCCTTTGACAGATGCCATTGTAATGACATAATCAATGTTGTTCACTTCATCTGTCAGTGGGTCTCCTGATGTGGCTGATCAGTCCAGTGTTTTTTGCTACAGCAACATTTACCCTTAGATTAAGAAAGTACATTTCCCTATCTATACATGTAAGATTTAAAAACATAGTTTATTGTTAACGTGTGTGTATATACACACAATACACTAATAATCACCCACCTGCCAAGCCTACCCTTCCTGAAGAGCAACAATATTCACAATTCATTATTTGATGTCTTGACAAATGTTTGATACAACAATAATACAGAATGACAGAAAATGTATCATATATTAATATATTCATGTTTTCATTTTAGAATGTTAAAGTATTGAGACCAAAAATCTATTGAGACCAAAGCTGTACCTTACACTGTCCCACTGTGTTTAATTGTGTTTAATTTAATATTGTTTATAATGTCTGCATGCTCATAAAAGGAGCAGTGGTTCAGGATACATTTCACTGCGTGTTGTACTTGTATAACCATGCATGTGACAGATAAAGAATCTTGAATTTTGAGTCTTTTAACACCAGCTAAGACCACTGACATTTGAAGCGTGTAAAATGTACATGTAACATCTTTACATTGTTTTACAGCTTTTCTGTGAATCACTAAGAAAATACTTCCATTACTACAATGAATTTGGGATCCACTGTTTTTAAATAGGTACAATAACACAAGCCACAAGTGAACACAATACTGGTATGCAGTGATACAGTTGGATTCCATACAGTATGTTGTGTATATGATCTATTTGTCACCTACCTGTCTATCTATCTATCTATGATTACTATGATCAACAGTGTATCTCTATGGTCTGTCCAATTTTAATTGAATACCACACCAGCATTATTGGCATTAATGCTATTAATTCCTTTGAACAAATTCAAAGGAAGATCACGAAACAATATTATAGATGGGAAATCCATCAGGGCGATTATTAAACCCATCTATTCTTAAAAAATATATTTACAATGTTTTACACTAGCATGATGTTTTTAAAATATCTCCCATACTCACGCACTTCCTAGCATAAAGTAAGATAAAGCTGGAGTCATGAAGGTAATGTCATGTCCAGATGTTGATCGTGTGATAACTCAATACAAAAACCGAAGTGTCCCAACATCACACATTTCATTTCTCATTTTAACTTCGTTAGAATTGTCACATGTCAAAGACATATTGTGTGATACCAGCGTGGAAAATACATGCCAGTGTTTCACCTGGGGGCTCTACAAAGCTGGTCAGCTAATATTTACAAGAGGCTCCAGCCACACATCTACACACACACACACACACATACACACATCTGCACACACACACACACACACACACACACACACACACACACACAGAGTACCACGGCAACAATTTACGTCCGTCGACAGACACCGGCTGCATATTGTAAATCTGCACTGGCACTTTGCTCGGATGCATTCAGAGATGCTTGCAGCCAACAGCACGTGCCACCACCCAGTCATGGAGGAGCGGAGATAAAGCATCTTGTGAAGTCAGGCTCAAATCACAGATCAACACATTTCTGCCTCTAATTAAGCTGTCTCACGGTACAGAGATATTATAATGAGCCTGGCCAAGCGACGCGCTCCGCATCCGTCTCCCAGCGCAGGCTTCCACCTCTGGTAACACACAAAGGACAGTGCAGGGGAAGCTGAGGAGAGTTAATAGCCCTAATTCATTCATCCGTTCACCGTCTGTCACCTGCTGCCTGCACTACTAGAGCACCCGGCAGCCTCCAATAGCAACAGCCTCCTATTGTTCACCAACCACTTCCAAATACAACCTGGAAACACAGCTTAGAAACATATAGAAGAAATTGCTATTCGTAACAATGCTGCTACGATAAAAGCTGTTCTACACGACAGGTCCCACAGTCCGCCACCAATTCAGACAGAACACTCACCAGGCATTCCGTCCGGATCCCTGAGAAACGATTCTGCCTGGAGCTGAGGATGAGAACGGGAGTGACGGCAGGGAGGAGAAATCAAGCTCCGTTTGGCTGCAGCTCCAAGCCGTAGGGAGCAGAGAACGCATGTAGACTGCTCGCTGTGCTTGGGCACACACACACACACACACACACACCCCTCCTCCTTTCCTCTTCCTAGGTCCGGCCTCCTTATTTTAGTGTTACACTCACGGGGGGGGGGTGTAGAGGGAGAGGGGGAGAGGGAGAGGGAGGGAGAGAGAGAGAGAGAGAGATAGAGAGAGAGAGAGAGAGAGAGAGAGACGGAGAAAGAGAGAGAGAGACAGAGATAAGAGAGACAGAGAGTGAGTGACAGAGAGCGAGAGAGAAAGAGAGAGATAGAGAGAGAGAGTTTAAAGAGAAGCAATGGAGCTGGCCCACTTAAAGGAGAACCATAGAACAGAACTGGGGCAATTCCTCTCTCTCAGTCTCTGTCTTTCTCTCTCTCTCTCTCTCTCTCTCTCTCTGTCTCTCTCTTTCTGTCTGTCTCTCGTTCTCTTTCTCTCTGTCTCTCTCGGTTGCTCCTGCATGCAGTGGAAGCAGGCTGAGCACAGTTGGGAGCCGGCCCTGCCCCCCTGCCTGCTGTATGTGTGTGTTTGTGTGTGTGTGTGTGTGTGTGTGTGTGTGTGTGTGTGGTCTTTGTCCTGTGTTCTTTTATGATTCAATGGCCTCTCCCCCTGCGCTGGGACCAGCCCTTCCCCGCAGCAGAGTCATAAAACTGCAAAGGGGTTCTACACCATAGAAATACATACTTTCTGAAGGTAAAACCAGCTGATAGTGTGTGGGCGCCCGCGTCTGTGTGTGTGTGTCTGTGTGTGACAAGCATGGCTTAGACTTCAGGTTGTTTAACTTGAAAACAAAACCCTATTATGGCAGAAGAAATTTAAAAATTGTGTTTAAATTATCTTTTACCATTAAAAACAACATTGAATACTTTTTCATGTGAATGCAAATCAACTGAGATTAGCCAACAAGCTTAGTGCACAACCCACACATTTTCTGCACTCTTGTAGGCTATCGCCATAATAACCAGGACAGGAAGAACCTCTTCTTTGAAATCTCAAAGGAAAGACATGAAAATAAAAATGAAATGTCACAACCCAGTGCATGGCTTTAAAATTCAGTCCTAGATGCTGCAAAGAAACAAACTATTATTCTAAAATCACAAAAAGTTAAATTTTTCTTAACTGCTTAATAGAGTAATTTGTGGTTGTAACAGAACAGCACAATTCCTGAATAAAATCAGCCTTGATTTTGACAGACGCTACATAAACAAGCCCAAATCGATTGGCTTCACAGTAGCTGTAGCGCTGTATCAAACGCACATTACAATTAGTCTGATAAGCACAGAACAGTGTATGACATGAATATGCTGCAAGTGTGCAAGGAGAACAGAAATGATGAACAAGGCCTGTTAGTTCAGCACAGAAGGCCTCAGGCTATGCAAAAAAGTCCCGGTTACTGATCTCACAGTGTATACTCACAGTACAGACTACATAATAATCACACTGCCTACTGATCACCAAAAAAATCAATATATATAACCATACTGCCTTCTGACCACTAACAGTATATACTATATATAACCATACTGTCTACTAACCACCAGCCCTATAATATACATACATACAATTTACAAGTAATATTTGAACTGCAACCGTGTAACTGTGTTAAAGGGAATACTGCCGTTATAAAGCTGTTGTTTTTGTAAACCAAATGTTATTGCACTTTTGTATAGCATTACTTTATTGCACTTTAAAAATAAAAGTACGCATTACACTACTTTTGAATTTAGAATTTAATGTTGTGTATAACGATGCGATTGATCGTGATTAATTGCAGAAAACCTTGCAATAAAAAATTTTAATCGTTGCCCAGAATTACTATATTGCTTTTTGATCACTACCAGTATACAGTTAATAATAATCAAACTGTACACTTACCAACCAAGTGTATACAATGTATTTAAACATGCCACCTAATGACCACTAACAGTATACTATATAGAAGCATACTACCTACTGACTACTAACAGTATACACTTTGTAATAATGATGTTGCTCTCTGACCATCAACAGGATGTTTTATATATAACATACTGCCTACTGACCTCTAACAGTACACACTATATAACCATACTGTCTACTAAGCATCAAGCCTATACACTATATAATGATCATGCTGTCTATTAACCCCTAATAGTATACAATATATACTATAATCATACCGCTTACTGACCACCAACCGTATACACTTAATAATAACCATGTTGTCTATTGACTAGACACAGAATGCAATGCATTTAACTACACTGCCTGATGACCACAAACAGTATACTTTATTTAAGCATATTACCTGCTGACCACTAAATTAAATAATAACTACAGTGCCTACCGACCATCAACAGTATATCAGAAGCTCTGCCACCCTGTGCTCTCCAGGTGTTGTACGGCAACAAATGTTTTCTTTCTGCGAAACTACCACATATGGATAGAGAAATTTTGCACTTAGAAATTTAACGAAATTTTGCACTGATTTTCTCCCGAAGCATGCTCAGCGCTGCCAGCTAACCAGTGAGCAGTAGTGCATTTCTGTCAGACTGTATATGTTCATGAATTTTCATGGCAAGTATGCATGCTCAACACCACAAGGACTCAAGCCTTAAGCCTCCGGGGCAGGCTTCAGAAAACATGCGAGAAACGAAGGCTCTGATCGCAGCGCACCGCAATCTGTAGAGCACTTCAGAACAAAAAATCTCGATGAGCCAAAGCACCCAGGACTGCTGCAGATGCAAAGCATTATCGCCAGTGCTCAAAACACGACGCAAAATGTCATGGTCTCCAGCATATCTGCTCTTTCAATTAGTCTTTTCACTCGCCGCTGAAAGGGAGAAATCTGTTCTTCCAGTCACTGCTCTCAGTTAGCTGCTAAAAAGCTTTTCAGGCAGTGCAGATAAAACAAAAGTCAGTTTTCTCGTCCTTCAGGGTTGGAGTATTGAGGTCAAGTCTTTGTTACGGGCTGCCGACACAAGCTTGATGTGACAGGCAGCGTTCAAATCTTGATCGAGAGAGCAGTCAGCAAGATCCCAGAATGAAGTGGCTCTGTTTTAATTGCAGTAAAACAGCATGAAAAATATACGACTGGACAACACAGCAAAATGGACAATTTGGACACCAGTTGGGTTTCTGAAAATCTGTCATAGATGCCAAATGTATTTGCCATTATGTAAATACCAAAATTAAACATACAGGAAAAACTGACATTAGGTACCTGGATGACCTCTGTTAATGACTGTATTGTAGTGGAACAGAAAACTGATAGTAGGCTTTTTAATGATATCTGCAGAGCTTTCTCTGATTTATGTAATTTGTCCTAAGCTTAATACAAGCACACTACATAAACACACAAAATTCCACAACACAACTGTTGGAAACCTTTTGCTGACAGGCCCAAATAACTAAGCCATATCAAAGGTACTGTGTCTCCCTCCATTTTCAGGATTTGCTGATGGCCTCTTAAACTCTGCCAAAGGAGTTATGGAAATAATAACACGTTTTCCTTCCATATAGTGATGCATTCCATAGTGAAACGCGTTCTATGCCAGCTGAGTGTTTTCACAGTCCCACCACCCAATTTCTTCTATTAGCTATCAATCCTAGCGTTGGATGAAAAATATGTACAATGGCGTTATAAGACTTGCAGCAAATCTCAGTGTCAACAATCCTGCTATGCTGTACTAGTGGCCTTCCAGTCCTACATGGCCATCTTCAACCTCTTAATTAATAACGCAAAGGAATTGACACTCAGTCAAGCTGTTTGACTGGGTCCAGGCTACACTCGCTGTAAAGTCATCTCCTTCAGCCATGTGGGTGACCACTTGACCTTTCGGGCATTGATGCCATTTAGCCTGTTCGAATAGCCGCAATTACACACTTGTAAACAGCGTACACAACATTCTAACCAGCTCTGTCACTCCCCACTCAATAGGAAGGAGGTCAAACATGACATTATTGGTTATTAATAGTTTTCTTGCTTTTGCATGGTAAAGTAATCAAAACTCACATTTAGAGGTGGGCAAAGACACACACACATTTATATATCAAGGTTCAATATATATTACTAAATATATATAAAAATGTTCAGTTTCTCAGGTTTTATCTTTTATAGGTGCAAGTAAGTGAAAGTGAAAAGTGAATGTGACCATGAACACACCACAGCACACACTGTGAACAGCACAAAATTATTCCTCTGCATTTAAACCCATTCACTAAGTAAAGAAGCGGGCAGCCAGGAACACAGCGTCCGGGGATCGCTGGGGACAGTATCTTGCTCAGAGTACCTCAGAAGTGCTTAGCAGTCTTGGGAATCGAATCCATGACTTCCTGATCACAGGGTGAACGCCCTAACCACTAGTAAGTATTGAGTATTGAACAGTTTTGCCTTAGTTTTTAAGAACTGCTGACAATATTTCTCCTCATTTTCAATTAAAAATATTGTTCTTTAAAGCATAATTATAAAGGAAATGACAAAACATCAAATTAAGAAAAATTATGCTGTGTTTACAGAACTTGAATAATTCAAAGAAAACAAATCTCTTGTTCACTCAAACAAAGCGACAACAAACTTCTAGTAGTGTTTTGCCATCCAACTGGTCACACTGCAAGAGGAGAGTGTTGATTACAGACGGGTTTTTATACTTTTCCTCATTAAATAAGATTTGTTTCAGGTACCTCATAAAGCAGAACGAGGTGCTTGTGTAAAAATGTAACAGACACTGGCATACTCATGGAGATGCTGATTTAAAAATAAATTGCAGTGGTCTCTTATTTTTACATTTTTTTCCAGGGCTATATATTTATATATACAGGTGATATATTTATCACCTCTGCAAAATGTGGTGCCCAATTACTATTCATTTGCTAAGTTTACGTTTTTCAATACGCTAAATTCTGTGTTCTGTTCATTCAACTGTGCAGAAGTGTGTTCTTGTGTTCTCTGCAGATGAATTACTTAATTACTCCTTGAATATTAAAAAGTCAGGCAAACATATACCTTGACCATGGACACCTACACTTTTGCATGTGACTGTACTAACAAGGTAAAAAGGGTTCGTTTTGATTTGAGGTTGACTTAGTTAGGGACAGAGTTTTTGTCAGGAGAGAATGCTGGGTGTTTTTTTTTTTCATTAGAAGGCATTCTAGACCAGAATTTGACTGGGCACTGAATAATTGGTGGGCTGGATGTGCAGTACATGGAGAGGAATTTTCCCATTAGCCAGTTTGCCTCTCCACTGACTTAATTCTGTAACATAATGTACTGGATACGGGCGAATGTATGCAGTCTGCACCACTAGCAGCGAATTAACGGCGCGCTCTAGCATCACATGGCAGCTGAAGCAGGAGCTCGCCGAAGATTCATGCTGACGCTCTCCCCTGAAGCGAGCCTGTGATCCATTTTCCAACCCCATTCTCAAACCCTGGCTCGCGCTGCATGTGTGTGTGTGCCCGCATGTGTGTGTTTGTGAGCAAACAGCAATTAATTGTCATCCGGCTAGCTTACCTAATGCGCTCACACCTGTCAAGAGGAGCCGAGAAAACTGTTTAATATTAATCTGGACTCCACACAAATGGATTTCCACAAACAAACAGCCTCTAAAGCCTCGGACAGGGATATTGTGTGGCAGGGACTGGCCTCAACTATTCTTCTATAATAATGTATTTTATTTGTGCTGCCATCACATTTAGTTTTATATGTAAAACACATGATCTAACAGCTGAAAATCAAGATTTTGTAATTCAATGGGTCACAGACTACAGCTTTGAGCAAAAACATGGGAGTATACTTCACACTTTTGCGACCTTGTATTGCTACACTGAAACAAATAAATAATGAGCCTTTAATAATAAGTGCTTTGGATTGTTTTCTTGGACGGGCATGCTTGCTTGCAAGTAAACTATCTTGGTACATCCAAAAACAAAGGCAGTTTTGTGCTCTTTTTTTACATAGTGAAAGAAAACATGGCAGAATGCAGAAAGCTCCAGTTCCACATGTTAGGACATTCTGCTAAGTCCAACATTGACACTGATGAGGTGCGGCTACTCTGGGGGTAGATTTTAATGAGTAAGAAGGACAAAGCTAAAGAGTACAAATGTGTTATCAATGACATGTAAAGCAAATCAATAGCTCAATGGACTATTAGCAGTGGACTCCTAACAAACAAACAGCACACACATAATGCCATTTGAACGATTTGATTGATATTGTTATTAGTATTAAAAATAAACACATCATGACTGATAACAGTCAGAGCGTGAAACCTTTAGGCTGTGGCTATAGTGATGTAATGGTTCTGAACCAAAATGAAAACAAGTGGTTCGCTGTTAGTGCATGCAATGTGCACTACAATTTTTTTGTCTCACTGAGAGTACGCGCAGTTCTGTGTTCATCAACAGAAAATGTAGGCTACATAGGTACACAGAAATGAACCCATTTCACTGGCAGATCCCAGTCGCTGTAAATGTGCTTGAGCTATGGGATTCTGGTGGCTGCTTAATGTGTTCAAGTCACTGTAAATGTGCTCAAGCCAGGGGATTCTGATCGTGGTTAAATGCGCTCGAGCCACAGGATATTATGATGGTTAAACGCACTCGAGCCATAGGATTGCAACCTTTGCGAATTATGCGTGAGCCCTAAGATTCTGATTGGCTGGGTAAGGTAAATTTTGTGTAATTACAACAGGCGGCTGGAGCAACAAAGAGGTTTGTTACACAAAGAAATACACACTACATAACTGATTTGTTGGGAATTTAAGATTCTGCCTAAATACTGTCCTGTAAAACATGTCAGCATCTTTAACCTCAAATCGAATCGAGTCACAAAAAGGAAATTACATTCAGTCTTTATCGGTCAGGCTAATATTTGACCGGACTGCATTCTCTTTAAAGCCTCCTCCTTCAGCCATGTGACCTCTGCTCTGTCAGTCACTGACGCCAAAGTCCCCCATTCTCCTATTCAATTAGCTGCAATTACACACTTGCAGAGCAAGTAGAGCACACGCAACATTCTGACCAATACAGTCCCTCTTCAGTCCCTCTTCAATTCCTACCGCCTCACAGGCTGTGATTAATAAGACCCACTGCACTGACCCATTTCTCCAGACATCTAACGCCAGTACGCTATTACCGAAGGAAAAATAAGACTCACAGACTGAAACGTCTCAATTATATGAGCGTTCAAAGAAGGCACTGTCACAGGTTTAATTTTCAGAGCGGCTGCAGTGTCCACGCGAGACAGGCATTCATGCTGAATCTGAAAGTACCCATGCCATGTAGCTAAACTTCTTCATAAATAAACCCGAACGTCCACATGCTAAGCTTTGTGCATGAAGAAGGGCACAGGACACGTGACCAAGACAGCCATGGACACACTTTATTAATCACTGAATCAACATAGGATAAGCAGTATTAAAGCCATTATGTTTCATTGTTACTATGGCGACATGAGGCGGGTAATACAGGCTCCTATTGTGCCTAGCAACTGACAGCTTTCTTAAGTGGAGCAATTCAGCTGGCAATTTCCCTCCATAGGCTGCAAGTTGTTGACACAGATTACTGAGTCATTAAACGGTGCTGAGTGCTCAAATTGAGAATGATAAAAAAAAAAAAGGTCCGTACAAGTTGTCAGCTACCCTTGTGTGGCAAGGGCAGTAGCTTACGAGCTCCGTTTAAAAAAAGGCCAGTTGCAGGATCTAAGCCGGGCATGCAATTTTCATGTAAAGCCTGTTTAAAATTCAAATAAAATGACATCAGAGGAAGACAAAGAGACAGACAAACATATTCCATTTAGTTTTAATTGGATTAGTCTTAGTGGCCTTAGGGAAACGGTCTCCCCCACAGCCATAACATTAGTTTGACCCCTTAATTACTTCTTTCAGATGAAAATCCAGGAGCATTAGTATTCTGTTGCCACTCGCTTTTTCTGCTCTTCCAACCAAAATAGCAGTGAGGAGTCTGGGAGAATGTTAAGCAACTTGACGAATCATTTTGATGTAGACTCAAGTTGTTTGACTTAGACTGCCGGCAATGATATAAAATGACACATGGAAAAATACATCAAGCAGTTGCAGGCAATTCTAAAACAGAGTGTGCAAGGCAGTGGGTCCTGGAGAGTTCCATCAGATGTCAGGTTTTAGTGAAAACTTCAGAGTGGCAGCCAGGCTAAGAGAAAGGGAGCTAGTCTTCGAGTCAGAGGCAGGCGGATTCTGAGGGAGAGGTGTTTGCACTTGGAATGAGAAGCAGCTCAATTCTTTGTGACAAGAAGGTTGGAGTGACAGGCAGCCTGACTCTAAGTGAGGGAGAGTTAGACTCTAGGTAAGAGGCAGAGAGGTTCTGAGTGAGAGGCAGCTGGACTAGGAGTGAAGGGCAGCTGGACTCCAAGTGGGTGGCAGTTAAACTGTAACCAAGGGGCATCCGGAGTCCTGAAGACAGCCTGAACTGGAGTGAGAGACAGTTAGAAGAAGCTGAACTCTGGGAGAGGCAGCTGAACACTGAAGGAAGTGAGTCTTTTAGTCAGACGCAGACAGTGTGGGAGGCAGCTGGATCCTGGGAGAAGCAGGTTGGACTCTAAATGAGAGCCTGCTACAGAGTTAGAAGCAGCTGAATTTCAAATAAGGGGTAGATTGACCCCAAGTGAGAGAGAGATAGACTTCTGATGTGGGGCTACAGAATTCCAAATAAGAGGCAGGAAAGTTCCTAGTGAGAGGCAGCAGAACTTGGAACAAGAGTCAGCCAGATTCCTAGTGAGAGATAGACCCCAGTCAAGAGGCATGTGGATTCTAGCAGAGAGGCGGGTGCACCTGAGAGTGAGAAGCAGCTGGACACTGAGTGTGAGGTAGTTGCATTCAAAGCAGTTGCAAGACAGAAAGGCAGTTGGATGTGAGTGAGAGTTCTCTGGACCACAAGTAAGAGGCAGTTGGACTTGAGGCAAAACCCAGTTGGATTAGAAGTGAGAGGCACTTGGACTCAGAGTGAGAGCCAGTTGGATTAGGATTGAGAGGCAGTCGGAAAAGGAGTAAGAGGCACTTGGACTCAGAGAGAGAGGCGGTTGGAACAGGAAAGAGAGGCAGTAGAATTCAGAGTGACAGTTGGACTCTATGTAGCATGGCTGTCATTACCCTGTAGTTTAATCCTCATTCCTGCTACTCAGCGGTAAGCAGGGAAAATCAGGTGACAGAGCGATGCTAGCCTCCTCCAGGCTGCTCCTCCGCTCCTCTCCTCCCTGCACTGGGCCAGAATTCTAAAGCTGCTTCGTTCTGGAGTGAATCGGGTCAGAGCCAGCACAAGGTCATGCTAAAAAGAGCCATTATGGAGGGTAAACAGCTTTCTCTTCTTATCACAACTACACAAAGCTGATGCCCCTTTTTAGATGCAAATTACAAAAGCACCTATTCCGCTTCAGTCGAAATCTCACCACCACAGACCGATCAGAAGGATCTGTGAATAAATCGGCCTGTCTGAGCAACGGATGGAAACGATGAAAAAAAGTGCAGTCCGCCGGAGAGAGAGAGTTATGTGCTGAAAAAGGAATGGAATTCAAACGTAATGCTTTCGCATCTGCCTCTAAAAGATCTCATCCTCGGTGCGTCAGCTGTCACTGTGCGCGCTTCACGACGGATTAAGACCACAAACAGGCCACACAATGCCGCCTTGCAGGAGGAGGTGAAACCTGAAAGGGCATTGGGACCAACAAATCACCCTGGCAGCAGCCATAATCTGTCCCCACACCTGCCTCATTCTTGCGCGAGGCTGTGTGTAATGCTATGCAGAAACTCAATTATCACAACCACCTCTGATCTTATTCAATAATGAAGCCCCCTCACTAAAATATTCAACAATGGCCCCAGTGTATCGATGCGCAGGCTGATGAATTTGAATGCATGTCGCCACAGCGCTGGAACTTGTCTTAACAGGAAGGTGAGGATGTCCTTTGGCTCCGCCACCACCGCCTCACCTCATTACAATGATATCCAGCCATTGCACCGACAAAGACGATGGTGCAGCAAATCACCTTCGAATAGCCCGCAAAGCTGGCATAAACACCAACATGTCTACACAAATCTAATTATTGTTCATCATTCTCCAAGGCCGAAGTGTATAATCTACCATGGCAAGCATTCAAATGAAGATGAGATGCACAGCTGCAAATAAATAAGAGGCGTCAGGATCAAAATGTGACAGCAGAAGCATGGAAGCAACAGGACAAGGACAAGATTAATGAAAGCATATGTGTCATCAGAGCCGAAGAATGAATTAAAACGGCAAAGCAATTTCAAAAGTATACACTTGTGAGATTAGCAGCCTCAAGGGTACCCTCAAGCAGACTCATGCTTTCACAAGTAAACCATCTATACACCGATAGGCTTAATCATCATAATAGTCCAGCTTGGCTTTTCTGATTGGAATCGAACAGTCTATTGATTGCTGCTGAAGATGAGAACTCATTGATTGGCTTAGGAACAGCTAACAAAACCAGACAGAATAAACACAATTTAAAATAACAATAATAACTTTTAATAATAAAACAGCAGTATTTCATTCGCTCCAGTATTTTATGGACTGAGCAGTCCATAATAACATGCTGTAATTCCAATCCATGCTCTAAGCTGAAAAATAAAGGAATGCCTTCTCATCCTCAGTGCGATTTTTTTCCCTTGGAGACCTGGGTCTTGAACCTTTCAAGCTTTAAAGGGCCAGTATAATGGTAGAACTGAACTTGGCTTCCTAGTCGTATGTAAATTCCATTAAAGGTTCTGTACATATTATTCACTCCACAGTTTCTGAAAAAAATAGCCCATTATGAATTTACTGTTTTTGTGACATCACAAAAAACAGTGCCTTTACATGTATCCACCAATTCAGCCGACAGTAAAGTTGCTTGGCCTATGCTGAAGACATAAGAAGGGTTTTTACCCCAGCCTGCCAATTTAAACAGGTCATTTTAATACATCAATCTTAAAGATACAGTAACAAGAACAGCCTGTTTAATTCTAGGGGATAAAGAGGAGTTGGAAACTGGTTATGTAATAATGATGACTGCTTTGGTACATTAATGCATAACAGCATAACTGAATGTGGATCACGGCCCTTCAGGAGACGTTTGTTAAAATGTGCACGGTATTCTAGGAGCAGAATTGAGAACCACAGCTAAAGACAGATGTCCATGGATGGCACATTGTGATTGGTTCTATTAAAATGTGCACCACCTGAGGCGTCATATGTAACACTGGAAAACACCAGAAACTCGTGAAATATGGGACAATCTAATGAGCTTGAGAGGAGAGTTTTATTTGTGAGAATACTGATTACTGAAACAACTTTTTTCATGGAACAAACTAGTAAGGTGCAACTCTATGGCAAAAAGGACTGGCCATGGCTGCCTGCTGAGACAAGACCAATTACATATGACAGTCAGTCCACATAAAAAAAATAACACGCTAATAATAAATCTCTATTTTCTCTATTACCAAAGCAAATGACAACCTGAGAAAAGAAGAAAAGCTTAATAAACAGCCTCCCTGGCAGGAGCATTCACGTCTCCTCTATGAAACTGTGCTGTCAGCTTTTGTGTGCTGCCTTACAAACGGCTGTTATTAAAATGCAGCAGGGCAGCAGCATAAAAGGCATGTAATGTGTATTATACAACTTGTGCTGAGGGGGAGGTAGGAGACTCTGAGAATCAATGCCATTAGGGCTTAGGACAGAGAGCAGATGCAAATGGCAGAGCGATCCAGAGAAAGAGAACCTTTCTATTTTGTTTCTTAAAAGATATGATCCATACACTAAAAGGTTCTTTACAGAACCAAAAACAGTTCCTTTCATCTAATAGTCTTGCTCCAAAGAACCCTCTTATTTGTAAGAGTGCATGGCGGTTTGAACTGAATGAGGCAGAGCCCTCATTGGCAGAGAGCCATCACTCACTGAACATCACTCATTCACAGCCTTCCAGTTCACCCTCCCCCACTACAAACACACACACACACACACACACACACACTCACACACACACACACACACACTCACTCACACACACACACACACACACACACACACACTCACACACACACACACACACACACACACACACACATACACACACACACACACACACACATACACACACACACACACACACACACACTCACACACACACACAAACATGTTATGAGATATAATGAACTATTCAGAGTTCAATTTTCCCTCCGCCTGTCTGCCTCTCTC
>JBBPCY010000018.1:16163723-16175795 GCA_037974405.1 Brachyalestes nurse
TTTTATAACTACAGTCTGTTTTAGTCATGATGACGTCTTGTCGCAATCCTGCGACTTTGGCGCTTAAAGGGTTAAATGGCCGAATAATGTTAAATTGGTTAGCCTGTTGATTCGGTTGTGGTTCAGTGGTTCAGGTTTAAGGTTTGTGACTCAAATTTGGCTGGGAGCAGTGGTTCTAAACACATGTTGGGGACTGTTAAAAAACTTGAACTGGAAACTTTCAATCCACTGTGTGTAAGGTTCAGCAGAGACTTCATAGTAGGAAAAATCATTGGCTATAATCCATGTCTGTCATAACAGCTAGATTTTCACCGAAAATGTTCTGGAAAAGTCCTAGAAAATGTTCTGTAGAAAAGGGTGCGCACCCTGACTTGAACTGTGTCAGAATAGTTGAATGAAACTTCTGTTCCAGCCTGCCTGCCTTAATTTCAGCTAATCTTGAGTCCATGACCTTGCTGCTAGATCAGGCAAATAAATGGAAGTAAATAAGACAGGAAGTTTTATTCAATAATTTGGTTTAAGTCGACTACTTAGACAAGCCATTGAATCCTCACTGTCAACAATAGCTTACATCACCACACCTCACCTTTGGTCAACAAAGAATTTGCTACTGGGCAGCAAAAATCTGTACAGTATAGGGCAGTAAAATATCACACACTAACACTGTATATCTACCTTGTATCTGCCCTCACTGTCCAGTCTATTAGCCCCACTTACCCTATAAGTGCACTTTGTAGTTTACAAGTACAGACGGTGAATTTGTCTCTCTATGTCATTTGTTAGTCCCATTTACACCATTTATCAGCGGTCAGTCGCCCCATTGGACCTCCAGTAAATAGGTATTATTTAAGTGGTTAGTCATTCTCAGCGCAGCAATGACAGTGACATGGTAGTGACGCACACAGGCACACACACACACACACACACACACACACACACTCCGCAACCATTATGCCAACTTCTTCCCAGGACAACATGTGGGTGTAATGAAGGATGAAATCTCAGGACATTCAGGTCATTTTTCCTCCAACACACATGGATGTGCGCACACACACACACACACACACACACATTTCCATTCCCACCAAACCTGGCACACTTTCAGCCTGACAGTGACAACCCTCCTGCCATTACTATTCTTACTAAAATAAATGGGATCTAGCAAATCTTTATGAGATCTACACACTCTCAGTCTCTCCCATGGGCCAACATGCAGTGTGTGAAAATAAAAGATAATAATGTGGCACACGGAAAGAATAAATGTGTGGAGACCACCATTTCCCAGCATCAGGAGCACTTCCGCATCTGAGCTGCTGTATGTTTAACCTGAAGTCATCATTAAGATGGTGCTTAACCTTTATTTTCAAATAAATAAATTAACCAACATAGATATCATATGATATTGTGCAGCCTATCAATCAGCAGACAGCTTTTGCCTGAGGGGTGAAAAATAAACCCAAAGGCATCCTTCCAAGCAGCTGATTCAATTTTGTGAAACTCTTAGAAAGCCATGATTTTCCATTCCAGTTTTTATCAATAAACAAAACACATTTACAATGTATAGCTTTTATGATGTTTGCAAAGACTGAAAAACTACACACACACCATCAACAGTGGTACTGATTTATAAGGAAAAAACACTCTGTGTTCAATCAGAGAGAAACGGTCAGGGCTTTCTGCATCTTTAGGGAAAGTCTAATGATGAATGGAATCTCAAAAAATACACATCTTAGTTCACTTTCATACAACATTGTGTTTGTCTTCATTATTAAGTTTTGGTTAGAAATAATAGAGTTAAAGTCTTGTAAGTTTAACTGATCCAATCAGAATATGTCTCTGTGTCGACAGAGCTAAGCAAGCTCTTCTATTGTTTAGGCCTTTAGTTGTCAAATCCTACCATGTCAGATTAACCACTAATATAAATAAAAGGTGACAGAATTTGACCATTGATGTTTTGACTTGAATGGGACCAATTTTGCAAGGGAAAATGTCACTGAATGTGACTATGGTGGAATCCAGATCAGAAATCAGATGATAAACAGACTTAAAGAACTAAAGGAGTCACTCTAGAAATGCTGCACATGATAAGATTCATGTTAATCAGTCTTTGTCTTTGAGCTTCAGATATACATGTGAAATCTAGGATGACAATAAAAATGTTCATTTGCAATGCTGTAAGTCCTACTGAGGCCCTAATAGAAATTCAAAGAGGTGTGATTTTGACTTCTTAGAACTGTATGGCCGGAGCCAAGGGACAAGCTCTAATGCTCACTCAAGTACACAGTCCTAGCATGCAATCAACCTATCCACACATTCTTTTATAGCAACTGTTGCGAGCTACAATATCCTTTTATGGTGAATGTTCATAGCAACAGTTGCTATGAAAGAATCCATTTGTGGGGGAAGCATGGACAGGTCAATGGCCTAATGATACGGTGGCCCCAGGAAATTGTATCATGATGAAATATAGGTAACATATGTGTATTATGATGTAATATATCCTGTGTGTTATATTCCATTCTGTCAAACCACCCACCCCTGTGCCTCACAGTCAAAACAAATGTGTCTAAACACAACTCACAGCTCCTGCACATGACATGAGTGACAGTGTTGCAAAGAGAAAATGCACTACGACCACAATTCAAACTTCCTAGCATGGAAGCACCTGTTCCAGACGTTCAGAACAGCTGTGTGTGTTTGCTGCCTGCATTCAATCCCTGACCTCACCTTCCGCACACCGCTTGCTTACTGCGCCACTGCACTGGCACCGGTCCTTCAGTTCTGGAGGACAGCATTACGAGCTGGAGCACTTTCACAAGCCACATGAACGCGAGTGACGTAGCTCTGAACGGACACAATGAACAAATTTCCTAACATTCATTCGAGCACAAACAATCAGTTAATTTTGCCTCGTCCAGTCAAACCTTTTTAGCCAATAGCTCTGTTATCTATGCATCTGCAATCAGGTCATACAGGCTGTGGGATTTAAACAGTGTGAGCCAGGTCATTTTAAATGCAATTACAGCTCTGGATTGCAACTAAACAGATTCCATTCGGCTCACCAGACTCATTCAAAGCTCCACTCACAAATATCTTCTTTTTTTAGCAACTTTGGCAAGGTTGGCCTTTTCTGAATCTTTTTTGAACATCCGTACACTTGTCAGAGTCACCGCTGTGTTAAGAATGCACCCCTGGCCAAACAATATCTTATCAATAGGGGTCCTGCGTTCAAAAACAGATGAATAAGGAACAGGCTGTGTGGGGTGGGGGCACGATAATATTGTGGCTGGTGGATGAGATGAAGCCAGAGTTTTCACAAGCAATAACAACTGAGGTAGCGATAAAGGTCTTAATTATAATATGGCTCTGACATTATAGTTATCGGTATAGCTAAAGATGGTCCACAGGCATATACAATCAAAAAATCGAAACTCACAATTACCATTAATTTAAAAATAGCAATTACCCACTAAAACGTGTGCCAAGATTACATCTAATTATTTAGCAAGTGCACTTATAGTTATGCACTTATTTGTAATAGTAGGTGAGCATAGTGTAAAAGGTCTTGCTTGAGTGTTTTTATTTCTGTAGCATTGGTATTACACACTATTCTGCCTTGTATTCTGCCTTCTGTAAGAAATACAAAACAAAGGAATAAATATTTGTTGTTTTTTGAACATATCACTGCTTCACAGAGCTAAAATCTTTTAACCACCCAGCACTGCTTTCTAGATGAGACACATCGGTCATTAATATGGCTGCTGCAAGAAAAAGATTCACAGGCCCTAAACAGATGAAGAGTGGACCTGTGAGGCAGGTGTTTCTAATAAAGTGACCTCAATGATGGTGAGGGTATAATTATGAGCAATCACTTTGACAGATTAGACGATGAAGACATTCTGGTGGAAAAGTGGACTAGTGCGAGTCACATAAAAGCCCATACAAGAAGGAATCTCGTGTGTGACAACTCCTCCTCCGATGTTCTGAAGTACAGTTCAGTGGGGAGAGGCCGATATTTCACAGGCCATCTCCCACGAATTAGACTGCAGCTGGACCATTCATCCTCAGAGTAATCAAATTCCCTCCTCGCGCGCACAGCTCAATTCATCGGAGAAAGATGACTCAAAGGTTTTAGCGCTGCAATAAGTGCCTCTACACATCCCTAACAGTCATTATAAAGATGCTAAATGTTTTGGGCTTAATGTAATGAGTGACACAGACATTGGGAAAAAAAATAAAAATCCACATAGTCATGATAAGAAGCAATTTGCCTGCTTATCAAAGCAACTTCTTAACACTCAGAGTAAACGGGAATAAAAGACTGCCTAGCCTTTTATTCCAGGAGATTTTGTTCTTCAGGAAGTGGATTTTATTAAGAGCTGCGCTATCCAATTGAAACCATTTTCATCTAAGCCTCCGAAAAACAGGCCTCTGACTGTTACAGAGAAGAGTCACTTCTTTTAACGTGAATTATCTCTCACAGTGCATTCAATATGTGTAGATTACTAGTTGGGATGCAAATGAGTGAATGAAATACCATTTAAAATGCATCAAGAAGTGAAAAATGAATTCAAAAACAAAAATAAAAGGTTTCAAACAAAAAGGAATCCGGTAATGGGTGAATGGAAGGGCATCTGAATATCTGAGCATCATCCTGACAGGATACCATGTTCACTAAGTGCTAATAGTTCCTGTAGCTCAGAAAGAAAAGTGCTTGTTTGTATTTTAACTACTAAACTCTAGAAAACTTGTCGACAGGTCAGCTTTTTTATTTCTCACTCTCGTAACTGCAGGGTTCATTATGTTAGTTTCAAAACCATTACAGAATCATTCATAGTGGAGTGGTTACAGAATAATGAGCCTTCAGATCCTTAAATGATTAATCAGCCTGTAGTTTAAAGGGTTAAACTGCACAGGCCTGTATGTAGGCACTTCTGTGTCTCACTACAGGAACTATAGTCATGTATAAAAGGTTCAGCACCTCGGTCAAATCCCAGGTTCACATCTCCTATAGAGAAAACATCTAAATATGAAACATTTCACTGTTTCTATTTATTTGTTGAGTTTAACATTTGGGGAAATAAAGAAATGGATAAAACATACCAAAAATCAAATGTGCTAGAACTTTTGCACAGTCCACATTTCACGTTTTATGTCGTACCATGCCAAATACTGCAAATGAATAGTAATTGCACATTACAATGAACCTATTTTCACTTAGAAAATCAACAAAACATGTCATTTGAGTAGATGTACCTGCACTTTTGCATATTAAGCCCTACTGGAGCTGGAGTAGTTTCACCTGAGGGGCATGATAATTAAAGGGGTTTAAGTGATGCAGTGTCCTTAGTCTGCCAGTAGCAATTGTGAAGGAAATGGCCTTCTGTTATTCCCTGTGCAGAGAATTATGTTCCAATTGGCCTGAAGGTAATAAAGTAACAAAACCTGCCAATAGACAACTCTCCAGACGGCCGTGAGGTGTGTTGTTATTGTTATTGAATCCTGTGGCGTAAAGCTGACATGCAGATTCTGGATATGGCCTTTCAGCCCAGGCTACCTGTAATATTTTGGGGAAATTATACATATAATTCACACCACTGAGCCCGTCAAATCCCAAACAATTACACTACATAAACTCTAACGGTTAAACTAATCCAGCTCTAATAGCAGATTAATTTGATAATAGTCATTGGATAATAAGCCTTAATATTAATAACATAATGATAAGATGCAATCTGAGTGCATTGAAGCGTTCCTACCTGTCATTGTCGGCGCTCTTGAAGGCCGGTAGGATGTTCCGGAAGCTGCTGTTGCGGTCAAGCTTGGGCTGACTCTTGGTGCGTTTGATGGAGCCTTTCAGCCTCCGGCTCAGGAAGCCCTGCACAGGAGAGGGTCCGCAGCAGGAGAGAGAGATGCAGAACAAACAAACAAAAAAAAATATACGCTCAGCTCATAGGTTCCTTACACACACGCAAATAACACACACCACTGAAAGCCAATCCAGCCGCTCTGTCTTTCTTTCCTTTCTCTCTTTCTCTCTCAGTGTCTCTCGCTCTCTCTCCTCTCATCCGCGGTGCCTGGCGGAGGGGTGTGTTGCTGTGTGGACTGAGCTGTAAGCATAGACATGAGTGCACACACACACACACACACACACACACACACACACACACATCTGCTGGCAGAGCTTGCTGGGCTACAGCGGCTATGCTGATGTGAGACGCCCCTCAAAGTCCCTGTTACCATGGAAACTGTTGGTTGGCATGGAAGGAGAGAAAGAGAGAGAGGGAGAGAGAGAGAGACAAGAGGGGGAGGAAAAACCCCCCACTGGTGCACTGCAAGTTCATGGGCAGAGCCGGGCTTGAGATTTTTTCAAACGCAGCGCAGATTAGCGAGAGATTATCAGGAGTTGGATTATTTCTCCTAAAAGACTGCTAGCCTAACGGAAGACGACAGGGGAAGGGCTTGAAAAGGGAAGGGATAAAACAGTGAACGTGGGGCGAGCGCGTCTCACCAAAGACGGGGGAACGGAGGTGCAATTATCAACTGGGATAATTATTGTGTTTGTGTTTAGAAGCACAGAGTGAATGAATGGATGATTGGTCTTAACTAACCCCTTAAATATCTGCTGTTGGCTCTGTAGGAAAATAGGGGTAATGAAGACATATTAAAAATAAACAACCAAACGAACACTGCACAGAAGTACTGAGATTGCACAAGTCATCATTTTCTTGTGAAAAAAAATCTCATTTTCTTTTCTTTCCCCTGTGATCAATCAACCGTGACATGTTCCCTGTTTGAAGATTTGCATGGGAACTACAAAGACAAGGAAGCTCCACTAATAATCATCAAACTCCAGTAGACTTGCAGTATGACAGTGTAATCTAGGAACATGGACGAAATGCAGACAAAATTTAGACTTATACAAATGACTTACTCATTTTTACAGAAAATAGTATAGGCAGGCGTTTGATAAAGTAGTAGTGTGGGCGTTACAGTATTGTACAGATTTATACAATAATACAGTATTGTTATATAGTACAGTACTGTTTATATGTTTTTCCTGCAACAAAGTCGCGAAATGCATTTCAGCATAAATTCCTGTAATTATATCACAGTTGTTGATGCATTCAATTCATATGTACATATATATCATCTGTCCCTGTCCTTGAATGTAATTTACATGTATGTGTGTGTGTGTGTGTGTGTGTGCGCTGTCTGTGTGACTTTGATTGTGTATATGCTCAGCGCAGAAGGCCTGTAAACACAGCTTTCTGACGAAGCATCTAATCCTGTTTATATCAAACTGATGGATAAAGATTGCCGTGCTGGAAAAAGAGAGAGCCCCGACCTTGCCGAGTAGACAGACCAGAGTCGATTATCATTCAGAAGCAGCTCTGTAAGCTTTACAATCTATTCTTACAGATTTTATGTTGAAGCAGCTGTTTAGCAAACTAGTGCTTTCAGCATTAGACCATCAGTTTAATCAGCATGCATAGCTGTGTGTTATATTCCAAAGCAGGGTAGTGACAGGCCTCTTCAGTGAAGTTTGGTAAAGATTTTTCTGAGTTCTAAAGAGAGGTAAAGTAATGAGCTGTGCTATTACTTTTTCAGGAATTAATGAGTAATCCCATTATAGTTTAAGAGAAGTAATTAGTCATTTGTAATAGATTTTTCTAAAACGACACTGATTTAGGTGTGCAGTTTACACAACCATTACTTATTAACCGTATTAACCTCACAGCTCTAGTGCAAAACTAAAAAAGCATTTTGGGTCAAGATCATTGCATTTCTGTGCATTTCTTTAAACTCTTTATAACAGCAGAAGTGTCATCAACAGCTGTATGATGTTCCCTGTCATAGTCATACAGATATAATACAGCGCTGCTTCCTCAGATATGCAGACCTGCTGTTTCCAAGGAACACTGACCCGGCTTTTTCTGTACACACCGTGCATCACGCACAAACACATCACTGACTACAGAAATACTTAAACAGCCGATGTGCCCCTGCATGCCCTCTCCGTGAGTTACAACTCCAGCAGTTCAAAAACATGAACTCTTGACACCCTGACGTCGTGTGACAAAGCACTTCTACTGCACTTCGTCTGCTCTCTTCAAACGCTTTTGTTTTCAGGACGCAAGATCTTTGTTCTGCCAGAAGACGGTAACGTGGTCCTCTGCAGAGATCTCGCCGTGGCTATAATCACACTATCCTCAAAGTGCCACTTCTCTCTTTTGGTGTCGCCTAAATTTTTCAGCAGTCTATTTTTAGGCCTTCCCCACATGACATTTGCCGCCTAACATCCAAGCGGAATTATTCATCACGCCTACCGGAGCGGAGGGCCGAGGCATTTGAAGCGCTGGTTTTGGGGCAGATATCCTCCAGCAGATACAGGAGGAAACATTTCAGCAACCCAGGCCAGAGGAGCTCACCCCCGAAACAAGGCCCCCTCGACCTGAACAGTGACTGAGCACTTACTAAAAGAAAAATAAAAGGCAAAACCAACCTGGCTTATAAAACCATATGAATGTTAAGGAGCAATATCTGGCTTGGCTTATAAAGCCATATTATCTGGACAGTATTACTGTCGCTGTCCACAGAAAACCATGTCTCTCCATATCTTGTGATTTTTGTTGTCATTTGAATACAGCAGCAGCTGTGAAACTTTCACGATGAATGGGACCAATGGGAATTGCTCCAAAATTACTTTAAATTCACTTATATAAGAAGTAAAGTTACATGTTTGGAGAGACAGATTTTGGACAGCGTTGATGTGCAATAAATAAACATTAGATAAAACTAACTTGGCATATACATCAACAAAATGCATGATTTCAAACTGTGCAGAGAACACTCTGGGCTCCTTCCTCTACACTCTATTAATTAGGACATATCATGAGTTCTATTTTCTTATCATTAGCAATATTTATTTGGCTAACAAAAGAAGACAAAAATAAAAGCATAACTTGCCTGGCTGGAAAGCCATTTAATGTGATCAGAATGTTTTATAAGCTATCTTTTGTGTGATTTTATATCTCTTTGGGGCTAAAAAAAAACACCTTACAATTTCCATTTTTTATATTTTTTTATATTTTTATATTTTTATTTTATTTTCCCAGCATGTCCACTGTAGAGGACAACAGGAGGATTTTGAAAATAGAACTGATTTTAAAACTGTGATATTAACCCAAGAACACATTCAATTTGAACAATAACATTCTGTATCACTCTTCTGTTGCTTGGAAGGACAACGAAACATGTATTTTAGTTCAACAGTGAATTATAAGTCATAGAACATCCTCTGGATATTTTAGATGTGAAGCATGTTTTCTTTTTGGTTATGCAGAGGAACATCTTGCATTTGGTGCCCCTCGTGTATGTCTTGCCACTGCAGTCCTTGCTCCCAGCATGCAAACCCATCACATGACACTGGAAAGCCCAGGATGTCCTCTACAGAATACTATAGGGCTTGATGGGGTAACTCCAAATACTTAAGGAAGATACAGGTGAACAAAATGTCCACTATAAAGGACATAAATGAATGGGCTGGGTCTCAGGAGGATATATATATATACATATGCATATTCCCTCCTCAATATTCAAACAACTATTTTATTTATAAACCAAAGCTAATGTTTTTTTTGACAATATGTACAGAATTTTTTGTAGCTAAAGTCTATTTGTTGGAAACAAGTGCAAACTGCAAGCCTCTCTGGAAAAGAGCATCTGCCAAATAAATAAACCCAATGTAAACAAGGCATAGGAAATGATATCAAACACAAACTCCACAGTTTCTCCGTTCTGTATGATATGCCATAGTATTTGGTGAGCAACTGTCATAACTGGGTATAAAGCGAAACTGGATAGGTTTATTATATCAGATAAGGCGGCCAGCAAGTATCACAGAGCAGCGTTACTCAATTATGGCCAAAGAAAACATACCTGATCCCACTAATGAGCTCATTAACAACCCCTTACTGAGATGACTGTGTTAAAACAAGGAAAGTACTAAAACATTCAGGGCAGTAGAGCTTCAGGACTGGGTTTGAGAAACACTCTTGACAGAGCAGCCCTATTTGGCTAGCATCACAAACACCAGGTAAAATAGTGCTGTTGTGTAAAGCCATATTTCTTGGCCACTGCAACATTTATCCCCAGAGAAACATTCCAACAGCTCACAGTAAAGAATTCCCAAACAATTTTTGAAATACTTGGCGAATTCACAGAAAATGTTTGGAATTTATCAAGTAACAGTATACCCCGAACTCCTGCAAGGCTACTGGCTGGACCATGTTTTCAAGACTCCTGTAATCCTGCCTGTCAGCTGTGAAATTACTGGCCTCCAGTTCCTTGCATACTTGAAGCTTTGCTGTGTCTATGTGTGGAATTCTTCTCATGCTTACCTGCTGAGCCTGCACTCTCCTCTACCCTTGGCCACTCTCCTCTCCTCTAATCTTCATGTCTAGCCTCTCTCTCTCCTCTCGTGTCTGGCCTTACATGTATTGGTGTGTCAGTCAGCTTCAACAGAACAAAGCCATTTGGAGAAAGTGCGGATGAGCCCAGACAATGCATGAGAGTCCAAGTCAAAAGGCCACTGAGAGCAGTTTCTGACCTTGTTTCTCCGCGTCCTGTCCCTGCATCGCATCCACCACAGAAAAGCCTCTGAAGAGTCAGCAGTGCAGAGATTATAACATCTTTGCTTTCATAAGTCATTAGTACACAAATCCTGTACCGAGTGAAATTAGAGATACCCTTCTAAAAATATTAGTTATATTCTTACTTCAGTTGCGGTATAAAAGCTATAAAAGCAATGCTATCCTGCAATTTAACATTCCTTCTCATGTCTTTGGTTTAGTAAATGGGTACATTTTCAATCCCTGTCTAGACTTCTAGGATATTGAGTAGATAATTCAAAAATAACCCTTTATCGTTAATTCTGAAAACCAGATGGGCCTAGTTTTAGCTGCTAAGCTACGACCAGATATTCAGTATGTAAGGGAGGGATTTAGTGAAGACTAATATGATTTATTTGTAAAAGTACATTTGCATTAATGAACCAAAACTAACACATCAACAGTTTTTGTGTGTTTTTTAAGAACTAATGTCATTAGATACAGGAATGGACATGTTGTATTTTGGGGAGAGATTTAATGAAAGGAGTCCTTTTGTTTGTTTGATTTATTTGCGAAAGTGCATCATGTTCTTTTGTATATTGTGGATAATTTAACTTCAACTGTAACTTTACGTGGATTTAAAATAGTAGAATTTTAACATTGCCGTGTATTTAAAATAGTAATAACTATTAGTAACTAATAGTAAAAACAACATTTTCCTGCAAAATGTAGTGGAGTGAAAACAAGAATGGAAATCCGTTGGAAGTACATCAGTATGGCAATCAAGCTTAAGAAATATATGTGCACTTTTTTAGATAACTACAAATATTTTTAGAGAACTGCTTTCCCTAGAAATCTGTCTCCCATGCTGCACTACACAGTAAAGGGGTTTTCACACCAAGTCTAATTTATGCAGACATCAAAAAGTTTCCTCCGACACTGAGGCTATGATGCTAATATGGTATGATTTTTGTGAACTTTCGCATGAACTCACCCAACCAATCACTGCTGTCTCTGCTCTTGGCATGATGACACCCAAGACGACTGATTGGCCGAGTTCCAGCAACTGGAACATTTTGAAAAATGTCAGAAGGATTAGTTTGTCTTCTGCTTCATCATGTGTGGTGCCAGCATCTTCTAAAGCAGCTCAGACTGTGCTACAGATATCCAAGCTGTGTGTTATGCTTTTCAAAAATGGACAATATTCTGCCTAGTTTAACGTTCTGCTGTTTGTGACGAGCAACGGAAGACATTTGTACTAGAACACATTTTTCCTCTTTTCCTCTATTTTTGCGGCGTGAACAACATAGTGTGTAACAACCGGTGTTGGGCAAGTTACTTTAAAAATGTTATTAAACTACTTATTACTGATAATTCCCTTTAAAAGTAATAAAATTACTAATGTGATTACTTTATTTCAAAAGTAATTAGTTACATTACTAGTTAGATTACTAGTTAC
>JBBPCY010000018.1:16185596-16215234 GCA_037974405.1 Brachyalestes nurse
ATCACATTAGTAATTTGATTACTTTTATAGGGAGTAATCAGTAATCAGTAGTTTAATTACTTTTTTAAAGTAACTTGGCCAACACTGTCTCTAACTGATGAATGACATTACGTACTGCTTTTCCTGCTCTTATAAAATGACCATTCTGGGCACAAGGTATATCATTGCTGTTGCTGATAACAACATTGGATCTGTGTCAAATGAACATGCTAATCTGAGTTCATCAAGAAATCATAGTTTCAGCTACATATTAATCTTAACAAAAATATACCGCTCCGCCCAGTAAGAAAAGCTTTTTTGGTGATTAATAACACTGAGAAGCACAACCCCACCTCATGAGAGTGATGATGCAGAGGAATGTGACGGGGTGGAATATTTCAGTTCAAACTGGTTGCTGCCACCCTCTGTTAATCTTAGTAACAGGTTTTTTTTTTTTGTGAATATTCCAAAAACTCTCGTAAAATCTGTTTTCTCTATATTTTTGTGTGACAGACTGGACATTATGCTTGACCCTGTCATGGATGATCAATACAGCAAATGCTCAATGGTGAACAAACAAAAAAGGAGATGACTACAAAGGGAAGTTTCTTCTCTATTTAGACATTTCCAGATCCTCTCTCTAGCAAGGACTCCCCTTTTCATACAATTCCACCAACACTGGGAGGACTAGTAAAGCACCACTGCATCTTTTCCAGCCGCATTACTGGACACTCATAACATACATCAACTGACAGACGCCTGTGTGGGCTAGAACTGCGCTGTGTGATGGGGAAGAGAAAAGGCCATCCTACCCACCCAGAGAGAGCAAAGCTATCTTGGACTCTCTCATGCCTTCCTGCGCTCCTGGCCACAGATGGCTACAGCACCAAAAGGGGTCAAACTCATGATCTCCAGGCGATAGGGTCAACTCCAACCACTGCGCCACTCAGGAGGGCACTGGTCAGCCTTTAAAAATGGCTAATGTTACTTCATGCGTATTGTACATACACTACAGCATTTCATACACTACAGTTAACTGTATTTTTCCTGCCAGTTCACACTACTTGTGGAAGCGAAAGAAAGTGAACCATTTGTTATGTGTAAACACAAACCAGCACAGAACAGCAAACAGTGTGAACAGCCTCCGCATTTAACTCATTCACCAAGTGAAGCAGTGGGCAGCCAGCAATGCAATGTATGTAGCATCAGAAAAACAGTGAAATATCTGTTTTTTTGAGTATTTCATTTTATAAATGGTAATTCTGCAGGCTGTTTAGATTTGCTGCTTGATTTTGGGTTACATCAGAGCAAGGTCTTTAACTTTTGCCGTCACAGTTGCTGGTGATGACTCAAAAATTGTAAAACAGCAAAACAGCGTTACGTATCACAAACATTCAACTTCTGCATTAGTAACTGGTTCACACTCTGGTGTTAACAGACTTCCGCTTCCCAACTCTAACACGCAAAGTATATAATGATACTTAAATGTCTGTTTTTACAACAGCATTAGCTTAATTAGCTTGATGCTAATATGACTAAACAGTTCTTATTACCAGGCAGGCATTATCATAGTGTGGCTAACGTAACCAGAACTTTCTGCATTCAACACTGCTGTGTAATGATATGCTTTGCTGGCATATGATCATTCAGTGTAAACAAGCCTAAAAAACTGAACATGAGAAAGGTCTAACATGTCTAAAAGAGTACCAGATAAAACCATACGAACTGTTTCTTTACTCGTGATGTTACGCCCTGAAATTGCATTTTGTGTTATACATCAACACATATTTAAACATGCTAACCTGTTTTTCATGTGGTAACACATTTGTGAAAAATATAGCATGATGTGTGGGCAAAAAAAGTGAGTATCCACATATTCAAATTCACACCTTAAAAAATCAATGAAGGCAGTGATTCCCAAACGGATCTTATTGTACACCAAGCCGTGCACATTTTAGTATTTTCTCTTCTCCTAACACACCTAATCCAGATATTCAGTTAATTACCCAGTTATTCATGAGCTGAAGTGGGTGTATAAACACTAAAAAATGCAAAGCGGGGGTATTCCAGGATCCCTTTGGGAACCACTGCTGTAAGGGATGTATAGTCTGCTGTAAGGAAAGTAAACCACGCATCCTATCCTACCTCCTCCACTGGGATGGCCAATGAGAGTAAATCTTCCAGCAGGTGCATGCATATAACCTCTAACAATAATGGTGACAATTACAAAGTCAACATTGTTTTTGTGCCCCCGCCCCCCCTTCAGAAACTATATTTGACTGCAGTGCCCATTCACAAGAACAGCCTGTAACTATTTGCACAATCTCACCCTCATCTTCATAGAAGTAATAAGTACATCCTACAATTACAGCCTGAGATGAAGATAATTATGTCTAATCAGTAAGTAATTTCTCCAGCACCAAACCTGTTGCTGTTATTAAACTCTAGAGCGTTATTCATAGACTGAGAGCTTACGAAATGCAACACAAAAATAACAGCTCATTTAGTCACAGCTTGCTCCTGGCTGCATATTCAAGCCTCAAGGCTCAACAGGTTGTTGCTTCAGGCAAAATTCTGATCAGATTTGTGGCAAATGCACAAAACAAGTCGACTATTTCAGTGTGGGAACTTTGATGGCGTTGGTAAAAAGGTTATTAGGAGGTGATTAAAAGGTCATTTATCAGCAGCATCAAATTAATTCATTTTCAAGGTGATTTCAAGCGATGAAACAGCCGATAACTAGTCTTTCAGTTCTAAGGGTAGACACCAAGTCTGGAGGGATAATGAACACTGATTTGCTGGTTTGGGCTGCAGCTATGCAAATATATTCAGCTCAGTTAGAACACAGACATGATACGATCAACACTAAATTGAAAGGATCATCTGTCCGTGCCAAATATGTGAATAAGGTTTTACTGAACAGCTCATCAAAATACAGCTGGTGGTCTGGTGGTTAGGGAGTTGCCCCTGTAATCGGAAGGCCATGGGTTCAAATCCCAGGATTGCCGGTGACACCACTGCGGAGAAATGCAGAGAAAATTTGCACACTTTGTGCTGTGGTGTGTTCACATATGACAATTGACACCTTACACTTTTTTTACACTAAAATGCAGATCATGCACCATGTGATGATGTGAAGCATCATAAAGCTTAACTAATTTCTAGTAGCGGGAACCATTCTGGTTTGGTCAGGTGATAGAGGGTGAAGTGAATGAGTTTCATTGAAAAGTTCTGCAAGGCCATAATTTGTACATGGGTCATTCTTTATACACAGAGCATAAAATACGCATATTTTGCTTATCAAATCCATTTATGGCCAAACCTTGCTGTAGAAAAATGGAAAGACACTTTCAAGATCAAGATCAATGTAGTCCACTTGATCTGAAAACAAAGAAAAGCTCCTGCATGAGTGGCTAGCAATGTTTGAGATCTGAGTTACATTGTGAATATTTTGTTGTTCACTGATGATTTTACAGCCAAAGACCAGGGATTGGTATCATTAGGATTTTACTGATACCCATTTTAATACGGATACTTCTAATTTATACAGTTATATAGTTATCAGCACTCTTTGCTCTCATTACATCGACCAAATAGGTCTTTTGTTTGTAAATAGGTTTGATAGAACACCGTATTGATCATTGATCTGATATAACACCGTATTGATCATATCATTACACTGCTAACTACACTAAAAGTTCATACTTTTACAAAGGTTCTCTCTTCTGCCTCCCTGTGCTCTGACAACCACCACAGAGTGAACTACGCATGCAATATTTATCATTAATGTATTTTTAACACACACAAAAAATTTAAACGTCCAACCTTATTTATTTATTCATTATAAATTTCAATTTCACTTCAAGCACATTGCACACTTCAAACACACTGACCAAAAAGGTCTGTTGTATATCTGATATGTTTGATCACGACATGTTTCGTATTGCAAAACTGACAGCATCCAGCCCTCCAGCTCCCCAATCCTAACCCCCATGGGAATGGACAAACGAAGGCAGACCGGGTGTGTTGAGGGAGTCGGATCTTAGTTCCACCATGTAAAGCCAGTCTAGAGGTTCCGCCTGATTTCACTGATCTCCTCCTTCAGGAAAATGAGAACCTATTTTAACTATTAAGGATCAAGTGGTTCAAGTTTGAATGTCTGCAGTACATTTCTGCAGGACCCTTTTCTTCACACTTTTATAAACACCATTTATTGAAAGGTTCTTCAGAGAACCAAATGTAAATGAAGACAAAATATTGTCTTGCATCCTAGCTTGTAGACTACGCTCTTGTAAAGGTTCCTAAATGGTTCTTGCCTTAGATGTGTGGCAAATAAAAACCTTTATATGTTATGAAGTTTCTTGATTTCTAAATAAGGTTTTACACTCTCAAAGATCTTAAAGAACCTTCCAGCACCCTTATTTTAGGGGCAGCTGGTGGCCTGTCGTTAGGGAGTTGCCCCTGTGATCAGAAGGCCATGGTTTTGAATCCCAGGACTGGCAGTGGCACCACTGCTTCTCTCGGGTGAATGAGTTAAATGAAGAGAGCAATTTCACACTGTTCACACTGTGTGGTGTGTTCGCGTGTGACAAAAATGGCCACTTTAGACTTTTTTAAAGCAAGCACGTCTTCAAATATGCAAACTAAGGAAGCCGTTTCATAAACAGGTTTTGCCGATGGGCATCATCCGCCCTTCCTTTATGAAGAGTAAACTGAATTACAGCAGTACTGCTCCAGCCGTCATCAGGGTAATTTGAAATCATCTTGCTTGGCTGCAGATATGTTTCCAAAAGAACAACTTTGCATGAGAAAAGCAACAAGTACACTTTTCTGCGGCTGGGGATTTGGCAGGGCAGGAGCATGCACGCACCCTCAAGAGTGAAGCTCAGGTTCTCGGCTCACTCAATTAAGAGGCCTCTGGCTTTCCTCCTTCCATGCTTTGCTATGCTAATTAAATGCTTGCACAATGGGCTCCCCACCATCAAAGTGGCACAGACGAAATGTGCCAAACAGCACCTGCTCCCTCCAGCAGCCCCCCTGAGCCCCTGCCAGCAGCCGCATTAGCTTGCCTGCACGAAACCAGGCCCAAAGGCTCACAGGCAACAAGAGCTGCTGCCAAGCCAGGCATAAAAAAACTCTTCACTGTGAGTCTACATTTATGCAACGGGTTGCACTGCCTTAAAATGTGAGGAATGTGTAGGTCTGGCTTGGAAAAATGCCTTGTAAGATCTGTTACATCCCCAGGCTTTCACGAAAAAAAAAAAAGATTGATTAGGATGTACTTTCCGGATCAGCAGCATTTCTTGGCCATTTGCATGAAGATTTTATATTTTCCTCTCTCTTACAAAAAAAAAAACAGCCTGAAGGATACAAGCATTTTTGGCACAGTGTTTATGTATGTATTAGGGAATTTTGGCTCATTTTGATTTCTGGGTATTCTTAAGAGTCTGTAAATGGATATTTGGTGAACCACAAAGAAACTTTAACCTTATTTTTTAGGTGGTAAATTAAAAAATCAGAAGGTTGAACATCTAAAAATGTTTTTATTATTGAAATTAGCCAGAGGGAAATGTCATCACTATGGGTTAAACTGAAAGGTTTTTCTGTTAGAAAAGTAATGATGGCTACCCCTTCAGACGAGCTAAGAGCTAAAACTAGAGACAACCATCATGGTCTTCTACCCGAGCACTTTTCTCCTCAGTGATTCTGTGGTAATTTTCTTGTTTTGCTGTTACCTTTTTCAGTAAAAGAACTGAAGACTCTTAATGCTTCATCATGATTTTCATATGTATGTCTATACAGATAGATGGTGCTATACAGATGTCTATACACATAGATATTTTAAAGGGAACATACTTCAATGCACATTCCTGTTACTTTGGCTGAATAGAACATAGAAAAGAAAAACATAAGCAAAAAAACATAAAATGTGCCCTGTGCAAAAGTGATAGCATGTTTATTATTTTTAATTTTTATTTTTATATGTAGTTTTACAATATATATTTATATGTTTTTTTTATATTTTATATTTCCTTTATGCTGAATACAGCAAATAAACAGAAATTTAGCATTAAAATATGCAGAAAATTCCATATTCAAGTTCATTCCTTGAAGAGATGCGCTGACTTATTTTCACTTACAAACTTACAAAATCGAGCAAAAGAGCTACACGTTACAGCGCTATTAAAACTCTAAAATTTCTGGTCTGGATATTTTCACCAACCTCCTATGTCAGAACAGAATACATACTTGGGCACTAATTAAAATTGTATAAAAATGTATCAAAAATATTTTAAAAATTACCACGAGGGCATAAACCATGCTGGGATTCGCACGGTGAAAACACTGTGTTCAAGGAGAGAGGGCATCATCAAGCGAATGGTAAATTAGAGTGACTGGTTTGTGCCGTGCAGCAAGGACACTGGAGCCGGCGCGCGAAGCCGAGGGCCAGAACAGGCCTATATTTAACTTAGAGGAAGGAGAGCGCTGTCTCTGTTTTCTAAGGACTGTCCTTCACTCAGCTGTTGTGTGGGGTTGCCTGGAGAAAGGATCAATAGCAGCACTATGTTAGCTGTCTCGTCACTACGGGTTTCAAAGCGAGGGACTGCGATAGACCAGGCAGTAGCCGAACTCTGAGAAGAGAACAAAGTACGAAGGAGGAAAGCAGAGAGAAGGCGTAGGCGAGAGGGGCCCGGAGAGGAATAGAGAGAGAGAACAAAAGACAGGAGGAACGGGTAAGAGAAAGGAAAAAAGTAAAATAGTTGCCCTACAGGACCAATTTATTCACCAGCCAATGCAAAACATCTAAATCATAAAGCACTAATTGCTAATCGGCCTAATACGCGCACAGCTTTAGAATCCGAGCTCTGCAGCCCAGAGAATAACTCCCATGCTTCCCCACCACTTTACGGTCTGTTAAAGCTCCAGAACATTTCTGCGGCTTGTTTCAAAGAGCTGGAATGTGACTCCTCAAGATGGATTACAACCATACAGCACACTGACTCCTAGAAGAAGCTACACAAACACACTCATTAGGCACAAACAGTTCAAAAACACACAAACAAACACCATCATGGTACTCTGAAGACATTTTCACACAATGTGTATCACAATATTGAGATTATCTAAGGTTAAGTAAGAACTTCAGGACGTTACTCAACATTTCGAGGGGCGTAAGTGGTATTTCTGGCAAAAAATACATATAAAATTACATACACAAATCTGTCAACAAACTCAAGCTACATCTAGCTCTTCATTGAGGTGGCACAGACTTGTGGATGTGGTTTAGGACAAGGTATGACTTACTGTGAGCTAGAAAAATTAACCAAACTTCTCTGTAAAGGCGAACAGTGCAGACAGTCTGTCTCAGTGGCAAAGACCTTCATAAATGTGGAGGATCAGTCCTATGCAGTCTAAAATGGCAGCTTGTATAAGTGAAGTTTTGATCATTTTATAGCTCACAGTAAATCATACTGGGTCCTAAACCACATCCAAAAGTTTGCACCACCCTAATGAAGAGTCGGATGCAGTGTAAGTGGGTTGAGTTTGGGGATGCATTAACAGAAACCTTTTGGGGGGTTACTGATTTCTGTGTCTTAATTCTGATTTCTTATGGGGCAGCTGGCGGTCTAGTAGTTAGGGAGTTCGCCCTGTGATCAGAAGGTCATGGGTTTGAATCCCAGGACTGCTAGTCACTGAGGCACCCTTGAGCAAGTTACCATCCCCACACTCTGTTCCCCGGGCGCCCCTCATTGGTGGCAGCCCCTGCTTCACTTGGTGAATGGGTTAATACAGAGAAGGAATTTCATATTGTTCACACTGTGTGGTGTGTTCATGGGTGCCTATAGGGGGCCACTTTACTTAACTGACTGAAAACATCTCAGAGTAAATGCAAACTTGAACGTAATAAAAAGAATTCAAAAAGAAATCACAGCAACACAGCATTATTCAAATATTAGTAAACCTGCAGATAAATATTTTATCTTTTTTATATATTATCTGCTTGCTGTTTTTATTATTTGATTTGAACTGGCTGCCCACTGCAGCTCAGCCAGGCTTTCAGCAGTGGGTCAAAACCTCTAGTGTCTCCCAGAGTCGAGGCAACAGTCTGTTAAAAAGGCCATCAGTCCCGCAGGGAGAGACAGAAAGAAAACAAGCAGGCCTTACAGGTGTAGCTACTGGGCACGAGCATGACTTCAGTGCTTATTCCGTTTCCAATCCAAAAACATCACCAACTCATCCAGGCCACTCTGGCGAGGCCAACACACACAGTCTGCCTGCTACTGCCATCACACTGCTGCCTGTTTCTCACAGCCAGAGTTCACCACAAAAAGCCCTCCGCTCCGGACTGTGGGCTGCTCCGCCCTCTTTTTTTGGAAAGAAAAAGGAGAAGAGAAAACAGACAGGAGGGGGACAGTGGTGATTTTTTCCCCTTTCATGACCAGAGTGGAGGCCTACTTACTGCTCTCTCTCTCCCTCTCGCTCACCCCCTGTCTCTTTGCACTTCATCTTTCTCCCCCCCCTTCTCTCTTCTCTCATCTCTCTCACTCTCTCCCCCTCTCATTCTCTCTTTCACACACACACACACACACGTTTTGTTTTGGGGAGGGAGCAAGGACAAGCCCCTTGGAGGCCTGAATTCCTCAGTAATGTTTAGCCAATCAGAGCGCAGACTTTAGAAAGTGTGGTGAGAAGAGGCCCAGCCTGCTCTCCCACTCTTTAATCAGCAGCAATGTTGAAGAGCTTCCACTGCCACCCCATTACAGTCACTACACAATTGCTTAAAGCAGCCTTAGGCACTGCAACTACTCAGGCAACACTTTAAACAGACCTTCATCATTTTAGCTGAAATAGTACTGTACAAATGGATCTTTACCATTGTAGTTGCAACATTACCGTTTACATGAGTAATTAGTTAATACAAAACTATGCTTTAGAGATAGATAGATAGACAGACAGACAGACAGACAGACAGACAGATGGATATTTAGAGAGACAGCTAAACAGACAGACAGAGAGATGGATAGTTAGAGAGACAGCTAAACAGACAGACAGACCGACAGAAAGTAATAAAATTGACTTGATATACAATATACAAATTACAGGTGACTGTAATATACGTGCTTAGATGCAAAATGCATGTGAACATACACGACTCAAAGCAGTCATTAAAGACACTTAAAACAGTGCACATGTACATTATACATGATTATCAACTGCATACTACAATAACCAGTAACGTTAGTAGATGTAATACATAACTAATCCAAATTCTGCTAAAAAAAAAGGCCAGACTATAAACATACAACAATAGACAATTACTAAAATGCTATTGTCTCTTTCCCTCATCACATATCAAAACGAACAGCATCAGAATGAATAGCAACATTTACGGTTGTCAATCACATCTTTCCAATCACACTGTTATTGGAAAACATATTTATCTGACATTACAATAAGTATTACATGCAGTTTGTTGTTCATCATCGCTACATATATCATGCTTTCATTTATACTGCAAAAGCTGACACTGCAAATAACACCTAGTGCTTCTCTTGAAAGAAAGAAAACGTGACATCTGTTCCATACGACGAGCAGGAATTAAAACCACACATCAGTCTTAATGCAGCGTGGCTGACAGCCGAAACCAAGTTTCCACAGTGCTAAAAGCCTTGGGCCTTTCTACTTCCTAGCAACAGTGAGGAGCACACAGTGATTCAGGGGTTTGGATGGAGAGAGTGCTTAGGCTAGATCGATGTCACACACGTTCACCTCAGCCCTAACGAATCATCAAAGAATACTGAGATTTCACGATATTTTGCATTCTCTTTGGCATAAGAAAATTTAATTTTTTTTTATTGGGTGCGAAAGTTATGACATGAGCAATTTTGCTGTATTCACATCATAAGAGGCTGGTTTTACATGATAACTGTTTTTCACAACTAACTATAGGTTGCAACTTGCATGACATATATCATATATTAGTTACACCAAGCAATTAAAATATGATCCAAGTGACGTGCATCACATTCAGTTAATTAATATAATATAATTAGGGGTTATATATGCGATTAAAAAAAATCGAATTAATTACAAGCTCTGTGATTAATTAATCTAAATTAATTGCACACATTTTTGCTGTAAAAGTATTTACAAAATTTTGGCATATGAGTGTATGAATAATCAACATTACAGACTTTCAACGACTCTTTTATTTAACTGTTTCTGATTTGTTCATGTGCAGTAATGGTCAAGGCAGTCAAAAATATGACCTAATATGCAGAGGGGAAAAATGCTTCAGCAAGGACAATGATACAACAAAGTCCATCTATAAGGTGCAGTTTAAGACAATGTACATACAAGCACGGGAGTTTTATGAAGATTTATGCTTGAAGAAAAGAAGAAAAATGCCACATTGAAGCTTATACAGTTTATGCAGTCAGTTTAGAACTGTAATGATGATAATGATGAGAAATAGGCAAATAATATGCATGAAAATATATTTTATTCAGATGAGAAGAGCCTAGATAGATAGATCTTTAGAGGTATATACAGTCAGGTTCTAACACTGAGAAATGCTACTGTGAAGCAGGGTGTTCTGATCGATTCATGCTACCCTGTAAATTTATACAGCTGCCAGTGTCTCAATGTAGCACAGATTTATGAGCGTGGCACTGAATCCCAAGACTGTGGAACTGCGCAGAAGGGCACGTTAGCATATCTCGATGGGTAGCATGTTTCGACAGAACACCGGACCAGGTTAGTCACGTGGTGCGATTAATCAGATTAAATTTTTTAATGCGTTTTCTGTCATTAATTGATCGAAATAAACGCAGACACCCGCAAATATAATACAATATAATATACAGAAATATAGTAGACCTGATGAGATACCATGTTATATTATCTGTGTTCTGATATTTCTATAAAGTAAAGAGCTTTTAAAAAGCTTTACATTTCACTTTAAAAGTGGCATGAAACTAAATTTAGTAAGTTGCTAACATACTATGCCGGCTAAGAAGGCTTAGACTTTAAACTCACGTTCAAAATAGACATAAAAAAAGATAAATAAGGGTATATTTAGAATACAAGGACACACAGTGTCATTGATGCCAAGCACAGCTCTTATGCAGTATCAAATACTACTTGACTTATGGAGAATCTTCAGCCTGCTAAATGTGAGTGAGTGAAAAGTACAGTATAAACTGTGAATATATGAACACATACTGTACATGTATGCAAGGTTGAGAAATTATGACACAGTACGATCCACATTACATGACAGTGTATATGTCTGTCCCATGATACGGTAAAGAGGCATATTCAATGGATTGCGTATCATACTGGGTATCATTTCCAATCCGACGCTTCGTCTAAATAGACATTATTTATAATTCTGTAGTGAGAACAATGTAAATGTCTGTGATGTTGAACAATTTTACAGAGGAAAATGAAAATGTGTAATATCTCCACTGCCTGTGTTTCTAATACATCAGATGCTTTTGGTCAAAATATGGGTATGAGAAAAGTGAGTGCACAGCTATTACACCTTTTTTCTGCCACTCACTATGAGTGGCATGCCATCAGGAGCATGTACAAAATACACTCCTGCCACAGATTGTACTCACTTGTCACGACTGGGTAAATGTCTGATTTAAGAGGGCTGAGCTGCTTATGATGTTAAATGGGCAATAACAGGAAAAGCTTGTTCAAAACCGAGAGGAAAAAAACAGCGAACAGTGATAGTAAATCGCAGTATATTCACCACACTATAAAATCAGTATTTCTTTTAAAAAAGCATATATAATTGTTTTAACTGTAGAATTCTGAAGCCAAATCATTAGGAAGGCTAAATCGGATCATAAGTCCACATTTAACACATTACAAGGTGGCTTTTTTTTTCAAAACGTAGAACAAAACATATTAGTCCAGAATCTCACATAATGGACATGAATAACATGAATGAATGTAGTCTTGTATATTGTACCTGAATAGCATGACTGGATTAACTATGAATATAAGATCAGTACTAGCTGATCCTCAGTACTAAATTACTTTTACACTAATAATTGTACACTTTATGTCTAACAGTCTGCTGGGTGTCTAGAGACTGGAGAGTAATAAACAACAGTTTTTTATCACAGCTGTCTTTCATCTTTAGTACTTGAAGAGGCTGATGAAGAGATCACAGTCTGGACTGTGAACGTGATCAGCCGTACTGTTCTAGCCTCAACATCCTGCTCTGTGTCCCCAGAACAGAGAGAGGATTGAGCTTGGGGATTTGGACAGCTGCTGTTTTCTACACAAAGACACTTGTGTGCAGCACATGAGGTCAGCAAACTGGTCCACCGTACGACAGGCAGCTGGAACCGGGTCCCTCACAAAGGAATTCCAGCTTCAAATGTCACAGGGCAGCCCGTCGGCCCACCCCTCAGTGACCTTATGCATGAAGGAAGACGCGACAGTAAGCATTTTTCACGATATGAGAATGTCACAAGATCCTACACAATGGAGTGCCTGCACCCCAACATTTATAAGAGGCGAGCAAACAATGGAAAAGTAAAAAACTGCACAAGCACGGCCTCCCCTAAAACAAGAAAAGGCCCTTGATGAGAGCAGCAAAGATGCCTCACTCTTTGTTGCATCTTTTCCAATTGTTCATGACTTTCGCTCAAGTCTTCAGATCGCCCTCCAGATGTCTCCTTGAGTTTTAGTAGAGATCTCAAAAAAGGTCACACATTGTGCTCAGATTTGACAAACACATAACACTCATGTTCATTTGCAACCAAAACCCTCATCTCTTGTTTCTCATGTTTCTCCTAAACATTTTAGCAAAACCGTCACATCGCTTAAGCCATCTAAAAGCGAAACCTGAGCAGTAAAACTGCAGGATAAGTGTAGTTACAGGTTATCTCAGGCTTTAGGGTGGGCTCAGCTACTTTAGTGCTTAAACATACTGTCTTCCTACACTTCCAATCCTTAAATCCGTGTGTCAACTTCCCCACATTTATCTCCAATACGCTGACATCATCACTGCTGGTGCTGCACTTGATAAGTCTTATCCTTCTCATGCCAGTATAATGAGATGTACCTAGTGCTGAAAACTGTACTGACATCGGAGTGAGTTGGCGGCTCAGGAGGGAGTAATGATTAGCAAATGCCTCAGTAATGATTATTGTTTTATTTTTCATGTCAAGAATGGAATTTTGAATGTAATCTTTAGCAGCTGCATTGTCTTTTGTTTTATGCATTTTAATGTTTAACTATTGGCTGACCAATGATAATGCTTACGCTGTTAGATACCATCTCGCTAAAGTGCGTGTTAACGTGTGTGTATACACACACACACACACACACACACACACACATTATATATAGGCTAATGTTAACTGACATGTTAGTATTAAGTAGATCGTTAGTATTTTAGGATGATTTATATGCAGCTATAAATCATGTCTTGTATGCAGATGTTTGGGCACCCTAAAGAAATGTTAATTTTCTAAGTGAAAATTAGTTCACATTCTGCACATTTCATTGCACTTTTATTGCTTATTTGCTGAATTTAACATATTGAAAAAGTGGCATATGTGAAAAGCACATTTTATAATTTTTTTTTTTAAGACTTGAGTAATAAAACATTTTAAATGCTATAGTGTGTCTAGAATTACTTAATTTAAAGTCTATTATTCTTTATTAAAAAGATGCATTTTTCCAAAATTCTTGTGTACCTCGCCCTAATTTGATCTCCAGCGCACATACAGTTTCCTCCCCCACTTCCATGAAAAAAAATGAGGTGTTTGTGGAAGACCGGTATTAGTGAGCTAATGCACACAGGACTCCAGCGTGATCCTGTATTATCCTCCAGGAGATGAGGTGAACACACACAGTAAAGTGCGCAGGGTCAATATTTCAAACAAAGTGAGATCAGACACAGCTGAAGTGAATGAAATAATGGCAACCAGCCCAGTCTGCTGCCACTGAATCACACATACAATTCTGTGTATATCTGGTATATTTCAATACCAAATAGGGTTTAGATGCAGACCTTGTTACTACACAGACCTGAATTATCTGTGTTGTCTTTATTGAGTAGTCTGTCTTCAGTGTAGAGCTCTATTGTGGGTCCAATATAAAAGCAGCATTGTTTGCCATCGTGTCCCATAAATCTCCAGTTCTTTCATTCAAACTATACAAATGCAGATATGACACATTTTCAGACAGAGGGGTGTACACATTCCAGTCCATGACCTTTAAACACATCTAATTAACAACTATCCCACACATGCCTGGATTGAACTAATATGTCAAAGTAGTTCTGAGAAAAATCTAATTTACTCATTTTTCCACTGATGTAGTCAACTGGAGGAGACATTTTCAATGTTGCTATGTTGTCTATGTTGCTTCTTTAGTTTAGAAGGTACAAGGTTAACGCTACTAATGAACGTTAGAACTCAATTGTCACTCAAACAGCCCACATGAAAATCACATTAACAAAACTTCTCTCAACCTGCTCAATACACATCCAGTTCTTTAGGGAGGTGCAGACTTACTGTGAGCTATAAAAACAAACAAAACGACGTCACTGCTACACTGCTTTGTTTTCCACAAAGCAGTCATAAATTAGTGGCCTAGGTCCTAAACCAAGCTCAACCAGTTAAATCTGAGTTTGAGGAAACCTCTAAATACTTTTGAATGAAAAACATTTTCATTGCTGCTTTTCTGACGGTGTAGGCACTTTTTAGATTCTAAAAGGTCACTCATGAGTCAACACTTTCTGTAAGAGTTATAACATCGCCAAGACATCCAAAAACTGGCTTGAAAAGAACACAGTGACCGAGCAGGTCAACCTCATCCCACACTAGCAAAGACCAGAGTTGATGCAGCCACTCATAAGAGGTTAGGCAATGTTTTATAATTACAGGCTGCACTACAGGCTGGTAGATTAACCTGATCCTGAGACCGTGCTTCTGTTTTGGATCTACCTGCTCTCCAGACCTGCTAGACCACTTTTGAGCTCCTCTGAGGGCGTTTTTACACCTGAAAGTCTGGACCAAAGTTGACGGTTTTGTTACATTGCGTACAGCTGTTCTGGTTAGCTTTCGTTTCACAGTGCACATGTCTTTCTTTGTCTGTCCACATTACTCTGAGACTGCACAAAAAAACATCACCTCCCTTTTAAAATAATATGCTAATATGCTATGACTTGGAACTATTTACACATTGACTCGACTGATGGGTCCTGCATGAAAATCTAAGCCATTTCTGATCATTCAGGTGGCACTACTTGCTTACAATCTTAGCCAAAATGGTTCTATATAGTCCCAAAAAAAGCTTATTTAAGTTGTAACAACAGTGGGACTTTTTGGAACAATTTTGAGGTTGCATGAAAAACTATGTACGGCACTTTCTCCATCATAGAAAAGAACCGTTTAACTGTAAGAACCGTTTAAGTATTCAAACAGCTCAATGCGCATTTATGATTCTATATGAGACTGATGCCTTTGCTAAAAATTCTTTGAAGAATCTCTTTTTGAACCATGTTGGCTTATTTTATTCATCATTGTCTGTATGTCAAATTCAATCAAATTCAAGTAGCCCACTGATTTTTTCTAGCAAACTTTTAACACGTCTTCTATCACTGTCTGATCTCAAGCATCTGGACTCTGTTTCAGTGCCTTTGTTAAAAGAATAGTTTGGCAAAAAACTCTAATTTACTCAATTTTCCACTTACTGCAGTGTATCAGCCAACACATGTTTGGACTCTGAATTTGGCTCCTTTCATTTGGCACTGGAGTTGCAAGGCTAACGTTGCTAACAAACAAAATAAGTCAATAAAGATTAAAATCATTTCCATAAATTCCAAAGCTTCTCTCAACCTGCTCAAACCACATCCAGCACTTCATGAAGTTGGTGCAGACTTATGGATGTGGTTTAGGACACACTAGGACTTCCTAAAAGCCTTAAAAAAGGAATAAAACATTCATTTGTAGCCAAAGGGCCTTTTTAGACAACAGGGCAACACAGTCTGTTTTCACAAACTGTCTCAATAGTAAGAGAGCTCTAGAATCAGTCTCTGTAAACAAACAAGCAAATAAAAAACACAGAAGAATCTGATCCAAGATTGGTGCTCTCCATCCCAGGGGTTTTCTGAAGTGCCTGTCCACAATGAAGCATTTTATTACTTGTGATAGCGTACAGTAAGTCATATTGTGTATGCACTACCAAAATGCAGAGCTGGATGTGGTAGTTTAAGAGAAGTTCTGAAGATGTGCTTTCATTGACTGCTAGTGTTTGTCAGCAACACTAGCCTCACAGCTCCAGTTCTAAACTAAAGTAGCTAAATTTAGACTCTGTCTTTTTGTAAATGAGATTTTTACCAAACTATTCCTTCAAATTCATTTGTTGAACCTTCAACACTCTACACGACAACTGTATTATTGGAAGTCCCACTTTTAAAGGTGTTTTTTTGCAGCTGTCAAAAACAAAACAAAACAGTGGTGAAAAAGGTGCCAGAGAGGATTATTTGTATGATGCCATAGAAGAACCACTTTTGGTTCCTTTCAATGTTAAGTTGATGAGTCATTTTTGGAAATGAGATGTATGAGTGTGAAGTTTAAAGAACCTCCACCTAATGTAAAGAATCTTGGAACAGACCTTAAACTGGTGAATAACCTTTACATGACATGAAGCCTGTTTATGTTTCATTATAAGGTTCTTCATATTCGGGAATCTCCAAAGGTTCTTTTATGGCATCTCTCAAAGGACTCTTTGTGGCATCTTTTATCATTTTATAAGGAGTATGATGTCTAAAACTCAATCAATAATTATAGATTTTTTTTTCACTTTCCACATAAAACATTTCTCTGAAGAGACTGTACGCAGCTCACTTATGGTAAAAGAGAAACCCTAAGACCATAATTCACTTAACCCCTAGAACACGAGCAGCATGTGGTAAACACATGGTAAATGGTCATCATACAGCAAAACAACGTCTTACATGGAAGTTCCCCCCCAGTTTGTGTTGATGCTCAAGGTGTTGGATGTCATGTTGAACTTTGTGTGATGTTCCTGTGTTGCGTAGAATGAAAGTGATGAGGATATAAAACCATGCAATATTAACAACCGCTACTAGGGTTTTAAAAATGTTGTCACACGCCTATCCCTATAAAGAAAAAAAATGCCCAAATATCTTTTATTTTAGGTCTTAGAAACAAACAGAAAAAACACAAGGTCTTTAAACCCAGGAGAACTTCCAGGATAGTTTTAGCCCGCAAGTGGGTGGGAAAACCTGCGGAGGGGGGCCCGGAGAGCGGCCAAGGGGCAGTATGCTGAGCAAAAGAGCAGCAAACACTGAGCTTGTAGGAGAGCAAACCATTTATAGACCATATTTTAGATGTGTTCAACTATTTTTATTTGTTGAAATGAGATTTTACTAATGCACTCTGAGTTCTAAGAGTTCAGATGTTTTATGTGAACCAGTGACCACAGGTCTTGCATGGCTGGACATTACTGCCCTCTGCTTTGCCCATACAGCCGCTCAGATGACAGGCCTGTCCACTTTGTTTTTTCTTGACATCACTTTTGGTTTTTCTTTGTTGGACTATATCAATCTTTAGGGGCTGCACCCATATGTCTAAAAGGGTGCTTTGGGAAAGTGTCTCTTGTTAGATGTTCCATATAAATAAACTCAGTTGAATTGAATTGAAAATAGCAAAGAGTATAATGGCACAAGATGCCTCAGATGGATTTTTACACTGCAGCAGCTGTCACTTCCTGCCTTGATCAACTCAAGAGGCATTAAGCACCATATGAGGAGAGAAACAGAACCGTCAGGAGGTGGGCTGAGGAAGTAAGCAATGTATGCACTTTAATATTACATTAAAGCAGATTATGCTCATCTTGATATGTCATCAGGATTATGGTCTCATCTTAGATCGTCAAGATGAAGCCCCATGTCTGGGCCTATAATCCTCTGTGGAGATTCAGCAAAATAAGTCGCTTTCAACATCTCATCATTGGCACATTTTCACCGGTCTATGCGGCACCCTATCGTGCAGACAAAACCAGAAAGTGTTCCCGGCAAACGTTTAGGCTTCGTATTGATAAAACCACTCTCGCTTTCTGTGCATTCTCTGTACGACTGAGAGACAGCTCCTGCACTCACCCCAGTTCACAGAGTCGTCTCTCAGAGGAGAACTAAATGCCAACACATCTCTAGCTCTCGCACGGGCAAAAAAGAGAGCACATTTCATTAAATATTCATTCAACCAAAATCTTTTTTTTTTCCAATGCGCGTGTTGAAGGCAGCCTCTTCGCTGTTTCTGAAGCAAGCAGATGAAAAAAACCCAGTTGCATTTGATTTCAACAGCTTTACCAAGCTTTAAACAGCGCACTCAGCGTCAATGAACACCTGTGCCGTTACACACCGAAAACCTGACAAAGGAAAAAGAGACTAAAGCCTAAAAACACATTTAGAGAAAGAGCATGACATACTGCTCTACTGCTGTATTATAAAGGATAAAAGTGTGCTCCATTGCTATACCCAACAGTAGCAGCATCCTGAATCCTCAATTCTGCCCATAATTTGGTCCACTGTTTTAATAAACATCAGTCTGTCCACTAGTGTCAGAAACAAGTCTATTATACTATACTGTTGTGTACTTACTTTTGTACTGTCCTCTTTCTGCCATAACAATGGAAATTTCCCACTAGTGGGACTAATTAGGGTTTATCTTATCTTAATGCAGTCTGAAGTGAGTGTGTGATGACTGAAGCCTGTCCCTCATTTGTAAGCATGTTAAGCATTTTGATGTTGATGTTGATGTTAAGCATTTTACTCCATTTTCTTCATTTTGGACCATTTCGATTAATTCATCATGAACGTTTCACTCGATGTAAAGAGCAGCCGATGTCCAAATGACGAATAAAAATGGGGAAAAAAAAACTAGAGACGGTTTTCTTTAGATAGCAACATCCACTACCTTTTCAGAATATTATATGATTATTCATCTTGTTTTTCCTTGTTTTAGATCATTTCACCCAATTAAGATCATTTTGTCAAGCATTATGTAAAACAATTAAACTAGCAAAGTTAGCGGGAGAAAGTTTCATTATAAGATATACATTAGATATACTGATTACATCAAAGATGATTTCACTTAACAAAACAAGTGTGGGAAATGCTGGTGTGTAAACCGAGGAGCAGTCAGAACTACAACCAGGGGCCAGTGTTGGTCACTCTGTCCTCATTACACCAGCACAAACCCTCCTGCGTCACTGCGCAACACAGGGGCCATCGTGATTCATTCTGTCCTAAAGGAAAGATAACCAGACTACATTTCTTCTCTGCACATCATAAAAACTTTGAACTATTCATGATCCACGGCTGTCACTGCTGAGATGGAAATCCACATTCCTAGGAACACATACATCACAGCTCAGTGTCAAGACACAATGAGAAACAAAAAAAAAGTTCTCTTTTATCAATTTCAGCGCATGCTGTAGTCAAAAAAGTCCATATCCTATATTGTGCTTTCCCTGAGGTCCAGTTATGACATTAGTGTGATTTCCTGCCTGCATATCAGTCATAATTCAATTTTGCATGGCCATTTCCCTGCTCTTTCTTTAAGCTATTTAACTTTTTTGCTATACTTTATTGATCATGGAGGAAATTGCTTGAGGCCTCTGCACTGGCAGTCCTGGGATTTGAACCCACGACCTTCCAATCACAGGGGCAACTCCCTAACCACCAGGCCACCAGCTGCCCCCAACTGTGCCTTTAAGACTGGTACATGTAAATGAGCTCTGTTCTAAGTGGTTGCCCTGTACTGTGCTGTGCTTCATGCAAAGAGTGGGCCTAGGTGAAACCCAGGGCAAATGGGTGGAGCTAAACCATTACTGGCCGAATGAGGGAGTACATGTATACATACACATGTTTGATTTTTGTGACATCACTAAATCATTTATTTGAATGTATAAGGTATAAATGGACCGAACAGTAAGTGGTACATTACGGGAACTTTTTAAATAGTATTTATATGTGACATCAAACACTTTTCTTTAAAAACAAGTGAGTTTTACCTGATATGGGCCCTTTAAAGTCAAACTGTGTTCAACATCTAGCACTCTGAACTGCTTGTTTTAAGAGAAAAGTGTAGAAAAGTATCTATTTCTGAGAAAAATCAGGCCAACATTCTGGTTGGCCTGGTTGGACAGACACAATTCTGGTAAGATGCATGGTGAGAATGTGTCAAGGTTTTTTCCAACTCTTAAAGTAGCGGTGGCTTAGCAAAACATTCTCTGCAGCTTTTCGGATCTTTTCCTCATGCAACACGGTTCAGGATGTAATTACAGGCATTCCGCACAGCTAACTGGTGTTTTTCTCCCAAAGACAAAAGAAGCCAAGCGCTCGTATAAAAAGAAACAGTGTAAGCCTCCTTAACCAGCACTGATCTATTTAACAGACTTGATGGTACATACACACACACACACACACACACAGAGTCCAGTGCCCATTGCTGCCTGGTTCTGAACATTTCTGAAGAAGTGTGTGTGAGCTCAGTTTAAAGTGATTGAAAGATCTCTCCCTCACCATGGTGGCCGTCCAGGACAGCCTTGTCGTCCAGCTCCATAACTTCAGAGTGTGTTGAGTTGGGTCATGCTGTGAGTGTTGCCGTGGCAGCGGTGGTAAAGAGCTCCAGGGCGGACGAGCGCCAGACGAGCCGAGCTGCTTCCAGAGCAGTGTGTCTGGCCACGCCGAGCTCAGCAGAGCAGAGTGGAGCTGCTGTTTGAGAGTGTGTGTGTGTGTGTGTGTGTGTGTGTGTGTGTGTGTGTGTGTGTGTGTGTGTGTGTATGAGCGGGGCAGGACAGAGGCTGGACTCAAACTGCCGCTCAGGGCCTCTCTCTCTCTCCCACACTCTCACACACACACACACACACACACACACTCTTAAAGACACAGTGCAGGATTTTTTCTCTCCCAGAAAACAAATTCTCTGTCGCTCTCACTCTAAATCACCTCTCACTCTAAAGCTCTCTCTCATCCTCACTTTCTCTCTCTCCTATTCTTCTCTTTTTTCTTCTGTTCTCTCTTTCTCTCTCACTCTGCCTCTCCTTCTATTCTTCCTCACTCACTCTAATGCTGTTTCACACTCTCTCTCTCATCCTCCCTCTTACATTTTTTACTCCACCTCTCTTCATCTCTTCATCTCCCTCCCTATTGTTTTCTCTTTTTTCCACTTACCATCTCTCCTTTCCTCCCTCCCTCCCTCTATCACTCTCGCTGCCACCCTCACTGTCTTTTCTTGCCTCATTTGAACCGTTAGAAATCCATACCTGCAAGCGATAGGAAAAGAATGGTTTAATAATTAATATAAACACAAAAAATATAATAATGATTTCTAAATATTGAGTCCAGGTGTTTCAGTCACATCCACTGCTAACAGGTGTGTCAAATCAAGCCCAGAGTCAATGAGCTGTACTGAAAAGCTCAGTGACTTTTAAAGTGGCGGTGTCATAAGATGACTGTTTGTAAAATCTGCCCCGGTCAACTATAAGTGCTTTTACTGGAAAATTGAAGCATCTAGCAGCAATAACAGCTCAGCCACAAAGCAATGGAATATGCACACAAACAGAGCCAGGTCCCAGAGTGCTGAAGAACATAGAGCACAAAAAAGTCTATACTTTGTTGCATTGATCATTATGGAGTTCCAAACCACCACTGGAGGAAACAACAGCACCAGAACCATCCAACAACTTCATGAAATATAGTTTATGCAGCTACCTAAGATCGATATGCGCAATGCCATGTGTCAGTGGGAGCGGTGTAAAGCACACTGTCACCAGAAAATGTGCTCTCTTGTGTGATGAATCATGTGAACTCCTTTTTAATACTTATGGGTTTGGAATGTAATAGCCAACAAACTGATACAGGTATGATGGTCAGGTGTCCACATAGTTCGTCATATTTTTTAAAATATGGAACAGCAATAGCTCAACTAAGGGTTAAAGCTCTCTCTCTTTCTCTGACAGCTGTGTCGCTCTACATCCGTTCAGAAGCAGTGCTATTTCTTAGTTTACTCTGACCCATACGCATATCCAATCATTACAAAGAGCCACAAAATTGGTCTGGCGGTAAACGTTTCCAGCGAGAGAAAACAAAACCTCCTGAGCTCTCTGCTGTCTGACAGCATTAAACTCAGCCTGAGAGCGGCTATTAGAAAGGGCAGATCACTTTCCTATGTTGAGCGCTTAACCTTAACCTTTAAAGCCCAACCACAAGCCCTTATCCTCAGCCAGATCCGGCCCAAACTTTTGACAACTCAACTCTAATCTGAACAAAAACACTGTGTCTGAAACGTGGAGAGCTTATTGTGCGGTTTGGCATGGAGGTAAAGGAAATGAGATAAAGTTTGTGTGCATCACACAAGCAGGGGTAGGAGCGTAACGATGCAATCAGTCTACAACTTGATTCAATTCACAACTAAATGTTCTCAAGTCTTTAGGTGCGAGTCATGTCTCAAGTCTCTGAGTAGGACTGAGAATCTCGAGTCTGTGGATGTGAATGTGAGTCTCGAGCATCTCAGTGAAAGTTGAGATCTCTAGGTGTGAGTCCAAATCTTGAGTCTCTAGGTGTGAAAGCGAGTCTTGAGTTTCTGGGTGCTAGTCAAGTCTCAAGTCTTTGGGTACAGGTTGAGTCTCAAGTGTCTGAGTGCAAGTGCAAGTATTGAGTCTCTGAGTGTAAGTCGAATCTCAAGTCTCTGGGTGCAAGTTTTAAGTTTTCAGATTTCAGTGCGAGTCACATTCTAAGTCTCTGAGTCTCTGGGTCTCTGAGTCTCGAGTCTTTGGATTTTCATAAGAGTTTAGTGCCTCTTGCAGTGAGTCTTGTCTTGAATCTCTGTTGATTCTCGAGTCTCTGGTTCTCGAGTCTCTGGTGTGTTGAGTTGCTACACATTTTGAAACGGCTGTGCAGTCTTTGTAGTTTGTGTAGCAGGTATACCAGCTAGTTAGTGTAATGTCTAATATAGCGTAATATCTAATTGAAGAAATTTTAAGGAATGTGATCTGTGATCAAATAATATTAAAGATGAATACAATTAAAGTTGCTTTTTAAATGAAAATCTCATTATTTGAAACGGAATTGAACCTGATGTCCCTAGGAGCAACATACTGGACTTCACACGAACATGCCCTGACTCAGCAACAGCCTGCTATTGTCTGACCAAAGGATTAACAGAACACTGAGCTGCAGGCAGTGCACACACACATAAACACACACGCACACTCACATACACACCCATATCAATCCACTACAACCAAAACCAACAGGCTTCACATACTGTTATTGTGGCTAAATTCTTCATATCATGTTCTATCCATCATGTGACTAAATTTACATTCAGTATTGCAAAATTCTGTCTAAAAGGACCAAGTTTCACTCCCAATTCTATTGCTGAATTAGATAATCAACAATGCACAGGACAACTGCTGGAAGATTCAAAACCATAACACTGCAAGTTGTATCAGGTAAAATAAATTAATTGCAATAATCCAGTGCAGCCTGAATCATCAATCCTGCTCATTCATAATCTCCTCTCAGCTCACTGAACTAACATGGCACATGCAGGCACTAATCCATTTTCATCTGCAGCTTGAACCTGAAGTTCCGCGTTGTGCCAGATAATGATGGAGTGTGTAAAGGCCACGCTTTTCAGGCTGCTCACAAAGGAGACATTTCAGAGTGAAGTGGCCAGTCCACAGCCAGAGCCACACTGTAGGCAGAGGCATCATTAGCCATTTCCGAACAAAAGGCGTCCTATAACGGCGGTGTAATTATGCCACCCACTGCAGATTACTGCTCAGTGCTCTGCCTAGGGCGGATCTAGACAGAGGGAACCCACCACTGCAGCCCAGATGACTCCGACTGGAGCCTCAGAATATTCTCCTCTCTCAGCGCACATCAGTTTAGTATGTATCAGTCTATTAAAGGGTCGATATTTTACATTTTAACGTTCGTGTGGTTTTATGGACCAAAACAGTCATTTTATTTTTTACAAGACCTTCCTCCAGCCTCTCATTATCCCGTAGAATGAAACAGATTGCTATGGTAACTGTCTTGAAAGCAGTGTATAGTCACAGGCCAAAGTTTGAACACTCCCATCCAACACTCCAAATTACATTCTTGGTTTATTTTCTAAGAAAAAAAGTTCCTTTAGAGGAAACAAGCTCAGCATTTTTAGAGCTAAAATCTAAAATGTGCACAACGCTTAGAGGAGAGCCCTGAAGGCCAATTCTTTTGGGTCGCAAAAACATGTGCTGACCAGCATCATGCTTCGAGCGACCAGGGAAGAGGGAAGGTCATCCCACCAACCAGAGAGAGTGAAGCCAACTGCCGTCTTGGATGGCTGCAGCACCACCAGGGATGGAACTCGTGACCTCCTGATGATAGGGCCAACGCTTAGACAGTTGCGCCACTCAGGAGCCTGTGTAGTTATTTATACTCACAAAATCCACGAAACATGTAATTCAAATAGAGGGACCCAAACTTTTGCATATGATCGTATGTAAATGATCTCTCTTGTGAATGACAGGCCTGCACTGTACCTCATTTGAAAATCAAACCAGGCTGAAATGCACAAAGCAGACTCAAAGTGTAAGCGTAATCATGGCTGTGACATCATAACCACAATGAATTAAAATACAAGATAATATTGTTTGAAGCGTCTGTGGGCGCCTTATAGTCCGGAAATTACGGTATCTAACGTCACATGATCTCAATCGCGATTAAGAGGATAGACCAAAATCTCTATCGGTTGACCAATTTCTACCGGTTAATAGTGTCTACCGGTATATCGCCCACCCCTAGTTGTGAATATAACAAAAAACAGACATGATGACATTTGCTTTTAAGGTATGCTGACCTTTCTGTTTACAGCGTGTGACAAAAAAACAGAATTGGATGTATGTTAACGCAACACAAAGCCTAGGTGTGCCGTTCCACCCAGTGCAGAAAAAATGATCAGTATTTCATTTTTTAAACACTTAAATGACTATGAAAATTAAGTAGAAAAGTTCAGCTCTAATTTGATGGTAGTTTAACATGTATTGTTAACCACATATGAATCAGCATAATGTTTCAGGCTACACAGTAGGCTTTAGAAAGTGTTGCTGCTACTGATAAAGCACTTCCAGCTCTTCCAGCTCTCGCCTGAGGTGTGATTTTGTGGTCCATGCAATGATGACTAATTAACACAGTGCGAAATCACACCAGGTAAAGCCAAAGAAATGGGGTTAAGGGGCTGTTATTAACAAATGAAAACTGAATTTTCATGCTTTAGCATACTCTTCACTTTCCAGTCCACATAAGTGAGCTGTTTTTGTGATGCCACAAAAACCTTTGTATTTGACATATATATTTCTATTTTGCCTACAGCAGCTTAGTTCCACGGCAGTAATAATTAAGTTTGCAGGAGTATTTTAGCTTAAACAAATTTTTGAATGCAGCACAAGGTAACCAATCAGAACAGAAGTTTTTTTACACATGTTTATGGTAAATAAAACCAGCTTCGATATAATCAGCTAATCCATCATCTTACATCAATTCCAGTCCTGCCGAATCTGCAAATTTTCATTTATGCTGGACTGCACCATAAATTGTGCATCAGATACTGTTCTTCACAAAAGGGGAAGCTATTAGATGGCCTGTATTCAGGTAAGTGCACGCACCAGAGACGCTGAGGTCAGACAGCATTACACGCAAAGCTCTTTGGATGGCTGTCAAAGTGCTATATGAATTTAACAACCTCGTCGTTTCTTCATTCATTGATTTACGCACTCGTTTCGCAATTGCACTCACGGTTATGAGTGGTCTGGGTGCTCTGGTCCTTATGGAGCTGCTGTCTCCTTGGTAGGCTGCTGCTGTGTCTCAGGAGCCACACAGTACATGACTCGGCTCGCCTCTCTCGGAACAGCAGCGGACTGATCTGGGGACAGTTTGGGGGTGAGGTCAGCTTAGACACTTAGCTTATGATTGTGCAACGTACACACAAACACACATCATGATGAAAAAACAATACTTTTTGTTGACTTGCGCAAAAGCTGAGACTGTGGAAACCCTGGACAGGTACACATGGTCATGACATGGTTATGACCATGTGCAGGTAGCTGGAGCAGGTGGTGGTAGCTCAGTGGGTTGGATACTTGCCTCTGGACCAAGAGGTCATGGGTTCGAATCCTGAGCAAGACCCTTAACCCCAAGTTGCTCCAGGGAGACTGCCCCCTGTAGTTAGGAAATGGAAGTCGCTTTGGATAAAAGCGTCTGCTAAGTGCCGTAAATGTAAACTACACAGTTTAATGCATCTAATATGTTGGCTTCAGCTCAGGCTTATTTATGCTTGATTAATAGTAAACACGTCTTTAGTACTAGTTTTGAGACGACAGCAACAGAGACTCCAGACGTACACGCCCTAGTGACATGTGGATACATGTGAGTGGCTTCTCTGAGTAGAAATGGTATTCAATTTTTTATTATTTTTGAAAAAATGCAAATCTGATCAAATAAATTTCAAGGGCAGATATGGCTTGTCTTCTCAGCTCAATCCCTAGCTGTCAGGATCCAGTGTGCGAGTGGAAATTAACTGCTGAGGATTTAGGTGACTTACATGAGTGTGTAGATGTCATTCTAAGATTTGTGCAGGCTGGTTTAACAATTATTATACTTCTGTTTTATATCGTCTCATTCGATTTGGTAATAAGCATTCCACAGATTACGAGCTGCTTGGCAGATCTATCTTGGAAGTGGATCAGCTTCCAACAGCTACAGTTCAGGCAGCACACCCAACTTTGTTTAACACTCACTGTCAATTATCTGTAAGTGCTGAAATTAATTAGGTAGACAAAACATTAAAAAACATTATTCATTTTAAAGGCATAGTGGGGCTAGAAAAAAAACTCACCCTAGATGTAGTCAAACAGCCCAGACATGTTTGGTGTACAAATTGTGCTTCTTCAGTTTAGCCCTGGAGCAATTAGGCTAACAGTGCTAACAAACACTAGACAGCAATAATCACCCAACATGAAAATACATCACCAAAGCTCAGTCCAATCAAACTTTCAGTACGGTGAAGCAGACTTGTTGATGTGGTATGACTTGATCAGATGCCTCCATATTTATAATGGTTACAAAAACTGACTCTTGATCAGCACTCTTACTCCTGAGGTGGTTTGTGAAAACAGAAATATTTAACTACAAGGTGAAATTTAGTCCAGTGTTAGTACTCACTGTAAGTCAAACTGTTTCCTAAACCACACTGACATTCACAAATGCGGTTTGAGTGGGTTGAGAGTTTTAGGTGACATAGCTGTTTTCACATTTTGGAGGATGTGTTTGGTAGCAACATTAGCGTCAGAGCTAGGTCCAGAGCTAAATAAAAAGGAAGCAAAATTTCGACACCAAACATCTTGTCTAATTTGTTATGTCTGGAGTCAACAGAAAAAAAGAAACATTTGAATGTATTATTTACATTTTAAAACTTTAAGTTGCCAATGTGGAATTTGATCTTCGCTGCACACTAAACCCTTTGGCCCTATAGGTTCACAACGCAAATTACACAAGGGTCCTGGCTCCTCCTTGTGTCAAAGAAAAACACCCCTGTCGACAAAACGAAACCTTTCCACTCCCCCTAGCCAAAAAGACTCCACCAGTCAACCACCCCCTCCACTCCTAACCCCCTGGTGGATTTGCATAGGGCCCCAGCGTCACCAGGACCGGCTCTCATTTGTATATGCAATTCAAAGACTAACCATATACACACATATATAACAGGTTGTCAGTAATCTGAGAGAAAACACCAAAAAGTCAAAAAAGTGCATTGTTTTTTGGCAGGAGTGGTCACAAGCAGGATTAGCTGTCCCGGATGTGTGGTTGTAAGAAAATAAACCACTCCAGTGTGGTAATGGGCCCTAGATTGTGTTGGGGGCCTCATCACCACCCCTTTGTGATTCATATTCCTATGACCGCTCAGTGCTTTGCGGTTTAGCTTTTATGTATTGTTACAAGAGGCTTGCACCACAGATGTAAAGGCTGGATCCGAAATGCCTCCCATCTCACTATACAGGGCTTTACATGTGGCGTGAAATAATGGCCTTTACGGTCCATAGGCTATATGAGCAATACGGAACCAGTTCAGATTCAGTCAAAAAAAAAACATCTGTCACACAGACAAAATGGATGTTAACGTCCGTTGGTGAATGCTTTCTTACATTTGAAACTTAAACAATGGCAAAACGGGAAGGACTAGCCCTTTAAAGCCAGTATGTAAAGCCAGTGGGCTGTATGTAAACAGAGGCGAGATCAACGGCCACAAGAAAAAGGCTATTTTTAGAGGTGGCAGATGTCCGCTCTTATGAAGACGCCCTCATACAAATCGCAGAACAGCACAAAAATTATTTTCTATTATGAAATAATATCATATTTTAAATCTCTGCTTTAGAAAGCAGGTCTAAAATTTTGCCATCAAAGTCACAAGCGGAGGCCCAGGGCGTCAAAGTCTTTGGCTCCCACAAACACGGAATACACTGCATGGACAAAAGTACTGGAACGCCCGCCCATTACGCCAACAGCAATTTTAATGACATTGCATTCAAACACATAGACTTTAATACAGAGTTGGTCCCCCTTTGCAGCTATAACAGCTTCCACTCTTCATGGGAGTCTTTCCACAAAGAGTTTTGTTGCAGTTTGTCCCCATTCATTCTGTAGAGCATTTATTACGTCAGACGCTGATGATGAACGAGAAGGTCTGGCTCACAATCTCCGTTCCAGTTCATCCCAAAGGTGTTGGATGGGGCTGAGGTCAGAGCTCTATATGGGCCAGTCAAGTTCTTCCACACCAGCCTTATTCAAACATGTCTTTATGGACCTGGGATAGAAAGTGGCTTTCGCAAAAACTGGGTCCACAAAGCTGGATGCATGGCACTGTTCAAAATTGTCTTGGTATGCTGAAACATTAAGATTAAACTGGACTGGAAGTAAAGGGCCACCTAAATTCAGTAATTAAGAGGTGTGTCCCAAGACCTCTTTCGTCCATATAGTGTACCTCACTTTAATTATTTTGTGTGCCAGATTCTTACACACACGCACGCACACACACACACACACATATCCTGCTGCAGAGCGTGGGCCTAAAATTCTACCATCAAAGTCTCAAAGTCACACACGAAGGCCTGAGGCGGTGTAGCGTCTTTTTTTCTGATCGCCCTCCTCCTCCCCCTTCTTCTCCACCACCACCAGTCTAGTAAACACGGCGTGCGCGTTCCCCTTTAAGAGGCCCCCACCGTCTCCATGGCAGCGGGAGGGCGCGCGCATTCCTGGAACAGCGGTAGAGAGAGAGAGAGAGGGAGAGAGAGAGAGAGAGAGAAAAAAAAATCTTCCAGCGACCTGTTTCAAGTCCCCCCAATAGAAACTGTGCCTGATTTGTGGCCAATGTTGGAGATGTGAAAAAAAGAAAGGGGGGGTGGAGAAGGGAGGGGGAGGAGGAGGAGGAGAGGATGGAGGGAGAGAGAGAGAGAGAGAGGGAGGAGGAGGAGGAGGAGGAGGAGGAGGCGGAGAAGGGTGGGGGAGGGAAAAAACACTAACGGGGTAGCTATGGAGATATAACGTTTT
>JBBPCY010000018.1:16215334-16235151 GCA_037974405.1 Brachyalestes nurse
CCAAGTTGCTCCAGGGAGACTGCCCCCTGTAGTTAGGAAATGGAAGTCGCTTTGGATAAAAGCGTCTGCTAAATGCTATAAATGTAACACTACTTATCAAACAGAAATGTCTATAATTGTATGATGTACACCAATGTCCTTTATTTGATATATGTATATGACTGTATTAATTACACAGGTCAAGAATTTTTTTTTGTAATCATCAGAAACCACAACACACTTTTCTAAACCAGTTTTTTATGCTGATTTCAGACCTGCTTTCAGTTTCTTTTCAGTCTCATCAACTTTTGAATTATGAGTAATATTAGATTTGCAATAGACTTGCATGCGTTCATTAAACCACAGGCACCAATCAAGTAACTGTTTAATATTTTCAGTGTGAAGTCAGAGTCACAGTGTGCGTGTCATAGATATAATGATCAGTGTCAGTCAGCTACCACTGTTTCATCAAATAATAAATGATTATTATATCCTAATTATGCAATATATAACTAGCTTCATCACAAAAACTGTACATGCAGGAAAAACTAAACACAGATTTGAAATCACACTATAAATCCCACATAAACTTATCTCTGATGATTTTGACCTGTTGACCTACATTATCTATCAGCTAATCATAAAAAAAATATATTATTTTAATAAATAACAAAATAAACAGCGTACCACTGAATTTTTTGGAAATCTTATGTAAAACACAAGCATGGAAGTTTTACACACCAATCAGCCATAGCATTAAAACCTCCTGCCTAATATTGTGCAGATATTCGTAGCAGATCCTTTAAGTTGATTCTTTAAATGTCTTGTAAGTTGAGAGACTTCACAGATCACACTAGTTTGTCCATCACATCCCACGTATTCTTCATCAGATGTACTCGGTCTGCAACAGTGTTTAGGTAGGTGGTAGAGGTCAAAGTAATATCCCCATAAACGCCAGGACACACGGTTTTCCAGCCAGCACTGGACCATCACACTGGCCCAACTTATTCCCACAGCGCATCCTGGTGTCATCCCTTCCCCACGTAAGCAGCAAACATGCCGCCGACGCCACATGATGTAAAAGAAAACATGATTCATCAGACCAGGCCACCTTCTTCCAGGACTCCATAGTCCAGTTCTGATGTTCACATTCCCATCACAGGCACTTTTGGCTATGGACAGGGTCAGCATGGGCACTCTGAGCAGTTAGCAAATAAGCAACTCCATATACAGCAAGCACTGCGTGTTCTGACACCTTCCTATCATAGCCTGTGGGATCAGGTCAGAAAGACTAGCCTTCAATCTCCACCCACATGAGTGAGCTTTGGGCTCCCATGACCCTGCCACTGGTTCACCGGTTTTCCTCCCTTGGACCACGTTTGGTAGGTACTGACCACTGCATATACTAGAAACATCCCACAAGACCTGCTCTGATCCTGTGTCTGGCGATCACAGTTTATCCCCTGTCAAACTCACTCAGATCCTTATGCTTTCCAGTTTTTTCTGCTTCCTGCACATCCACTTCAAGAACTGACTTTTTATTCACTACTTAATATATCCCAACTATTGACTAGTTTAGTTACAACAAGATAATTCATGTTATTCACTTCACCAGTCAGTGGTTTTAAGCTTGTGGTTTCTTTGTATGTCTTAAAAATATGTTTGGTCATGTTGTAACCCAAATTTTGGTGTTAGTCGAAACACACCCTAGCCTAAGTCACTTAACTATCCTAAAAATCACAGAAACACAACTAAGCAACATAAAACAGAAAAGGAATACTCTCTCTCTCATACACCGTGTTACTGTGTATTCCTCCACTGCGGGCAACCAAACTAGTTCACCCACGTAGTCCTTAAGTACGAGACTAACGGTGTAAGCCGAGTGGGAGGGGGAGTGAGCGTTGTAAACTCAAAACTCAAAACGACTGTTGTGACCCAAGGACCCCATGTATATTGTAAAAGTGTTGTTTGATATGGTCTAAAAGTACAACCACGGCCTACTGGGGAGTGGCACAACTCTAAAGAATACAAATACCACCTGTCAGTAAAGCCCTGACTGGGCGAGAGCCCGCCTTGCTCTTCAGCACCCTACAGAACCCACCTGTGCTTTGTCCAGCAGAACCAGCTCACACTCAGTCAGCAGACAGAACTTTATCCGCCATCCAAAGGGCTCGGTCAACGGCTGACCACAAGATATCCAGTGGACTGATGAGCCTTTCATATCTGCAAAGAATCCATAAAGTCTGATTCCAGTGCTGTCTCCAGTTGTCTACCTCATGATCATCACTTTCACATTCCAGCTCATTCTTTATTCTTTATTCTCAGTGTTATACTGTAACATTAAAATTGTCGACAGGTCCATCTAAATGTCTTCATTTTTGCAGCTTATTTACTTTAGAGCTGGGAAACTGCACAGAGAAAGCATAGTGATTGACAATGGTATTGGGACACACCTGTTTTTTGGGGTTTCACTTCCAGTGAAGGACAATATAAATATTTAGTATACAAAGACATTTTTGATAACATCATGCTTCTATTTCACCTTTCATATCAAATGAAGCCTGTCTTAGGTTTTAATGGAGTACTTAGGACTCTCTAACAGTTAAAGAGTACAAACAAAAGAAAACAATTGTTTATGTATGTAGTTATGTGTGTCATTGAAGTCTCTGTTGGTGGAGTGGGCAGGCGTCCCAATACTTTTGTCCAAAGAGTGTAAACACACACTGCGTGGAGCAGGAAACCGTGGCTTGGAAGCACACTGTATAAATGAAGTCCACGGAGTGATTCGAAGTATTTAGACAGACTTTCTCTAACTGAGAAGAGGCAGAAAACAGGAGAGAGTGGAGGAGGACTTACCTGTCACTCCCATCCAGCCCTGGAGCTGACAACGGGCGGGGACCGGTCTTGACATCTCCATGGTGGAGCTCTTCTGTCTGGACTAACACCTTAACACAAACACACCCATCTCACTGGTGGCTATACCCTGAACCACACCTAGAACCACACCTAGGTACTAGGCAGTGAAACTCTTCTATCACTCTTGTGAGCAGAAAAAATGACCCGTGTGCAGGATTAACAGTGAGCTACCGTCCGTTAACACCTTGATGAGATTAAAGGATTGGAGAGCAGCCATGGCCTCCGTCTAACAGAAGAATGAGCTACTGTCACTTATTAATCATTTCTTATAAGTTACCTATTTTCTATAAAAGTAGCTTTGTGTCGAGATCAAAGGACTATAGGCTCCCAGACTAGTCTCCAGTTGCTCGTTTGTTTAAAGAAATACATGAGAAATGATGCACTACATGAACCACTTTCATAAACTGTTTTCTTTTTTATTCTAAAACTGTCAGAGAATCCCAAGTAACGTTAACTACTTCACTAACCTAGACATGGAAGAGACTCCATTTGGCATAGGAACTGTACTGCAGATTTTGACACTGAGATAGTGTTTGGAGATTAATAATGCTCAAAATCTGATGACGAATCTGTCAGACACTGAACACAGGTACACTATATAGACAAAAGTATTGGGGCGCATGCTCATTCCACCAACAGGGACTTTAATGACATTGCATTCAAATACATACTTTTTTGTGGAGTGTGGACCAACTTTGCAGCTATAACACCTTCCACTCTTCTTGGAATAGATTTAGGAAGATTTAGGAGTGTTTCTGTGGTTATTTGTGAACATCTCCGTTCCAGCTCATCCGAAAGCTGTTGGATGGGGTTGAGGTCAGGGCTCTGTGCGGCCAGTCACAAACTCATCCAGCCATGTCTCTATGGACATTGCTTTGTGCATTGGGGCACAGTCATGCTGGAATAGAAAAGGTTCTTCTCCAAACTGTGTCCACAAAGTTAGAAGCATGGCGTTGTCCAAAATGTCTTGGTATGCTGAAGCATTAAGACTGCCTCTCACTGGAAGGGTCCTAGCCCAAACCCTTAAAAAATGGTGTCCCAATACTTCCGTCCATAGTGTACATAATGGCTGCTTCAGTCGACCCCTAGTAACTAGTGTTGCTCTGGCGTCCTCTACTGTCTGGTGTTGCTCAGTACGTTCACAGTCGGCAACATTTTCAAATATTTCTGAGCTATGGCAGAGAGAATAATCTACAGGCTAATGGCCTTCTTGCAAATGACTCGTTTTAATATAGTGAAAAGAAAAAAAAATCACACCATGGACTAAGCAACGGGAAAACAAACCACCATGTTTAAAATGTTTTTATGTTTTCCAAACTAATACAAATGTACAAAGATTATGACTTTTGGAAAAAAGAAAGAAAAGTAAGCATCACTTTCTGACAAAATGCTTTTAATTGTTTAAAACTCAAGTGAACTGTTCGAGTGGCGCACCATTTTACATATTGCAAAACCTATGTTAACATATCTAACATACATGATGAGTAATGGCAAAAAAGACCTACAAGTTCCTTCTGTACAGCTTAAAGCATGTTACATCATAACACTGTTGTACGAAATACTTTCGTGGTTATCTCAGTTCACTTTAAGCACCGTCAGGATGGTCTGGGAGGAGATCGTTTGTCTTTTGCATGCTGGAGCTTCTCTGTAGGCCTAAAACATTCCTTTTCTCCCAAAGGAAAGAAGACAAGAGAAAGTGGTACTAAAACCAACCCTGCCTTCAATATGCTGATCAGATTAATTTAAGCAGCTCAAAGAAACACTCTCCTTGGGCTTTTTGGTGAAAGTGTTTGGTGTGTCATGTCAGCAGCTCCCGACTTGATCTTCAATGTAGTAACCACACGATTTGAAAAGAACTTCAGAATCAGCTTAACTACCAACCGCTACTTCAACATGATGATCTACAATGATGATCTACAAAAACTGGAGTTATGCATTAACTATGGTACTGGGATTTGTATGAATTTGCATAAATGTTTGCAGTTGGGGGAAATATTTTTAATATACCATATTATATATCAACAAGTGGCACGAGTACGTGCTTTGTATAAAACAAGTTTTTTTTCCCCTCTAATCAATTATAAAATATATGACAAATTAATTAACCAATAATAGCTTGCATAGCTGAGAAAAGGTGTTAATAGTGCAATACGAGAAAGGGGGCTAAACATTTCTCCAATTATATACATGTAAATAATAAACGTATATTTCATCTTTTTTAACACTGTAAAAACTAATAATGTCCAATAAATTCAGCATACTAATATGATACACAGAGATATCAACTTCAAATACATTTTCCAGTCAACTGAAACTCGGGCAGATGAAAGACTAAATCCACCTTCACTTAGGATTTGAATACGCAGCCATGGAAAAAACAAACTATGAGGAGGATATTCTTTGGAAAATGACACATTATGGAACACATTTCTAAAACTCAGAACGCTGAAGGAGTTCAATAAAAGTGGTTTGACTTGTCTGCAAGAACAACAGTTTGCTATTGCAAATGGATATTTACACTACCTAGAATTTTGGTGGGCAATTTTAGTCCTGAAGAACCAAAGCACTGCACAGTTAAGAGTTTTCTCTGCTTTAACACCCTTAATCAGCTCATGAAATATGCCTGGGCATTATGACAAGAATATCATAATATGTTACAAGAATTTTTCCTGATACTTGTTTTAACTTTTTCCAGAGGACTGCAAACATAAAATGAACCAGCAAAACAGTAGCGACACATTTTACACCAAAAGCTTTTCCACTGGCACAAGGAACCATACTGCACTGCACCAAATATGTGTTTTTCCATTAAAGATAAAGCAACCCATACCCGACTCAAACCCGTGCTGTGACTGCTTGATGGCAGAGCCGAAAGTAAGCCACAGCCGAGCTGACAGCGTCGCCCCTTTCTGATTGGTCGAAACGTTGTCATCACAACATTGGAAAGAGACCATTGTTTTTTAAGAGAAAAATGTGAAGTTATACCAGGACATCACAAACAAGTTAGCAGAGTTAGCTATTCGTTCCACAGTTAAATAATGCTGAGGAAAAACTTAAAAATGATAGACTATGATTAATAAAAGATCACAATAACAAAAGCAGCTCTGACAGAAAACCTCTCCGCTGGCACCACTGCAAGAACGCATTTTTTGACAACAAACGGCCATGTTACTGGGCTAAAAGACACAATAGAAAATCAAAGCGTGCTACAACCTTGATTCCATCGCAGTAAAGTTTAGGTACAGCACGGTTCCTGTATACCTATGGAAAAGCACCTATAGACTAACAACTGAACAGACACTATGCAGTGAATTTTACAGTGTGCAGGGGTGTCCTACCTTATTCACAAATGGGTGGTTTGGCTACAAGTTTTTATTTCAATAAAGCAGGAGTCTGCATGATTAATCTGAAGATAAGCTCATTAAACAAGTGGAATCAATCAAAGTACACAAGCACTTATTTGGAATGAAAATCTGCAGCCTTTCCGGATTAGGGTAACCCCATACACTGGTTTTCCAGTAATATCTATGGTGTACTCAGAAAAAGTTATTGAGGTATAATTTATCTTAATGATGATAACATATGGTCATATTGCCCAGTCCTATCATGAAGGATCAGATAATGGATCAGAACGGTGTAAGCTGTTCTGAACTGCATAGTGCGGCAGCACTTCAGGACCAATACTACACATACTGCCTGCTCTACTGTATGCTGGAAGTGCCCTGTAACTCCACTGGAAACCTTTCTGTACTACATGTGTCATGATGGAGAAAAGCATGCACAACTGGAAATACTATCGTACAAATGTTCACAATAATATTTGCATTGCTTTGGTTACAGTCACCTACAAGTTTTCAAACTATGACTGAATAAAAAAGAATAAAAGAAGTGCAGACTAAAACCATATTCCAAACTACTAACACACCCCGAGTTTTTTTTCTGTTAATCTAAAGAATGAAAAAACTTACCATTAAAAAGTACCATTACCTCTGCAAAACTAGATGCTTACAGCACTCAGTATATCAATCTTTATAGTGTTGTAGATACTTCTTAACAGGTCTGTATCATTCTGAGATGACCACATTACATGTAGTCGTCTAAGCCTAACCGAAACTTCAACACCACCAAATCTACTAACAGGGCCAACAAGGAGTATATCAATATTGTACATTATCATTAACTATATCATGAAGCAGATATTAAATTCATTCATTTAAAAAATACTGGAAAATTATTCTGGCTCTTCAAGGCCTCTATGTAGCCAAATAGCAGAGTCTCTATTCTGCCATCATTGAGCAGGAAACACCTTATAATTTGTTATAAGTTGAAATACCATTTATCAGATAAAGGTTAACATTCATCAGCTATTTTTTTCACCTTAAATGGAAAAGAACATAAAATTGTACAGTTCATTTTGACTTTAAAACTTAAACCAGTCTATGACCGAAACATGTAAAAAATGTGAATAGTAAGTGCTATATGCTAAGCATTTGAACCAGACAACCGTGTTCTGTCCTGATCATAGTGCTCTGTCAACAGGACACTGTGACGATGAATTATTACACTTATTCATTGCCCAACGCAGGACAAGAATACAACCTAAACTTGGAAAACTAGAACTCTGAAATGTGAATGCTAAGAGGTGTGGTAGGAAAAAAATAATAAAACAAAGAGGAAACCCCTTCAGGCGACGTGTCATTGTCTAAACCAGTGTTCTTCTGATCCAGTCCTGGAGGGTCTCAGCACTGCACACAGTCCAGTTTCTCAATAGCGCCACATTCCTGAGATGACCTTAAGCCAACTTAACCTGACATCTCATTTAAGATACCTTCAGGTGTGTTCTCCTTTTACCTTTAGGGATGTCTCCTTTAACTTCTAAAACCTACCACCAGAGGAGTTACGATGCATGTTCATAATTCAACAAAATTGTGATCAGGCAGAAAGTATTCTTGCCACATTTTTAACATTTAAGATCTCCTGACTACCTTTATTCATCAATTATCTGAGAAGCACATAAAAACGTCTGAGATTTGTGAATTGGTTCTCTTGCATATTGTAATCTTCAAATAGCAAATCTTTCTATAGTTAAGTTACGTATCCCTGTCTAGTTCAACTCATACTCATCTCAGCTAATTACTCAGCCTTTTATGAGCTCAGTCAGTTATGGAGCAGAGCAAACACTGAACTCGAACTGTGCAGTACTATGGCTCTCCAGAACTGGAAGTAGAGAATACTGTACTGAAGCTCATCCTTGTACTCCTCTCCTCCTGTAAGGGCCTTAGTAGGGCGTGGTGCCCTCCCACTCCACCAGGTACTGAACCTTGCCCTCTGGGGTGATTCTGCGGGCCAGGACCTGGTATTTCTCGCCGCAGGTGAGCCGGCCTGCAGCGCCAAAGTAGCTGGTGATGGAGGACTTCAGGTGAGAGAGGGACGAGTCGTCCTCACTGAGGCTCTCGAAGGTGTGGCTGTCGATGGCACCCTGTGGTTCGTCCCCAGGTAGACCCACAGGGCTCAGCTCACTTTCCAGCACCTCCCTCTTACTGGCTAGCACACTGTAATTGGATGAGGGTAACTTTCTCTTCCGACTGCCCACATTCTTCCTGCACACAAGGAAGATCAACGGATCAGTGCTGTTACAAGTTTATTAAAGACCCATTTCACATGTAGGGGTAGGCTGTATTGTGGAGTTTTATTTGCATTGAGCACCTATGCTGGCATGACAATAAATGAATACAAAATGATACAGTATATCAGAGGGCTGGATGATTTGGGAAAAATATACTAATCTGTCAGCCCTACTAAATCATTGATGACTGACAAGTAACTTTAAAAGATATAAATAATGGCCTGTGCTGTTAAAGACCATTGTGAGAGAACTAGATAGGCTTTTAGGATTATTTATTATAATATTAAATAATATTAACAATGATTCAGTACTACTTTCTCTTTTACTAATGACCTAGGATTGATAAATGGTTTCAGGCTATTAATAAGCCATTGAGCAATGGCAGAGCTAATGTTCCCACTGTCTCTTCTGGAGGTTTCCCACATTGCAACATTGTGTTTGAGGAAAATTCTAACCATCTGTCATGCAGTTTAAGTGGAACGACTACAGAGGAGTTCTTGGGTTCTCAATTTTAATTTATAGAGAAATTCCAGAACTATAATGACAGAAAATGGAGAAAATAAATTGAGTATGGGGTGAGGTTGTGAAGCAGCTATTTAATCTGTAATCCATACATTTTAAAAGAAAGAAGCATTAGATTCGCCTCCAAAGTTAAAGTTATTCCATGATCTGTCACTAGATGTAGCTCTCCTCCACTAAGATATTTCATTTCTGCTTGCAGCAGTTCTCTGGATTGGTAGGTGCTTTACCATTTAAAGGTCACATAGATGGACTTCCTATTATTTTATTTATTCTTCAGTAAATCTTTTTGGGAGTTTCCAAATCTGCATAAGAACGCCATTTCTACGCCAAAACACGGCACTGTGGGGGAATTGAGCAGAGCGAGACTTTAAAACCTTGCACTGAGTCGCTGTTTGAGAATGATTAGAGCTGCTAAAACAGGAACTGGAGCGCTGCAGTATTAGTACATGAAAGCGGAGCATGGGAAGCAAATACATGTAAGTGGTGTGTTTGATCTATCCCACTGTGACCAGGCACAGTAGGGGACGACCCTGGGATTCCAAGCCTGCAGTGATTCGCGCCAGCATTTCCACTCACACACACACACACACACACACACACACACACACACACACACACACACATATGTACAAACACAAAGTGTATGTTCTTCTCCTTAATAAACACGCTGAGCAGAAAGAGAATGCTAATGAGCAGCATATATCCTAAAATAAATAAAACTGTCAGCAGAGACCATTCCCAAGTCCCTTCTGTTCTATTTCTCTTTCAGACAGACACACACACACACACTGATATTGTAAGCATAGGCCCTCGGTTTCTCACAGCAGGCCAAATTGAATGCAGCAGGGCTGGGTGAGGGGGAAAAAAAGGAATGAAACCGATTACTGACTACATCCTGAACTGGCCCAGGGGACGTGGAGCGTCACAGCCGGGTATTAGATGAGCTTCAGACATCGAGGATAAATTGCACCATTGGAACGCAGAGATGAAAAAACATGACGCACAAAAGAAGTTCCATCACAGAATGTCAATAATGTCCTGGAACGTCAGATTTCAAAACTCTCCCAGGAAATAAAACACAAAGAGAGACAAAAAAGGAGAGATATAAAAAGAATTAAAACACACGCACACAGGCATGCGAGCACACACACACACACACACACACACACACACACACACACGACTAAGGATAGAGAACTGGTGGTGTGTACAAAGCGGCCCAGTACCATACTCATATAGCTCTCAGCTACTAAAACAGCGTTATGGCCAGAATCCCTACAGGCCAGTTTTAACACAAGCTGGGAACTAGAGTTCTCTCCTCACAGGCTGTCTAAAGTCTTCAGTCAAGAGAGACCCACAAAGGAGTTCTGTTGATCTACCAGAGCCTGTCACAGTAAATAATCCATAATCTGTCATCATATTTCTCCACAGGCTGTCAGGGGTGGTTAATCCATCGCCGGCTGAGGTGACCGACAGAAGCTGCTCTGGCTGCAGGGCAGTGGTGACTGAGCTGTGGCAGGTGAGTTGCTGCAGTGACAGTTTCTGGTGATCCAGCACTATTCTTTGGCCTGCACTATAAGGCAAAAGAGGATGGGACACACCACCCTCAGAGCAGGGTTAAAACCAAACGTTAGACTTGACTGGGTTAGTCAGTGTTAAAAAAAAACTGCTTTGAAATCTTAAAAAGAACAGTTTGAAATGGTAAAACAGGACAGAGCGAGAACTCACCAATGAGTCAAAGCTCAACAATGAGACACGGTCAATTTCAGTTTCAGTCAGCAATGTGTGGGTTGACTCACACCCTAGAGTGACTGGTGGCTGCTCAGAGGGTCAAGGAGGTTAGGAAAAAAGAAATGTATGCAACCCAGAAAAATCAAAAATTGATGAAAACATTCAGAGCGGTCACATTTAAATCCACTAAGGGCAAATGTTCACCATCTCAGAATGCAAAGTAAGAGCCACAAACCTGTGGGAGTTTAGTCATGTCACTAAAAGAATTCTTAAATCCATGAGGAAATCAGTGCACTACTTGTTCCTCTTTGATCACCAAGGATATAGTTCCACAGAATACTTGCTGTTGCAATCCTTGCCAAAAAAAAGCAGTAGCCTAAAGGTCTGTCCATAAAACGTTTTGGGTAAAGCTTTCCCTTACGGTAAACAAGCCCTTAAGGAATGAAAAGGCCTTAGGTTCTCTCTTAAGTAGTTTCTTAAATTAATTTCCTTGAGTGTATGCCTGTGTCCAAGTAAATGTAAAACGTACTGCAAAAGGACAATAATGACAACCACTTTTATGGGGAGATTAAACAATTAAAGTACTGGACACAACAGTTTTATGTCATTAGAACAACTTCATAAATCATAAATAAAAAATCATAACTGTTTTTTCCCACAAACTAACCATATTTACAACAACTGAACTTTATATTAAATGTTATGTATTATACATAACTAAAATACCTTTACCCCATTTAAAGCAAAGTACATATTTAATTTTCTATGGTAAAGGAAATATGCCCCTTAAATTTAACAATTTACACAGCTGGGCACTGAACATCTAGACTGGTCTTCTGTGAGTATAGATAGCGTTTATAGTCTGGTACAAACCATCTGACACCTTGTGAGCTTCCTCCATGTAACGGTCAATGAATTCACTTTGGCATTCCCCCAAAAGCAAACCATGTCCCTGTAGCTCAGCAGAACACACTGGTCAGTCAGATTAAATACAACGACCAGAAAAACAGCTCCCAGTTGAGGTGATGCCAGATTTAATCGTAAACAAAACACAGCGAAAGCCTTTGAGGCTCAGGAACATTTTGCTAAGCTACAGAATTTATGTTCTCATTTATGTAATTTATTTTATTTCAGTACACAGTATACTAAATTCAAAGTATGTGCATATTAAAGCGCATACTTTGAATCTTAACATAATATCTGGCAATAGGAATTGGTTACCAAATATTTTTTATTTTGTTAGATTCTTGTTAGATAATTTTATGACATACATGACACAGGTAAGCTGTATCTGAATGCAGCTGCTGCACTATGCATGACTCATTGTGCTGAACAGCCAGTCATCTCTTGCTCTACTCAATAGGCCAACAAAATGTTTTTCTCAACTACAAGACAGATTGACGGGAAGTTGAAGAATTACTGGATTAGTTATAGTGCACTGAATAGGCAAACATACAGTCCTTAAGATGATCCATAAATTATGAGCCTTATTCTGCGTTAAGAAGGGTAAACAGACTTTTGAAAATGTGTACCTGAAGTCATATGACACACTGGTGGTGGCAGAGCCTGAAGTGCTGGCAGCATCTGTGGAGTCCTGATCCAGACTGAAGGTCCGACCTGAACTAGTGCTAGAGACAGAATTAGAGAGAGAGAGAGAGAAAGTTCAGTTGTACAGCATACAAATGGGTCTATATACAAAAGCTGTTTTGAGTCATAGTTCCATTAAATCTTTTACATCTTTTTCTCACGCAAGAAGTCCAAAGCAAAGACAATGTCCTCATACAGTACAGTGCAGTCTTTTATCATATCAGCTGCCAGGCATTTGGTCTAAACTTCCCAGTTGGACTTCTGAAGTATAATGGAACTTATCAGGATTCAAAAGACTGCACTCAATGCTTTAGGAATGAACCAGAAATGGCCTTTTAAGAATGACCAAACTCTATTTGAAGCTCCTTTCTAAACTTCAACAAGCCCTCATAGATTCCCTTTCTTGCGTCTGAAAGCGCGGCTGCACTCCAATTGTCCCTGCAGTGTTTACCACACGCTTATTATTCCGGCCTGCTCGGGAGACGATAACCTTTACTGAGAAGTGTAATTAAATCACTTCACCCGCCGCCGCCTTGATAAAAATGATTTTTGTTGGAGGAGGGGAAAAATAAGACAGAGTAAACCTTTTAGATTTTTCTAAAGGGAAACACATGCAAATGAAAGCAATTGTTCGGAAGCCAATAAATGGGTGTTTAATTCAATTCAAAAAAGGTTAAGCATGCCACATGTTGACAGAAAGAAAGAGAGCGTGAGAGACAGAGGTGTGGAACTGGAACTATATTATTAAAAGATTTAATTATTATAAAGTGCATACACAAAGAGAAGCAGTCTTCCACGTCTAAGCCTCTGGTGCAGCTACATCAATCAATACTGGATTGAAAAAAGATGAGTTTGCATATCAGATCTGTTAAAAGTTAGTTACATGACTAGCCAATTAATTAGGTACTTTATATCTACACTCATTGTCCATTTCATCAATGGTCAGGACCCCCACAAGGCCATCGATGAGCCAGTAATATTTGGATGGTGGATCATTCTCAATACTGCAGTGATGAGTATTCATTCTTCCCTGCTGTGCTCAGAATGAACCAACATCCAAATGATGCTCACTGCCGGTCCTGAACATCGCTGAAACGGGTCTTCAACTGTAAACTACAAAGTGGACCTATACGGTAAGTGAAGCTGATGATATGGACACTGACCGCAGATACAAAGAAGTGAACATCATAAAGTGCTTCATCAGTCTATGACTGAATGTTGTGTCATATTAATGTACTGTACGCCAATCAGCATTAACTTTAAAACAGCCTGTCTAATATTGTGCAGGTTCCCTCGGTGCAGCCAAAGCAGCTCTGACCTGTCGAGGCATGGACTAATTACTGTAATTTGCACAGATCCTACAGATGCTCAATAGGGTTAGATGTGGGATTTTATCAATGCCTTGACATGGTCATGTTCCTCAAAGCAGTTCTGACAGTCACATGCCAATTGCAGGTTTTTTTTTGGCAGCGGACAGGGGTCAGCATGGGTCACGCAGTCTCTTATGCAGCAAGCTGTGGTGCACTGTGTGTGCAGGTGTTCAGATGTTTCTGCCACAGCCAGCATTAACATTTTTAACAGTTTGTACAACAGAAGGCCTAACATTCCGCAGAAGGCCTAACCTTCGCTTCCCATGCACATCAATGAACCTTGAGCGCTCATGACCCTGGTTGGTTTTTCAGTTGTCCCTCCGTAGGCTGCTTTCGGTAGGTACAAACCACTCCTTACTGAAAACACCTCTGCCAATTTGGAGATTCTCTGACCCACTTGTCTAGCCATCACTATTCAGCCCTCACACTTATTCAGGACTCTAAGTCATTCAGATCCTCACACTTACCCCTTTTCCTGCTTCCAACACATTACCTTAAAGAAATCACTGTTCACTTGTTCCCCATTAAATTCCACCCCAAAATGATTCACTTCAAAATGTTATTCACTTCAAATGTAAGTGGTTTCAGTGTTGTGACTAATGTAAACCAAATTTGGTTGACATGAACTTGGGAGAAGGAGGTTTCAAGCTCAAAAAAGACTGAAATCTGGCATGTATGGGTTAATATGTCCAAAAGAAAGACAAAGCCTTTGTATTTTGATCATTTTCATGAAGATGGGCCATTAGTCTTATGACGTTTAATTGTGCTGGGTCTTTTCTTTCAGAAGTGTGGCCGCTGACCCGTTCACTACCAGTTTCTGACAGGTTCATCTCACCTTTTCAAGCTCTGCAGCTCATCCAGTGTGAAGTCGAAGATATTAGCCATGTGGTGATTGGCGCTCCAGGTTGATGTCAGCTCATTCTGCAGGGAACATTCCACACGTAACATTAAATGACAACACAATTTCCATTATCCCGCTCTGAATCATTGGCACTCAGGTATAATTACCTTTGCTCTTACTACAATGGCTTAAGAGCATCAGTAGCATTACTGCAACCCCAATGAGCTCTTAGAACCCTTTGCTTTAGGCCACTTGTCATGCCATTAGCCATTCTGTACTATCAGCTGGGAGTGTCAGAGGGTTTGCTCCTAAGGCAAAGAACGTGTGCATACTAGAACTCTCTAAGGAATTTGTCACTTAAATGCACAAAAGTCCAATGTAAACCCAGAATAGTCCCAGTAAAACAGATCTTGAGAGATGGAACAAAGGCTCACTAGGTCTGTGTGGCATTAGGCAGATCAGAAGACCAGAAAATAGGACGAAAGGGTATGAAGGGACATCTGAGTGTGAATGCGAGCGGAGGAGATAGATCATCTAAAAGTAAATTTGAGACACGTAAGACTTAAGAAGTCAATACACTCACACAGGCAAGAAGAATAAAAAGAGAAGAGAAGAGAAGAGAAGAGAAGAGAAGAGGAGTATGGCCAGACAGCTACTGCCTTCCTGAAGTTGAAGACAAAAGCCAAAGAAAGGGTTAGATATTTAGATCAGTTTTCAGTGCTATGGCACAGTTTTAGACAACAGTGAGGAACGGCACAGTGAAAAGTAGGACCGCAAACATTTCAGCTTGTGCAAAGGTTCTCTGCAGTAAGTCTGTTAGGGGAAAAAGCAGGCTGGTGAAGAGCTTACGTTGGGAATAGCATCCTCGAGCAGCCATTTAGATCTCTTCTTCTTCCGCTTCTCCACAGGGGTAAAGCTACCACAAAGACGCCAAAGCAAAAAACAACTTCACTTAATTACCACTATTCAACATAGCGACAAATAAATAAGCTCCTCCACCAATTATTCCTTTTGGACCTTTCTGCCAACCCACAAAACATGCTATTATTATTAGTTATACAGGCTCCAAGGCCCATAAAACATCTTGAATTACAGCTGTTCATTTGAATATAAACTACAAGGAAGGGGGCCAATTGATATAAAGCGCGTTTGCAGCATTAAAACATGGCTTTACAATGACATGCTGCACCTACAATTCCCCCCACTGAAATAACAACACTGAGCATCTACACAAAGACAACCAATTTCTTTTGTAACAGAGCTAAGATGTGCAAGCTGGCATGCTGAACTGCTGAGACCCAGAAAAAAACATTTGAAATAAAAACAATGTTGTTTTTTCAGTGAAGCATTTATTTGCTGGGAGGAGAACAGTTGGGTGCAATGAAGAGCTCATTTATCTCACTGGTTCTGGGAGAAGAGGGACCGGCAGGGGGTACCTGCCATAATTACCTCCCCCCTTGGCAATTTAATCCCAATCAACACTTCAAAGCAACACTAATAAGTAAAACAATTTTTGAATGTTCCTGAGCCAGATCAAAACGATAGTGCTGTAAGTGTGTGTAGTATTTCTCCAGCTCCATCAGGGTGTTGGGTAAACACATAGGCACGATTATTTAAAATGAAAACCACTGCAGGCACACAGTTACATGTCTGTAATAGCTAAGGGTAAAATTCTTCGCTTGACTAGTTATATTTACAGCAATTATAGGTACATACAAGTTATGTATTTCTTTACAAGAACAGCTTTTACTCAAGAATAAGACACAGTTGAAGAATTTGTCCCACCCAATCAGAGTTTGAACCTAATCAGTTAAGCAAAAACAATCAAAACATCTCAGTGAAATTATTCTCAGTAATTAGGTGGCAATTTGGACAATAATGCAGTGAGAAACAATGCATGATGATAGTTAATTTAACTTAAAAAAATACAACAGCTTTACAGCCTTTGAGTTTCTGATTGTAATTTAGCAGAGAAGCATTCTGTGTCTTACATTCTGCCTAAATAACTATTTTAAATTCAGTTAACCTTAAATCTCTAAGGAAGACCAGATACAAAACACCATTTAAAAAAATTGATAATTTTCTCCTCGGAGTTACATGAAGCCTGGGGTTGGACAACATAAGAGTCAGAAATAATTACTATATATGACAGTTTACTATATATGACAGCTTTGGACGGCTTCACACCAAAATATTCAAGAAATATACTAATCATGTGCATTGCATCTATGCAGTAAGCAAGTACATTGCAAAACATTATACCATGTACTGAAGTATACCAAGACTTGAACGAAGGATGAAGTGCATTCAGTTAATGCACAGTTCAGGGCAGCGTCCTCACCTGTTCCCCACGCCTCCTTTTTTGCAGGCCCGGCGGCTCTCGCTTTTTGGTGTCTTCTCTGGAAACAGTTTGGAGGGGGGGTTGGGGGGAACCCTTGTCCTCAGCCTAAAGATGCATTTCCTCTTTTTGATCTCCTTTCCACACAGAAACCTAAAAGAAATGCTTCTGCATTATAGTGTTGCCCCTTTGACATTCACAACAGTATCTGCAGACTAAATTAACACAGTGAAATGAAACACGGATGTCCATGCCTTTCAGACGAACCGTTAAGAGGTACAGAAACAACATTTGAATGCAATGTGCATATTAGAGACGGGCCCAATCCGATATGATATCGGTATTGGGTCTGATATAGCCGTAAATCCGATATCGGATATCGGACACTCTTTGGGGTTCTTTCAGGGGCTGGTTTTGCGCTCTCCCCCTCTCTCTATCTCTCAAAACATGACGAGTCTAAAGTTGGGCATCTCGTAACTCGGCCGGTCCACCTTAAATACAGAAGTGGTTAGACTACACTCTGCCCATGTTGTGTCTCCAAATTCACGTTATTTTAAATTTGTTAGTTTTGCACTTTATTTTTTACACATAGTTGTTGCTGCTAAAATAGACTTACAAAGACTGTACAAAATTGTACAGCTGTTGCTATTACCTTTTTGTGAAATGTGACATAAATAAATTCCTTTGGAATGCCTTTAAATTCAGTGTAGTTGTGTATATTTATTGCTCTTCTAATAAGTGCTTAGTAGTTTATTTATTCTGTGATGTAACCTTACTAACAAACAAAACTAACAAAAATAATGCTAATATTAAAGTAAAAAAGATGTGTTATATCGGAATCTGTATCGGTATCGGCAGTCATGTATCAGAATCGGATCGGAACTGGAAATATGTGGATCGGCCCATCACTAATGCATATGTTCAGTTGGCTCACACTAAAACAGAAACACATTAAAACAGAAACAGACGTTTTTGAAAAGGCAAAAAAGTTTTCCAGTGATTACAGTTAATATATGGGCTATGCCAGTCTTTGTTTTAATACACTATTTTGTTATAGGCCTTGAATTTGCTAGTTTTATGAGAGAAGATATTTAAATGTATAATATTTCAGCGATCTTGCTTTAGGCTATTCATGAGTTGGGCCAAGTAAAATATTTTATTTCAGATTTAATTTTATATTGTGCATTATTTGAATGCTAAATAAATATTTTCATAGTTTTGTAACAGATTTATTCTTTTAATAATTTGATAATAATTTCTTTTGGTGTTTCGGTTTCGGTTTTCGGCCAAGTGTTTCCATTTTCGGTTTTCGGGTTTGGCCAAAAAAAATAATTTCGGTGCATCCCTACTTTTTGCTGTAAACTCAAAACTAGTCCTGGAGCAGCTATGGCACTATTTCAGCAATTCCCGGTCAGGACTTTAGAAGTTGTTTTTAAAGCCTTGGATTATATTAGCAGTTCCCAAAGAGATTAGCACTGCCTGGCCAGGCGACCACTTTAGAGAAAAGCAGAAAAAAATCTGTCTTACTTGCTTTTGTACTTGTTAAGAGCATCAAGGATGAGCTGGCCTCTTTCTGAGGGAGGGGTATTGGTGAGCTGTTGAAAACAACAACAACAAAAAAGAGAAAAGAGTGTAAAGAGAAAAACCCAGCCTGTGATGCAGTGCTATATGAAATGTTTCCTTAGCTTGGTGTCTTGAGCTGTCACTTCTGAATGAAGACAAATGAGTCACACAGCGCTTCTGCTGTAGCTGTTAAGGCCCTCAAACAGCAGTGTGGCTAAATTAGCTGTGATGTTTTTGTCATACTATACATGACAGAATAGCAAACAGCAGAGCAATTTGACAATACAAAAGTGGTTGCTTTTGTCCACTTGTACTTAAAAGATCCTTTCTGTTGAGATATTTAAGTAGCCACAACTACCAATTATATGAACGATCAAGTAGACTATCACACTTGTATTGCGCCTGCACTGTTTTCTGAAAGCATTATCTGGCTGTGTGACCTTGCCCAGCTGGAAATGATCCCAGTTGTTGCTGATGAAGCTGAGGATCTCCTCCAGTTCAAAGTATTTTTTCTTACTCTGCACTCCCAGGTTATACAGGGCAAGATGGACCACATCCACCCTGCCAATGAGAGACAGTCAATTAAGAAACTATTTGAGAAGAAAGAAAGGCTTGTCAGCAGAAATGTAGAGGTGATTTAATGCCAGTTAGACAGAGAAGCAAAAGTTTAAGAAGCCTTAATTTCCTGGACAGCCTCAGCCAAAATCTACATAATCTGTTACATGCTGTATAGAATCCAAATTAGAATACCTCTTCAGCTCAGAGATTAAAAGCATTTAAACACTGAGACCTTCCTGGCAGGATAAAGCTTAAATCAGGGATTCTGAACTTTAAAAGCCAGACATACACTGTTAAGGCCTTGCACACTCCACCACTTTAATGGAGTTTCTCTTTTACATAGGAAGGCAATAAAGCAAAAAATGTGACCATATAATGGTCAGTAACAATTTAAGATGGATAACATATCTGCTGCTCAGAAGGTATGCATGAAGTAACTGTCCACTAACATGTGATAAAGTGTTGATCATTAGTCCATCTTTCCATTGCTGTTACTGATTCCAAAAGCAAATCTCAAGTATCTCTTGATAGTGATTGCCTATATTCATTCGAGCCTTTCAATCATCACTGCATATGCAATTAGGCCTGTCACGATAACAGATTTTGCTGGACGATAAATTGTCCCAGAAATTATTGCGATAAACGATAATATTGTTATAAATAAACAAAACAACCAAAAACAATAAATAAAATGGACTCTCAGACAATCAATATTAAACATTAGGCTCAGACAGGGAAAACAGGCAAAACTGCCAGTTAGGACCTTTGTAAACAAAAAGTGCTAAC
>JBBPCY010000018.1:16235804-16246193 GCA_037974405.1 Brachyalestes nurse
AGTGTTAGACGACCAAGCGTCTTTTCCAAAAGGCAAATATTCCCCTTCAGAGTCAGAATAGGTGAATAACATTCACAGGACACCATCACAGGACTTTTTATTAGCCATTTTGGCGTTCTTTTCTCAAAAATCTCACCCGTTTACTCGCGCGCTGTGAACAAAACTGCGCGCTCTGGCTGCTCACGCAGCAGTGACTCGGCACTCGGTTCCCTCGCTGTCTACTATTAATTTTGAATAGGAAGATGACGTAATTTTGGTCTTGACGCCAACTAGTGATAGGGAATACAAATGCTGTTTCACATGATATTTGTAACTTTATTCATGATGACATCTTGTCGCAATTCTGCGACTTTGGCGCTTAAAGGGTTAATTATACAAAAAACAACAACAAACAAACAACAAAAAATGAATCAAATGTAAAACACAGCTTATGTTATACTTTGATAGGGGAGGGAGAGAGAGAGAGAGAGAAAGTTTTGCAAGGATCTCCTGCAGAAGTATTATGATCACCTTAATTGGCTAATATGACAATAAGTCAAGCTTGGGACTTTTAATTAGCCTGAAATGGTTGTTTTGATTTTGCGAATGTGAGCCATTACAGTTTGGATATTACAGTTTGGATAGGCAAGGTTATTCCCATGGAGTATTACGCTAGCCAGTGTACTTGTTAAAACAGACCTACGTTAAAAACTGACCTCCCATAGATGGCTCTCTTCAGTCTTCACTGTTTTCAGGTGTGTTGCATGTGATAAGCAAAGAAGCTTTTTTTCTCCCCCCAATTTCAAATACTTTTCAAATCTACACAAATCACATGGTCTATTCTGGATTAAAAACAGTGGTTTCCACCAAAAAGTGAGAAGTTTGCATCCCTATTACACGAAAGACAATGCAACCTAAGACAATTATGCCTAATTTTAATAAAATGTAATTACATAACTAGATTTGAAAGACAGCCTTCTGACGTCTTAGCTTTATTTGACATACTAACGTTTTTGCCACAATTTATTTGAAAAACTGAGCTCTTGAGTATGTATGTCAGCACTCACCTATCTCCAAACATCATGGACTCTTGCAGGCATTGTGTGCAAGCCTCGTGAAACCACTGCTCACAGCGGAAACACTGCAGCATTTTCAGATACCATCTGAGGGAGATGGAACAAAAAGATAAAAGAATCTACTTTGCACTATGTCTTAGGTAGAGCCATTATAAATTGCACAATTACAACAATACCAAATCAAACAGCAAAACAAGGAAATTGGAAATGGCAACACAGTGACAAGCATAGCAGGTCAGCTTGGTTTTGCCTGGTCGATCTCTCTTTGTCTCCCTTACTGAAACAAGCAGAGCATAGACTCCGAAGAGATCACAGCAGCCTTATAGCCTAGCCATTAGTGGGGGTATATTTCTGGAAGCTGGGTCATGTATTAGAACGAGAGGAAAAGAGTGGATGAAACATTGAATGATAGGTAAAGGGGAAAGACCAGGAGAAAGTGAGAGAGAGGGGAACAGAGAGAGATTGTTAGATAGCAAAGAGAGACAGACATTGAGAAAGAAAGAAAGGACTGCTGCAGAATTTCAAATGCACAGCAACGCACATAAATTCAAATGTCGACGGTGTGGTATATATATATATATCCCGCTGTCGCTGGGATACTGGTAATTGAGTACTGTTAGTTTACTATTACACTATTAGTTTACGCTTTTCAACTTTGTTTTACCTCTACGAAATACCTCTGACAGCAAACTAATGACACATATTTTTAACTTCACCTTTTTTTAAAACTATACATATTTGAGCATATTACAGACCAGGTTGGCTTTTTCGCTCGATGATAGGTAGGGTTGGTGGCAGAGGGAAGTGAAACATACTATTAGTATTGTTTTTCTCCACCCAGTGGGGCATGGTAATTAAAAATCAGAAGCAGTCTAGGTGATGTCTACTGAATTCGGTTGTGGTGAGGAAGGTACTTTGTAGCAATCCATTACTGCCAGCAGAATGTAAGTAACGCAATTAAAAGCAGTTTGCCCACTGTCATTACAAGCAGAAGAACAGTAATAAAACACATGCGGGTTAAATTGAACCAGGTACTAATAAAATGTATGTGGCGCTGTAAAATTACAATTGGCAATTCAGACAGGCACTGCATCATTGAAGAACATGATATAAAACTAAAAAGACAAAAAGTTGAGAAAAGCCTAAAAGTGTCCTTTACTATCTCCGTCAACCTTAGTGGGGGGGGTGGTAGCAATCGGGGCACAACTATAGTTTTACAAACAGGCAAAAGTTGTTGAAAATCAAGCATGTTTCGTTTAAGTTATATAATGAATTTTGTTTAATACGGCCAGGATTTATAAGGTTCCATTTGAGGGAGGGAGAGGAAAGGTAGAGAAAGAAAGAGAGACTTAGAAATTGAAACAAATGAAAAGGAAGTGAAAAATGGCCAAACCAAAGATGTGTGTAAAATGAAAACTAGAAAAACAAATAAATGAGTGAGGAGAGGAGGGAGGGGTAGTGAAATAGAGGCAGCAAGAGACGGAATGTGTGTTGTAGTAACTCACTCTCCAGGTCCACCGCAGTAACAGTAGCACTGCTGGTGATTGGTGCGATGTAGTGAGTCCCACTCCAGCTCTTCTGTGTTGTAAGTGAGGACCTGTTTCATGGCTTGCAGAGCTTTGGCTATAGGGCCCTTCTTCAGAGCACCCCCTTTCTGTCAGAGGGAAAAATACACATGTCAGCAAGAGAGACTCTGGCCTCATTCAGTCCACCTGCCAAAGAGTTACACTATGAGAAATTCTACTCCGCCAGCTAGAGTAAGTACCTCAATGCCGTCACTGCAAGATTATGCGCTTGTTATGAGGCCTGGGCAGGTGGTATGGAAAAGAACAAAATGGGATCCGGTAGTCCAGAAAATATTTACAGCTGTGGTTTGCACCAGATATCAGTTTAAAGCTCTGGAATGTTCTGGATAACTATTATGAAGCCTGTCTATAGCATAAAACTGTAAGGATAAATTAATTGAAAACATTAAAACAGCTTTCAAAATTTCCTAGTGTACTATTATAAAATTGGGTTAATACTTAACTACCTACGGTCATTATCAGCTTCCTGTACATTGCATGAAAAGAAAAGGCATAAAGGCACACTCACTCTCACAGCTAAGGCAAAAATGCACTTCCTGCAGAACCATGGCGAAAGGTCAGCTGAACTCTCCACCTGTGGCACATGGCACAGTTGGTGGTAGCCTGACAGAAGAAGATGGAGAGCAAAAAACAGGAAGAACGTTTGAAAAACGGGTTGTCGCGAAGCCAGTCTGAGCTGTAAATACATGAAGAGTGGAGCCACAGCGTGAACTAATCCCTCCGAGTACAGAGAGAGAGCCAGCTGCAGGTCCCCTGTGAGTCATTACATGCAGAGCAGTCTTAGCCTCCGCCTCATCACTGAGGCTCAAAATACTCCTGTTTCCTCTGCTGACTATATGGATTCTTACACAGACTAATGCCACAGTTATGTCCCAGTTTGAAATGCATGGCTACAAAAACACATGACACACTAGTCGGTTTTCCACATCATTAAACCAAATAATACTATTGATTATTTTAGTTATCAAGCAATCTGGTTATTTTGCGCAATCGAGAGGTTACAAAAAAGGCCAAAACACAAAAAATGCAGTTAACTGAAAAATGACAAACCATGCATAGCCTATTAAAGATTTCAAAATACTTTTTGGAAACAGGCAAAGCTGGGAAGCCTTAAAAAACACATTAACCCCTTTAATTGCCAGGATCTGCCAGCAGGTCTAAACTTCTGTTTTCAGTTGTTTCACTACATTTGAAAAATATAAACACTCAAAAGCATAACATACATAAATAAAAGTGCAAGTTAAACAGTTTCTATGTATAGTGCAGGGGAATTTAAACTACACAATATCATCTTGCAAATGACCAACAAATCAGGTACCTTTTTTACCCAGTTTAACTAGTCAGTCCTATTTAGTCTGGTTAACATGTAGTGCACTTTATACCCTAATCCTAACCCTAACTACATAACTCAAAGACAGTACAAACATATTCCAGCATCTTATAGCTCAAGCTGTAACTGCTTTGTTGGCATTTGGTAGAGTTGATAGTTCCCAAGCTACTGCCATCTCCGTGTAAAAACGGGCCAAAAAATAAACAATCTGCACTTTGAATACGGCGAAGTGACTCACCTATTCCACACTTCCCACAGATAAGGATTTTATTATCGGAAACCATAGTCATCTCAGAGCACACAGAGCATTTGGGCTCTTCTCCCGGGACGCCGGCTGAGTTCCACACAAAAACCACCAGAGTTATTCAGTGCAGTTACATCCCATGTCATACCGTACATACCACAGTGCACACAAAACAAACCAAACAAAACAATAAATAGCTACTGAGATCAGGATTACATTTACTCTTATGGTGTTACATTAACTCCACTGGACATCACTTAGCACTGGTTAATGTGAGAGCAAATTAAATGCACAGCTAAGGTACATGCACAGATCATTCTTATGGCCCAACAGAAACAGTCCACAAGATTACACTGCACTGCACAGCAGTACTGTTAGAAAAGAAAGTAAGACTCCCTACCATGCTGTATGTCCTTCCACAGCACCCAGAACTTGGAGTTGTCTTCAAATGTGACAAAACAGCTCTGCTTTGAAGAGCTTATCTACAGCATGACAAGAATGAGGATGAACATATAAAACACAACATTCTACTCATGCATTACTGCCTAATACAAGACATGAGACATACATTTTGCAACTCACAGCACATATGCTACAAATACTGCACTGGTTGTTTTGTTCTGAGACTCAAAGAGGTGAATTAAAACCATGCGTGCTGTCAACGTACTTCACAAAACTGTAACACACTGAACATTACTGTTGAATACATATATCATATGGTATGCATTTTGCCTGTTACATAATTCATGAGTAAAACAAAGTTATGCATGATCCTGGGTATGTGGCGGTCCATGTACTGCACATAATCTTTCAGTTTACTTATATTTGGGCTTATGTAATACATATTTGAAGCAAGTAAATGTAATACATTTACACTAACACCCTATGTACATAAGTAGAATCACTCAGTCAGGTTAGTTCAGACATCTCCATGAGCACCATTGCACCTTCAATGGTCTTTTGTGGAATGTTTGGGGAAGGAAAAAGTTTCAAATGTAAGACACCTTGCATCTATAGCTTAACAATTTAGAAAAAAAATATGTTTCAAGGTAAAACTTTGTCTCAAAACTATTATAAAACAAGGATTTAAGTAATGTATATGTAATGAATATCATTTCTTGCAATAATCCTCTGTGATGCAGCTTTTAGAGGCATTAAACATGTTGGATATCTGACTCCCATCACCACCACCGAGAACAGCTCTCACTCAGTAAACTTCTTTACTTCTCTGGGTCCTTTATACCATAATGATAGTTATGCAGATGTTCACAATAACTTTTTTGAGGAAAATTATTTATTTACTGCTATTCCTGTTATTCCTACTGAACCCACTGTCAGAAAACTTTACTGATCCTGGAGGAAATCAATAAATGCAGTATTTCTTGCAAAATACCAGATTTACAACATACTAAGGCTTAATAATGCAATCTGTAGTAAGAACACTGCTGTAAACAGGTGCATCCTAACATTTCCGATGATACCAACTCACCCTATGGATCTTCCCCAGGTAGTAGAGGCCGTCAGACCAGCGGCAAAGAACGTACTGCCCCCCAGTCAGCTTGCTCTCCAGGTCACGGCAAGTTTTCTCACATTTGGGCAGCAGACGCTTGGTATCCAGCTCCTCCGGACCCACAGACAGGTAGCTGTCCCGGTAGGCTCCTTCCAACATACTGATCACACAAACCTACAGTCTCTAAAGAGAAACAGCCACACAGAACTATCAGCTCCTGGTCCATGGTCCATGACCTGAGCATCATACCAAATAATCTGAATTAAACCTTCAACTTTCCCTCAGTAACCTTAGGCATACAAGTCATGTGCTTAATGTCACTTTATCATATGATAAGTCTGTTTAAGCATCAGTTGGACCTACCCAACACTGTTCAGACCTCCAGAGCAGTGGGCCACAAGCAGCTTTTAACTAACTTACAGAATGTACATTCAGCCACAAACGGTCCACTATAACTTAGTGGTTTTGATTCACTTCGCAAGAGCAGAAAAAGTGTTAAGAGACGAAAGTACCTCCTCTGTGGAGATGCAGGGACTGTTGGATGACTCAAAACTGGCCAAGAAATGAGTGAAACCAAAAGCAGCAGAGACACAGCCCCGTTTCAGAAACGATGTAAAGTAACTTAACGTTAACTCACCAACGGACTCTTTTTCACCTGTCCTCAGAAGGTGGTGTGTTAAATACGTCCTTTACACAAAAACCCAGCCATAAGAGAATAAAGTGAGCCCTTTCTCGAGCTAAGCTAGTGGAAAATACTGTAAGTTGGAATGGCCCTCCTCCATGCATACTAGCCCCCACTGCAGCAGCTTCCTAACTCTCCTGCACTATATCAACCAACTTCACTCTCATTTTGAGAGCAGTTATGCAGAGAGACGTAAAAAGTCCACTTTAAACTATTATCTCCAGCCATAAAGCTCAACAGCCTGTCTAAGACCAAGGACGATTCTGCTAACTAACCTCTGCAAAAATAATGAAAGGTTTGGCTGCAAATTGAAATTTCCAGCAAATCAGAGCAAATCAGCAAATTAAGTCTTCTTTAGCACATCAAGCTAACAACTTTTTCCCTCCCTGTTTCAAAAGAAGCAACTCACGCCAAGTTTCGCTGTAAGTTAGCACAGAGAAAAACTGCCAAAACTGACGAGTTCTGAGGGAAAACTTGTTCTCTTCGTCTTAAAGACAGAGTCTGAAGATAAGTTGAAATGTCACACAGTAATGTACCGCGCATACAAAAATACGGATAAACAGTCAATAGGCAAACACAACCTCCTCTTATTATAGCAAACAGAGAGAGAGGGAGAGAGAGAGAGACAGATATGCAGTGAGGTTCAGTTTGAATTGAGTTTACAGTTAGCCCGTTAGCTGCTGTAGTTCAAATCCCTCTCCCTCTTTACCGTGCAGACTTCTCTCCTCTCCCTCAGGGGGATAAAGTTATGCCAGACGTGTCCAACTCGCTGTACAGTCTCCCATCCGTGCTGGAAAGTTGGTTTTCTGCTCCCGTTACGGTTCTGCTGGCCGTGCAGGGCTCAAACTGCGTCTCTGCGAGGCGCCATTTTTTCACCTTTTCCCGCGAATCATTTACGTTTTGCTTATGTAATTAAGACGCCCGGCCCGTCAGGAAGAGAGGCTGTTCTCAGAACAGCAGTAACTCAAGGCTGAAACCAGACAGAGATACAACACCTAACTCAAAAACAGCTCCCAGATCAGCTCCGAGCTATTATAATCATTATTTAAATATATAATAAGGGAGTTTAATAAAGTTTTCTTACTCAAATATGCTGGGCATTATTTCAGAAAATAAAAATGGACAAGGACAGCATAAGTCTCCCAGTTATTATAATGGTCATATAAATATAATACTAAAGGAGAAGTTTTCTGGCTCAATACGATGCTAGACATCATTTAAGAAATTAAAAAAGCGCTAGGAGAGCATAAGCAATACATCTTCTCTAAGTTACCTCTTTGGCTTGAAGGGCCCATATCCGAGTTTTTCTTTCTCTTTTTACTTTGCGTTTGTCTTGTAGAGTTTTCCTATAAAAATAAAAAAATGAAGTTTTCTTGTTTAATACACTGCTGCACAAATAATAATGGACTGGGACAGCATAAGCAATAAACTTAAGCTACCACTTTGGCTTGAAGGGCCCATATCCTAGTTTTTCTTTATTATTCTTTTATTTTTGGCTTGTTCTTATGTAGAGTTTTCTTGCTCAAATATGCTAGACATCATTTGAGCAAATAAAAATGGACTAAGAGAACATAACCATGAAATAGGCTCCCAGTTGTTATAATGGTCATATAAATTAAATTATAAAGGATTTGTTGCATGTTTTCTTGCTCAATACACTGCTGGACATCTTTTGAGAAAAACAAAAATGGACAAGGAGAGCATAAGCATGAAATAGTCTCCCAGTTATCATAATGATAATAAAAATGTATGGACTAGGAGATCATAAGCAATAAAGTTAGGATACCACTGGCTTAAAGGGCCCATATCCTTATTTTTCTTTTTTGTTTTTTGTATTTTTTGTTATGTATTTATGTAGAGTTTTCTTGCTCAATATGCTGAACTTCATTTGAGAAAAGAAAAATGGACTAGGAGAGCCTAAGCAATTAAACTAGGCTACCAGTTTTGTTTAAATCCTAGTTTTTCATATAATACATTTTTAAAATCATTTTTTCATATATGTCTTATGTACCGCTAAGTACGTCATTGTGATTTAATGGTCAAGATGAAGTTAAATTAACAGTATATTATGTGCAGTATGGTATTTAAAATATAGAAGTAGTGACATGAAAACGTCAACTCTGAAATGTAAAGATTTTTATAATGACCATATACAAACGTAATAAAGGAAATGTTTTCTCATTCAATACGCTTGACATCATTTAAGAAAATAAAAGTGGACTAGGAAAACATAAGAAATAAAGCCAGGCTACCAATTTTGTTTAAAGGTTCCGTATTGTAGTTTTTCGTTTTATTGTTGTTTTTCACATTTGTCTTCCACTTATGTACCAGTAAGTACATTATTCTGCCTTAAACATCAACCTGAAATTAAAACAAAGGTGTAATATGTGTGGTATGGTATATAGTAGTTGTGATTTGTGTTACTGATTGTGCCTCACCCAAAAACGCAGCAACCTTAGTATCAGTGGGCGGGGCTAATAGGCTCTTCACTGTACTGACATCACAAATCAGTGTATTAATAAAACTGTTTTTGCAGCTTAGTTTCCGTGTGTGGGCTGTATGGACTGAGAAGTGAGTCACGCATTTAGAAACTTGAACAATGTTAATATGCTTCAGCAGAGTCTTTTATTTAAAAAGGTGAGAAAATCCGGTTCCTAATAATAAGGGTTTATTTGGTGATGCATTGAGTGTATAATAAAACGACTTTTATTTTACATGACTACAGTAACGTACATGTAGAAAGAAGAATGAGACCTGATCTAAGATGAGTGTCAGTATTGCTAGTCCACTGATACACTAGAGCCAATAGCTTATACCAAAGTATATATGTTGAATTTACTCGATTGAAACATTAACATTCATTTCCACATTAATGTATGATAATGACACTGTAACTAAGATTAAATACAAACCTGTATTGGTGTGATGTACCAACTGCACTATCCTTATAAAGGGGTTATAAAGCTCCTAAGATTGTCTATTAATGGTTAACAAATAGGTCAAAAAATCTTTTATAAGTAGTTATAACAGAAATAAAGGGCAGTTGTTACTCATTAAATAGTGTGCTCTCATTCATCTATAGTGTTAAAGCTCAGATCTTGCTGGTTATTTGTCTTCTCCGTCAGTGTTAGACTGGTCAGTTTTAAAAAAATTAATTACATAGAAAACCTCACTGTTACCTTTGCGTGTGTGTTATAACTGCTTGTTAATGCATCATTAATTTCATTTCAAACCATTCATAAATCTATAAACTCTATAAATCTATAAACTGTAAAGTTACTTCATTCAAATGGAAAAGATGTACTGAACTGAGGCAAGTTTGTAACATCACCTGTTTTCATTACATGATAAATGTGTTTTAAATTTGCACAGTTGATTTGTACCAACCAGAGCTTATCAACTTAACTTTTCCACTGGAATCTTTTTTATAACCATGTGACATTTGAATAAGACCAGACTGCCCCTTCTGTCAGGTGGACAAGCCCATTCAGTCATTTCATTGCTTTTCTGATGATTGACCACATTCCCAGCCTACAGCAGTTTGGCCCCGCTCACTCAACGCTGAGGCTGCTGCGTTTAAGGTGAGGTGCAATTAGAAGTGACACAATTCAGCAGTGTTGGGAGTAACGCATTACAGTAACCAAATACTGTAATGCATTGCTTTTTTGCTGTAACGCGGTAATGTAAGGCATTACAGAAAAAAATTGGTAATGTTTTACTCAAATGTCAGTAATGCGCATTACAATGCATTTTTAACCCGGAATGAAGTGATGGTTTTTTTATTCATACAAATTCGCCAAAATCACCGCGAGATCAGCAGAGGAGAAACGTCAGCGCAAAATATTTCACTTCTTGTAGTCAGACAGAACAGAGAGATTAATGAACCTGCAACTGATCTAATGTCTGATAGTACTGTTTTTAACCATAAGCCTAGCTCAGTCAGATACCACATCACCTTCCACTGGCTGTGTAATGAGCTAAT
>JBBPCY010000018.1:16248658-16262271 GCA_037974405.1 Brachyalestes nurse
AACAAATTACTTTGAAATGACAGTAACAAGTAATAAATAATGCATTACAGTTTTGAAGTAACTTGCCCAACACTGCAAATCAGTCATAGTGTAGAAAAACACTGCTATGCTATACATACAATGCTACACATATTATACGGTCATTTTAATTTCAGGAGTGTCTTATGACCAGGCAATATGCCAAAGTACACATGACTAATAGCAGATCTGGCTTACATGGATGATTATTAGCTCATTGTTGCCACAAGGTGTGATGCAATGCATCAGATGTCACCTCTTACTTTCTAATAAATACCTCTAAACACCAGCTCTACTAAAGATCTTTCCCCATGCTGAGAATACAGGAGCAGCCCATGCTTTACTCCTCATCACACACTGATGAAACCACAATTGTTCAAAACTATTCAGACAGCCCTTCCAATTAGTGTAATCAGTTACTTAAAGGTGCACCAACTGAAGACATTTGTGCGAACACAACTTGTCTAATCTCCATATAAAGGATTACCAATAGACTGGGACACTCTGGAGAGCCTAAACCCAAAGCCAATGCTATTCACTAAATGTCATTATCTGTTAAACCACCATCATGTGGTTTTGAATAGCCCCGACAGCCTTGTTTATGTTATTATATCTTTGTCATCTGTGATTCATACAGTGTTAAACTGATAAAAAAAAACAAATAAAATAAAATGTGAAATTATCCAGACATGATTTTTCCAGGAAATAAGGCTGAGCAGGTCAGGCTATTTCTGACTAAATACAAAAAGACATCATTTCAGGGAGCTCTTAAAGTCTAGGGCCAGATTCACATGCGTTATAAAAAAGAAAATTGTCTTAAATGAGCTTTTTTGCCCTTAACTTAATGTTTAAAAAGTTACAGTAGCTTTCATTTCAACGTCGTACTATTCTTTATTTGTCTTATAACATTTCTTTTCAGAAAGAATCCAAGAACAAGTTATATACCTGAACATAACTACTTACCTTTAAAAGTGCAACTTCTAAACAAATGATATGAAATAGTCCTCAAATTATAATAGTTATAATACACATAAGAAGACAGTTCATTGTTCTTTCATTTTCAATGGTCATTTAAATAGAATTATAGTTCATTTAGCTCTACCATTTAGTACCCTTACATAAATAACCTACAGCTTACAGAAAGAAATATCTGAGAACTTCTTTTTCTCCTTTGTGTGTGTCTTTTTTTTTCTTTTGAGAACTGCAATTAAGAACAGCCTTTCTTTGCCTTAAGATCTTCTCGCAGGTTTTGTCTTAGGAAGGCTTTCGAGAATCCGGCCCCAGCAGGTCTGCGTTTCTTTTCCATTCAATTAATTGAAACTCTATGAAAGGATTACACCTTGGGGCTGTCAGTTCCACTGAGACATGTTGCAGAAATACTCTTTCAGTCACTTGCTGTATGATTTCATTGTAGGTCAAAGCACAGTAGAAGAATTGCTCTTGGTAATTTCAACACAAATCACTCCTCACAACCCTAACGAGACCTTGTTGCAGCATCGTAGGAGGTAGAAAAGGGATGGGTGCACTGAAAACCCTCCCACTGAACTCATGTAAGTACATTCCATGTGAATGAAATGTTACACAAGAATCATCTTTAATTTGCTCTTTTTTGCCAGCTGTGTAATATTTATGTGGAACTGGACCGAATGATCTAAAGCATTGTTTGTCTTTTCAGTTTGAGGAACATGAGTCACTCAGAGTGGTCCTAGATCCACTCGCACCAACAGCATGGTCAACATACCTGACAAGGTATGAGCAATACCTTTCTTATCCAATATCAATATTTTTAAAAAGAAATTTAAAAACGTAATATAGGTGCATAAATGATATTGGCTTGTTTTTTTCACTTACACACTTAATATTGTACTTAAAACTGTTGGGAAAATTAAACACAAACTTTAGTTGACAAATCTAAAAAACTAGAGTAACAATCTATAGTAAAAAAAAACCTTTATTTAAGTTTGAGTCATTTTTCCAGTGCTATTCGCTATTTGCTACAATCATATTGAGCATCAAGTATACATTCAGTTTTATAAAAAGATAAATAATGAAAAATAAAACACTTGGTATATTTTCAGACAAGGATACATTTTCCAAAGGGTTGGTCAATATAACAGTATAACAATGCAGAGCGCTTTCCATGTAAAAATGATTTCACCTATAAAGGTAAATAAAAGAATTTGCTGGCTTTTTACCAAATCTCTAATAGTGAGTGAAGAAAACATCTATCTGCCTTCTGGATATTAGCTTGGTCATATGGTTCTAGAAAAATACTTTACTTAGTGTAGAACCTTTTTAATACGTTTTTTTTCACATTCATACATTCTCATTTAGCAACATGATTCATTCTTATGAAAGGTTCTTTAGGGAACCTTTAAAAATAAGGGAGGAAGGAAAGTTCTCTGTCATAGAAGAAACATCTTAGGTTCTTTAGACAGTCTTGTTTAATGTGATATTAACCTTTAAAGTTTAAAGATGCTCTACATCCTACAAGGTTCTTAAAAGAACTCTTTAACTGGTTCAAGACCTTTGCATGGAGGTCCTCCATGTCTTTAAAGGGTTCTCATTTAAGTGACTGTGAAGAATCCTTTAAAATGATAACAAACCAGTGTAAAAGAACATGTCAATAGACGGTTCTTTAAAGATTCATTTTTGCAGATGTGTGAGTGTGAAGAACCTTTTAAGTTTTAAGTTTAAAACCTTCACATAATATAAGTGTTCTTGACGGATCGATTTATAGAACCTTTATGTTATGTGTCCTTAAAAGGTTCTTCACACTCAGACACCTCATTTACAAAAACGGTTACTGAGGGAACTGAAAGTGTTCTTCTATGGCAGTGCTCAAAGGAGACTTTTTGAAACAGTTCTTTTTGAGAGTGCAGTAAGACCACGGCTTGTATCCGGCACTGATACCAGCACCGTATCCTCACAAAAGGGGATTTCATTTGTGGTTTCTGCAGTGAAAACGTGGACGCAAACAGAGTACATTTGAAAGAATTTGCATTAAATAAACAGGAAATGATCACTGGTGGACTGAATTGACTGCACATCATGAAGCGTTCCCTCCATCTGATTGTTTGTCTCTGATCAGTGGAGGGAGAAGACAGAAGGAAAAGAAGTTTCTATTCATCACAAATAAATAAATGTGAAAAACTGAATATCAGAGGAAACCTGGAAAGGTGCTGGGTGTGTCATATAGGTGGTCCAGTGGTTAAGACACCCATGGTTTATAATCCCATTTTACAATCCCTCCTGTGGGCCTTCACATGAAGGCTATATGCCACATCATTTTAAAGAAACAGTGAACAATGATCTAAAGTGTGTAAAATCTTAAATATGCAAATGTAGAATACCAGCATTACATTTCAGTTGGAACATGTTTTACAGTGCTATTTGCTATCATTATTGTCAGTACAAGATCCACATTCAGTTTAGTAAAAAAGATAAATATTGAACACAGAAGATTACATCTCTAAAAACTATTTAACTTAGTTTAAAAAAATCTGCCTGCTCTTTATCAAACCTCCAATAGTAGGTTAACAGAACAATACTCTGTCTTACATTCAGTCGATGTATTATCAATTTCAGTCAAGCCAGCATTTGTATGCAGCCAGGTCACACACATCAAATCTCCAAATTCTTTTTAAGAGTGTTGAGCAGACCTGGTCTCTTCCCTCTGGCCACCCCCCCACCCCTCTCAGGAAGAGTCCACCACACACTTGATAAAGAGCGTGTCGTCTTTGAGGTAGGCGTGCTTGGGTGAGCGTAGCTTTCCCAGTGGACAGAAGAGGGGGCAGCCGCTGGCCACGTTCATTTCTGTGACGGGTCGGTGGAAAGACACGGAGCAGGGATCAGGACGAAACGCGTCAATCACGTGCTCCCTTTGGTTCTGATCAATAAGGAAGAACGTCACCTGGAGAAACCAAGAGTTCCGGTAATGTAGGGTTAAAGGAGATTCAACACACCACAGCTAGTATAACACTTCTTCACCTTCAAGAAGGCAAGGTTACTCTTAGCAGCAACAAATCTTGCTTTCATTTGAAGAAGTTTTTCTCAACTCATGGTGAAATTCTGTGTGTGAAGTAAATATATTACTTTGATTTGAATTGGATGAAAAATGCAAACTGGAACTGTTTATTTTAAATGTTATTTGTAACTAAACTCTATACTTTATCAATGCTGTTGGAACAAAGCCTTGATATAATCATTTTAGGTAGCACAGCAACAGGACAGTAGTAACTCCACTGTGGAGTGAGTTTTATGTGCAGTTAATACATCATTTTGTTTAAGTATGCAGAATTGTGTGTGCAGATACACAACGGTATATAATTTCATGTCAGTTCAGTATTGAATGAGCTACTAGGGAAAGCTTTAGGCTTGGACTTTACTCGTTAAAATGAACAAAACAAAATAATTAAATGGTTCATTGTAATTATTTATATAGCAATTAATCATGAGCTAAAACGTCATACAAGGCCTATGTATAGTCTCGGGAACAGCTTGCTAAAAGGCACTCATTCTTTCAGTGTCCTACCTTGTGCTTAAAGGGCCATGAAAGAAGTGGGTCATAGTCTCCTTTCATAATGACAAAGAAAAGAGAGATGTGTGTCCCTTTCCCCGCTCCATCTCCGTACATGTACAGCCGCATGCACACTTTAAACCCGTACCTGGATGTATAAAAAGCTGGAAGACAGAGTGCCAAATTACACAGTGCAAACCCATATTCGTGCTTTTTGACTCCTATTCAGAACAAGTTGACAAGTAAACGAGTTTCACAAATTCATCATTCAAACATCTTTCTCTGCTTTCTGCTATTTTCATGTAGATCTGTGTGCTGCACAGCACTGAGAGCCTATTGGCAGTGTGTAAGTGAGGGTGTGTGTGTGTGTGTGTGTGTGTACCTGGAGAGTATTGATTGCTCCTCTGCCCTGTGGCTGCCTCTCTCAGCTTTTGACTGACATCACAGATCCTCCAGAGGAAGGTGCCGTCGTAGGAGACGTCCTGCTGCGCGCTGATGCTCTGCTGTAACGAGGCGATGTGCATGTCTTTCCTAATCAGTCTCTGCTGCTGCTCTGCTACCTGAAAAACGCACCGCAAAACCGCAGAAAAGCCGTCATTTACGAGGACTGTCAGAGGGGGGTATGTTTTCTAATACAGTGGCAAAGATGGCCTTGAGATGCTGCACATCATAAAGGCATGTCCTCTAAGGTGTCATCATTTATGCATGTGTTGAAAACATCACACTGTAATACTGTTCTAGTCTCTGGAACATTTTAACATAATCTATCTATGAATCTATATATCTATCTATCGTCGTTATATGGACAAATGTATTGGGACGCCTGACCATTACACCAACAAGGACTTAAATGACATTGCATTCATTTTTAATATGGAGGTGGTCCCCCCTTTGCAGCTATAACAGCTTCCATTCTTCTCAGAAGGCTTTCTACGAGATTTTAGAGAGTTTCTGTTGCAATTTGTGCACATTTATGCGGTCGAGGGCTGGCGTTGGATGAGAAGTCACAATCTTTGTTTCAGTTTATCCCAAAGGTGCTGTATGGAGTTGAGGTCAGGGCTCTGCGCTGGCAGTCAGGTTCTTCCACACCGAACTCATCCAGCCATGTCTTTATGGAGCCTGCTTTGTGAACTGGGGCACAGTCATAATGGAATAGAAAAGGCTCTTCCCCAAACTGTGTCCACAAAGTTGGAAGCATGGCGTTGTCCAAAATGTCTCGGTCTGCTGAAGCATTAACTTTGCCCTTCACTGGAAGTACAGGGCCATCCTAAATTCCATAATTAAGAGGTGCGTCCTAATACTTTGTCCATAGTACATCTATCTATCTATCTATCTGTCAATTTGCCAGTCTGTTTGCCTGTCTGTCTATCTATCTAAACAAAGCAACTCTAGCTAGCAGGGATAACAGGCTGCTGAACGATGTGATAACGATGTGTCTTTAACACTTGGCTGCTTTGAGCCCTGGGAGGAGATATGAACTCACACCCTGCTTCTATTGTATTGATTAGAGTCACAAATAAAGAACACATCCGTTTATCCTGTTAGACACTGCATATAGAAATATAAATTACTGTAAAACCTAGTTTAACACACAGCTGCAGCAATGAAATAAATGCACTAGGAGGAAACAATCCTCTATAGTAGTTATTCTGCAACATGTGCTTCCATATTTGCTATTATTATCATGCACACTCAGAGGTGAGACAATCTCTTTTAATGAGCTTCTACACTAAAATCACAGAGGATCTATGAACAGGATGGACCTAATGGATTTGGAAAGTTCAAGGTGCTACACCTCCAACTCAGAGAAAACCACATACACAGATGTTTATGCAAAGGTGCAGAAGCGGTCTTTGTTTACCTCTTCAGCATTCAGCATGAATCTGATTTCAGATGAGGGGGCCATTATCCTACATCTTGTTTTTTGTGTGCGATTTATGTACCAAAACTACTCATAATCCATTTTGACACAAACATTTTCAACCTTTTTTAATTCCTAACAGGGTGTTTTTTGTAACTATGATTTATAGATTGATAAACGTAAATAATCTCTGTGCTGTCCAGTGTTATGCCTCATTCAGTCTGGTTTCCTTATAACTTCAGCATAAATGGCCAAGGTTAACCTGCCATAACCGGAATGAATGGATGTATATAAATGCAACACGATGAAACCAATGAATGCAAAATGGCATGCTTTACAGCTATATCCCTGGACTGTATGTACTAGGGAGTGTGAGATACATGTTGTACTTCAACAGTGGAAAAAGATTCCCTTCGAATAAACACTCTGGCTTTTTTTTAACCAGTTCTCTGTAGGTTGCATCTGTCAGTTACCGGATACAATATTTTGATGTGTTTCTTCGTATTTAGTTAAAGGACAACCTTCTTGATTCAAAAAAAGCATTTATAATTAAGTGATGAAGCAAAAAGCCATTGGCTTCTACTAAACATGCCTTTGGAGACACTGGGTTTTTTCTTTTCCTTAAACATAAGAAAGAGCTCTGAGACAAATCTAGCAGCAGGAATAGCTCTACTTTCTGGCCCTGCATGACATTACAAATGCAGCGTTGTTGCAGAGGCAAAATCCAGTCGACAAGACTGACAGGATATTTCAAGATGTTTCATATAAATATCAAGGATGTTTACACAGAAATGCTTTACTAGCACTGCAGCAGAGGAGAGATGGGTTACACACTGCAGTGTCTACCCACTGCAAAGAAACTGGTTATAATTCAGCCTGAGTATCGAGCAACAACTTCATATGACTGCATTGGAAAAGAGCACGCTGTTAGAAACCAGGATGAGGAGAGTAAAAGCTGTTAATACTTCATGAAGAACACTGTTGCAGAAACGAACTGTGGAGCCCTTCAGCAACAGTTTTATTGTCCTTAATTGACTTTCAACAAGAGATAAATAGGCGCTGACTGTTTTATTGCATTCCTTAGCAGTCTGTTACCATAATATGCTTTGATTTAGATTTAGAAAGATGCAAAAAACTGCATTCACTACTCTTAAACCAACAAAGAGCCAAAAGAGGGCTTATGCTGCTCCAGTTAAAGGACCCATATCATGGAGCATTTACTCCATACAGCCAGTACACGCAAAACAGCCTGCTTTCTTCACCATGGTTGGGATGTCATGATTATGCACACTTATGATATTTAAATGGTTTTATGTACCAAAAGAAATAATTATAATTATTTGTTAAATTACTGTTTTCCAACCTCTTCTTATCCTTCAGAATTGAACAGGCTGTTTTTGTTACTGTTCTTATGAAAATTTCTCTACTCTGTACTCTGCCTCTTTCAAAAACTGTCAAATGATAAAGCATCCAATTTCAGAGTGACTACTTTTGGCTTTAATCAATATCACAGACTAAAAACTAGGCCATTTCTGCTGTATAGTTTCCATATATGGATTGCATGACCCAGGGAGTGAATTGTGTATTTTTGACTTGAATAAAAAAACAGTGTTTATGTACCATTTTAAACTCTTTATTTCAAAACACCAATGTAAATAATACGAGAGGTTAAAGAGAGGTTAAAAAGTAAAAATCAATGATGACTTTTTCTGGTACCGGTTGTAAGGTAAAATGAATGGAAAACCACGAGTCCTTTAATTCTAGCTCAAGCCATGTTTTACAGTGAGAAATATGAGCAGAAATGGAACCTACCACAGTCTCTAAGTGCTGCACCACCTGCATGCTGTTGTGGTTGTCTCTCTCCAGCGCCACCACGTTCAGTTGGGTCTTCTCCACCTCTCGATTTAGAGCTGAAATGATGTTCTCCATGATCTGCAGCCTCTGCTGCAGGGCATGTAGCTGCTGGCCCACCTCCAGCTCAGCCTGGTCATCATGCAGACTCAGGGCCTTATCATTGGCCCCCATGTCCGCACCGTCTGTCTCCAGCTCTCTGTCAGGCTGAGGAGTGAGGGGGGCCGCATTCTGGCCTTGAAGGAGCAGGTCCAGAGCCGGGTACTGGACACTCCTCTCGGGTGGAGGAGGCACGGAGGTCTGGAGACCACTGATGGCCTCCAGGAGAAGCTGGAGATGAGCAGAAATGCTGCAGCTCTCATGCTCATGGACCTTCTCTGTGTTCCCCTTGGAGGCCAAGAAAGTGAGCGATTGTCATTGTTTTTGTGATGATCAGTATTATAGAACTGTTCTGAAATTTGACTGGCTAATCCTCATTTGAAGCCATTATACTATAACGCAGTAATTCACTTTGTCTCATGTCTAACAACATCCCCTAAAATCACTGTAATGGATGGCCCCTCGAGCATTGCTTTTATAAAATGCCAGAATACACACATGATTAACAAGTGATTAATTAGTAATAATAACTGCAATGACCAATTCTTTCACCAAGTATGTGCACAGTATATCAGGCAATCAGACTCATTTGTTTTATAATACTTACAAATAACTGAATTCTGTTTAAATATGTCAAGTTACATTGCTTGACAGCCACAAATGACTAATTTGTTCATAGTGAGAAAAAAGTATTGCAATTATTAGCAATAGTAATAAATAATTTATTGAACACAGTATTTTATTAGAATTGTTGCAATTTTATGGGGACAACAATAAACCTGTGTGTGGTTTACTGCTTTATGATCACATTCTTCTTCAAGCATTTAAATAGGACCATAATTTCTAAGAGCTGCTTTATTTTTCATATGTAATTGTTTTCTTTGTATTCTGTTTGTTGTTCAGTTGCAAAAAAATAAGCTGATTTATTTTTTAGTAACCTGCCTTTTGCAATCAAAGATGATTTACATAAAGTCTCTTTTTAATTATTATAATTACAAAGAATTGAAAAGAAAATATGAAAGATTATTCCCTTTCATATCTACACATCTAAACTGTCAGCTATTTAGTTTCTCAAATCAGTGCTGATTAGTAATTCTTAAGACCATGTTATTATAAAGTTACCTTAAAAGTGCATCCAACTTCCGAGAAGATACACAACTCTTTCCGCTTAGAAGCTGTCTGCTTGTTGTCCTTTAAAAATAATAAATAATGAATAAATTATTCCGTTTCATTTTGTTGTCCTAAATGCACATGTACCCAGAAATACACAGAAGCACACAAGCGCTATTTCTAATATCAATTTCCTAAGTAATACTTCTTCAAGAGAAAAAACTGGCCGGCCCTGGTTAAGGTCCAAAGTTATTAACAAATAATGTATTTATTTATTTTACCTTTGGTCGTTTCTCTGCTTTGGCAGACTTCTTGTCGCTTCCATTGGTACATGAATGCTTCTGCAAGGAAAAATTTAAGCTTTTAGAAACACATAGAATACAGTGGCAGTACAACTATTACGTTAACAAGAACAACAATATTATTATTAATAATAATTATAATAATAATCATAATAATAATAATAACAATAACAATAATAACAATAATAATAGGAATAATAATAATAATAATAATAATAATAATAATAATAATACCTTAGTAGTAACAACAATTGAAGAAAATGCACTTTGATGTGCTTCCTAAATGAAAAGTGCTCCATAAATAGTTTTCATTTATAGAGCCCTTTTTGAGACTGCTCATTGGGGTTTTTGTTCTATTACTGTTACTTTAAGGCTAAATAAAAGAGTGTTTTCAAGTGTTTCCTAAAAGTGTGTAGCAAGCTTGAACACCTAATAAGAGGTAGAACAGAGTTGCACGGTTTGGAAACGCAATAACAGATCAAGGCCTCTCCTCTTTTACTGTCGTTTATAAAGTGTATTTGCAGAAGGCCAGTATCCGCACACCTAGGATCACGTGTTGAAACATAAAAAGATGTTTCAAGGCCATTTAAAGCTTTTAAAACAGGTCAAGGAGTTTAAAGATCTATTCTGGGAGATTCAGGTAACCTGTATAGTTCTTTCAAAACAGGATCCATATTGTAGAGAATGTACTGATTTCTTAGGAACCCCAGTCAAAAGAGCATTATGATAATCAGATAATCAGTTGCTGGAATTAAAGTGCGTCTCCAAGATTCTCTGCATTGCTCTAGCATAGAAAATGCCCACCTTTAGCAACATCTCTTATTTTAGTGACAGCGTATGAATGTGGTATAAAAAGAGCTGAAAGTTAGGTTATGAACTTCAGTCTGAATAAAGCAAAGGGGTCGAGTACAGAGAAAAAAGCAAAGGCCCGAGAACTGAACCTCGTGGGACTCTGCAAGAAATACTAAATTTATTAATCAATGATTTTCCAGTGAAACCAAAAGCTGCCTATCTATTAAATGTGATTTAAACCATTCTAATGCTTGAGAGGTTCACAGTTTTCAAAACAGAGGATCAGAATCTTGTTAAGAACTGAACTTGAAACCTGACTGGAGTTTCTCAAACGTTAACTTAAAACAGGAATGTTTTAACTGGGTCTAAAATATCAGAGTACAGCAGGATCGATGCTACTCAATTTAGTGAGAACTTCACCATGTGGTTTTTAAAACATCAGGAGAAAAAAAACTTGCTAACACAGAGCAATTTACAGCAGTTCACACTCAAAAACCTTCTTAAAAAGTAAAAACAGGAACAAAACTGAGACCACATGTGGAAGAACGTGTGGATTGTTTATAACAGTTTGAAGGTTCTGATAATTGATAGAAGAGACAGATGCCACTACTGATTAAATAGCTTAGGCAGGGTTAATGCAAGTTCTGACACCTTTCTGTCATTGCCAGCTTTATCTTTTTCAGCTGTTTGTGCTGCAGTCGCTCGTCTGTGGGATCAGACCAGAAGAGCTGGCCTTCACACCCCACGTGTATCAGTGAGTCTTGGGAAAATATGAGCCTGCCAGCATTTCACCAACTGTCCTTCCTTGGGTAACATTTGGTAGGTACTTATCACTACAATCCAGGAAAACCCCTCAAGGCCATTTTGAAAATACTCTGACTAGCCACTATATTTTGGTCCTTGTCAGGGTTACTTAGACACCTTTCTCCTAGCAAGATGTTACTTGGATATTTAGGCTTAACCATTTCTTCTGCTTCCAACACATCAACTTCCAGAACTGACTGTTCAGTTGCTGCTTGTTTTATCCCACACCTTGACAGGTGCCGTTATAATGAGTTAACCGATGTCATTCACTTCACCGTTTTAATGTTAAGGCTAATAAGTGTATCTTCACCCAATCACTTTCATTGTTCAAATTCATTGTTGCTTTAAAGAGAATACCTCATCTCCATTTTTATTCTTGGCATTTATTTTAATTTGGAAACATCAGCAGCCCTTCATATTGTGTCAAAAATGAATGTACCAGTAGAAATAATGCAACCATTTATAATCTTCTTACATTAGCCTCTACTAACAATGTCTTGCCTGAAATTGTGCTATTTTGAGAAAATACGTTTTTCTTTAAAGGTTACATACTGTAATAGCCTCTTGAATTAGAAATATTTTGTCATTCAGTGACATTTAACTGATTACAAATAGTCATGAATGCTGTTTAGGGTCTTATCTCAAGGCCTGATTCGTTGTTTTGTAATTTAACGCTCTTATATCTTAATCTGCAGTGAATAAGGTCGTTTTGCAGCAATGACCCCAAAGCAATTTCAAGATTCTGGGAGCTCCTTTATGTGTGGATTGAATCACAGCGTTGGCGTCCTGAGGTTTTAAAGTATTTTTTCTGTATTTTTCCTCTCTCTCCTCTCTAATCCGTGTCCCTGAGCGCCGGTGCAGTGGGCATGGCGGAGGATGGAATATGGGTCTGGACTGCACTCTGGGGACTCTACAGCTTAGACGAAACCACAGGGGGTTCCACCAAGGGCAAACTGCCCCCAAACTCTCTCTGAGTGGCTCAATACCAAGCACTAAGAGGCTGGACATACACGTGCTTCCAAAACTTCCATTTAAGAACACATACAAAAGTACTGGCAATAGAATGTGATATGTGATGTTATGGAGAAGCTTAAGGTCGTCAAGCATCGTTCACAAACATTTAAGGTGTGGAGCTGCATCACTTTTTTGGAGTGATGCAGCTTAATACAATATCTTTTGAACAAGCTGACGTGGTGTTTGTTATCCAACATCAGTATCTGACCTCACTAACTAATGCTCTTGTGGCTGTAATCCTACATCCAACATTTAGTGTAAAACAAAAAAACATATAGCCTTACCTGCAGTTCTGCGGGGGTCAGTGTGCACAAGCATGTTTGACATGTGGTCCTGTTGTTTGGACAGCCTTTCTCCAGATGTGTGGCCAGAGTCTTCCTCAGCACCATTAGACCACAGCCAACATTACAGGGGATCAGGGCATATTCACACTGACTCTGATGGTCCTAGAAAAGTTTTAAATATTATCGCATGTAGCTATCACATACATTCATATTTTATACTTTCTTGCCTCACAGTCTGGGCATTGTTTCAATTACTGGCCATTCAAATATGTATTCACTGACAGTATATTATTATTATTATTATTATTAGTAGTAGTAGTAGCAGTAGTAGTAGTGGTAGTAGTAGTAGTAGTAGTGGTAGTAATGGTTGTAGCAGTGGTAGTAGTAATGGTAGTAGTGGTAGTAGTACTAGTGGTAGTAATGGTAGCAGTAGTGGTAGTAGTAGTAGTGGTAGTACTAGCAGTAGTAGTGGTAGTAGTAGTAATGATAGTAGTGGTAGTAGTAGTGGTAGTAATGGTAGCAGTAGTGGTAGTAGTATTAGTAGTAGTGGTATTAGTAGTAGTGGTAGTAGTATTAGTGGTAGTAGTAGCAGCAGTAGTAGTAGTAGTGGTAGTAATGGTAGTGGTAGTAGCAGTAGTAGTGGTAGTAGTGGTAGTAGTAGTAGTAGTGGTAGTAATGGTAGTAGTAGTGGTAGTTGTGTTAGTGGTAGTAATGGTAGTAGTACTATTAGTAGTGGTAGTAGTAGTGGTAGTAGTAGTAGTGGTAGTAGTAGTAGTACTAGTGGTAGTAGTAGAGGTAGTAATAGTAGTAGTAGTAGTGGTAGTAGCAGTAGTGGTAGTAATGGTGATATTAGTAGCAGTAGTGGTAGCAGTGGTAGTAGTAGTAGTAGTGGTAGTAATGGTGGTAGTAGTAGTAGTAGTAGTATTAGTAGTAGTAGTAGTAGTGGCAGTAATTGTGGT
>JBBPCY010000018.1:16262371-16287818 GCA_037974405.1 Brachyalestes nurse
TGCACTTTGTTCATGCACTTCCTTCACAATATTAAAATGCACTTGAATTCAGTAGTTTAATGAGAGAAGGTATTTAACTGTATAATATTTCAGCTATCTTGCTTTTAGGCTAATCATGAGTGACGCCAAGTAAATTATTTTATTTCAAATTTTATTTTATTTTGTGCATTGTATGAATGCTAAATACATATTTTCATAGTTTTGTAACAGAATGATTTTAATTTAATAATAATAATTTCTTTCGGTTTTCGGCCAAGTGTTTCCCCATTTTTGGTTTTCGGGTTTCGGTCCAAAAAAATCTTTTCGATGCATCCCTACAATACATGTTTCTCAAAGGCTTCTCAGCTCTCTTGGACACAACACCAAAGTAAAAACCATAACTTTATGAGTCAGGTACGGTCAAAACTGAAGAAAGCTAAAAAAAAAAAATACAAACACTGAGGAGCTACAAATGAAGCTGGAAATGCCAGGCCACACTGGGGACTGTAGTGTAGGGGCTTAATGCCATTATTGGACCCCTTATATTGTTACTGACTCATGTGTGGCCAGACCTTGGTAGAGGCATAGCAATAGTGAGTAAACAAACAAATTGCATTGTCTTTTTGATTTACTGAAAGTATTTCATCTGAAGGAGCATTCATTGTTTTGCACAGAGCCCATTTACAGTGAACACTGACTAAAAGGAGTAACAAACCACAGGATAAGCTGTGTAGAAAGCACGAGATATGGGGAACTTCTCTAAAATCAGTATTTTTATCAGTATTTTTATTCAGTAGTTTGAATGAGGTTAACATGGCTGCTGCCCTACTTTGGAGTAGCCTTTGTGGTTGGATTGTATAATGAACTGACGGCACAGTCCAAATCTCAGTCCAGCAGAACACTGCACGGCTAAAGGTGAGCCTCAACAGCCCCAAATGGCCCGTTACACAACGTCAGAAACATCACAGAGAACGCTAACATCTTCACCAGGCTGACAATAAATCTGCTTTTAGAAACAACCTTCTGGCGAAACACCACATACATCAACATATGACAGATGTCCACACCATAATCGCATCCACAGGGTCAAACGCTCATGAGAAGAAGTGCTCATGTGTGTTATTAACAGTCATGTCAGCCTACAAGTTGTTCCATCAGAAATGAGAAAAACAGGAAACAGCTCTGACATTGAAATTGGCGGAAAGATGAACAGCTACCTACACATTCGGCCACTCGCAAGTATTACATAACTGCCCGGCAATTATTTAGACTGACCGTGATCATTTTTCACGGTCGTAGATTTGACAATGACATTCTGTCACAACAGCCTGTCAACTGAGTGCGTGTTGAACAGTGAGGCTGAGAGAAATAAATATAATGATGCTGCTCATGTTTTCATACCTTTCTGAGAAAACATGCAAGCTTCGCTTGACTGACTGCACCATTCTGTGCAGTGTTTGTAGTGGTTATGTAGTGGTGCAGTGTAGTAGGTAATAGATCAGCCCTCCACACAGCAGACTGGGATTCGATTCACCCAGCCAATAAGAGTCCCTTGGCACTAACCCTACATTAGCCTACATCTTTAACATGACTCTTCTTTCTTTAAGGAAGTGTATGCCTGATGTGTAAGTAATTTTGTTTTAGTATAACATAGTGTGAGCTGTAAAGAATGGATAGATAGGAAGCAAGTTTGCTAAGCAGTCAATCTGTACACTTTGTGTTAGTATTTTGCATGAACAAAAAAGGCAAGTTCATTTTACTTCATGTTAAATCAAGCCAAGACAAGACAGCACTTTTCACAAGACCTGAACCATTCTGGCTGATGTTGTTACCCTGATGCTGTGGTCTAAGGACTTTCTATAGTATCGTATCATACTATCGTATCATAGTCGACCTTCTGTACAGGCGGGGATTTAAGAACCATCTCATCTATGGTGCATGCATGTAGTATTATCACAGCATCCTCTGTTCAAAAGTTCCTACATGTTGAAAGGTGCAGTAATGATGGTTTGCATGAATTACATGACAAAGCTTTTAAATCGTTGGTAAATGAGTTAATGTAAGTGATCACTGTTTCCATAGTAACTTCAGAAAGCATCACCGGACACAGGTCTGCTTGTAATAATATTTTTTTAAAAACTTGTAATATGTAACAGGTAATGAATAAAAAAATCAGGTAATGTCCTTCAAAAAATCCTCTTACAGTTACTATGCTTTATCCGGCATGAAAGACTATTTGGATGGAAGACTATATGCGCACTGAATCCCAGCAAAACTTTGCTGTGTTTGGAAATCCTAATTTCACCCTTTTGTCCAGAAGGGTGTTTCATGCCCCATGATTGAGTCCATTCTGCAGGACATTATAAAAAATGTGCAAGTTGTACATAAAATGTTGTGTGACTCAAACTGCACATTTTAATACTGTAATTTTGTGTAACGTCGCAGAGGTGTTATACAACAGACGCTACTGTAGTTTACTGGCCATGAAATATTAATTAAGACATCAGTTAAGTTCTGTTTTAATGTGCATCATTAAAGTTATGAAGACATCTTCATAATAAGTTATGAAGACCAGCACACATGGCATACTCATGACAAACTACAGTGCTCAGTGGAGGGATTGTTTATTATGGTTATTATTAATTTATTTTACTGTCTATTGAACATGGGCACATTTTATCCTACTGTATTTTGTTGCTCTATAAAAACATTTAACCTTTAACTGTGGTAAATGACCAAGTTACTGTTGCCAAAAGGTGCTTTAAGAATCTCAGATTCTTTCTGCAATAGTGAGCAGTCTAAAAACCCTTCAAAACGTCCCTCGTTTTCAGCTGGATGGCAGCTTAGTGCAGCTCTGCGGTTTTCAGTTTGGCTGTTATAGAAGGAAAAGTACCTCAAAGTCCTTCAGGGTGCTCCTCCAGGGGCAGCCTTGGTTAACGCAGTGCACCCTCAGCTCCTGAATCTCTTTATTGATGGCCGCGTCATTGAAGAACTGCATTGACAAAGAGGGGAAATTATGAAAAATTTCCTGCCGTAGCCTGTGAGTCATGATATTATTAATGTGATCAAATCCGGCTTCATCGTAAATGAACACTACAGCGCTACACCAAAGGTCAGATCTGTACTTTGGGGCAGCACTGCAGTCAAAACACACACACACGCACACACACACACACCGCTTCCTTTAACTGGAATGTGAGTCATTTATTCCTATTATACACTGTACACTGAAAAAAAGTCATTCACTGAAGTTACTTAATGTTCACGTGAGTAAAATAAGTTATTTAAAACAATTATTGTCCATACTAGATCCACTGAGAGACAGAATTATGTTGATGTAATACATTCTATGCATGTGAACGTGATGTACACATGCATCACAATCAAAGCCAGTCTAAGAAAAGAACATAGGTTGCATCAATATAACCTAATAAGCAAAATGTATATAATGAATATTAACCATACTATACACACAAATATTAGGGATGTCACTATTTAAACAAACAGAATTGATGAGAGAAAATGAACTGGTGTCTCAATACAGCAAAAATAAAGAGTAGCTGAAAAAATTGCACAATAATATGTTATTGGTTTCCATTTTCAGATTATTAAAGCATCCAACACAAAAACTACAATGTCTGAAACAAAAAGTCTGTGCACAATGAAGTGAAGCAAGTATTAAGACACTTTTGTTATTTCATATATTTACATTGTATATATCCACTACAACTTTAGACATATAATGTCGTTTACCTTTGCTCAACATATGTTTTAAAAAAATTAATGGGAAGAAAGTAATAAGACAGCATAAATGAATAACAAAGGTAATTATAGCTTTGGCACAAGCTTTTTTGTAGTACTGTGGTTCAGTATTGGCTTATTCCTCTTTGAAAACCATCAACACTCCTGGCTTAGTAGGGTCCCTTAGTAAGATCCCATTTTCAAGTGTATTTAAGCCAGGAGATGAACTAGTATATGTAAAAACCTTTACCTTACTTTGGCTATTTTGGCTCTATGTATGAGACTGTTGTCATATTGACACCTTTTTAGCTGACGAGATTAAAATCTACTTTAATATCTCTTGGTATATCACATGTTTCCTCTAATGACGTATCACCCCTGTACTGTTTGCAGAGGAGGAGCCCCATATCTTGATGCTGCCACCTCCATACTTCACCCTGAGCTGGGTTTTCTTGCCATTCTTTCTCCAAACATGATAAAAAGTTTTATTTTTGTCTCATCTGACCAGAGTACATTTTTGCAGAAGTTTGAGTGGGGTGTGGGAAAGTAGACAACTGTGGTGCAGTTTGTTACTTATTGTTCTGTGTGTAACTTTTGCTTCAGCTGCGTTGAGTCTTCTTGCAGTTCTTTTTGAGAAACTCCTGGCTTCTCTCTTACCTTCTTTATCTATCATTAGTCTCACAGCATGTAGAGAAATCTTACCTGTTAGTAAGGGGTTCTGGGACAATTAGTTCTGCTGATACGATCTTATTTAAGGTTGTTGCTAGGACTGTGTAACATTTTCTATTCAAGTGTTGTTGAATAATGTTCAAGTGTTGTTGAATAATCTCATGTCCCTGAGATATGTGAGGCAGCTCCTTCACCTTCACCATGATCGCTACTTGCTTCATGAAGTTTTTCCAACCGATTGCAACCCTTTTCATAATCATAAAAGATGCGGTTTGTACAAGGACGTTTTTTATTTGTGCAGCATAAATATCTAGAATTTGATATATTTCAGGTAACCTTTACATAGTGTCTGAATATGAATTTCCTTTGAACCTTACCTTAAACTTATTAATACATACTTCAAAGACGTTATGAGTGTAAATCTGAGGTGAAGGCAAGAATTGAAGATGAAAAACAAACACAAAATTGTCTGAATGTTTGTTTCTTATCACTATGATATACACTACGATTCACCTCAATGCATTAAACATGTTGCTTAATCAAGACTGTATTTTAATGGCCATTCTAATGAATATAAAATAAACAAATCAACAAAAAACACCTCTTGAGTTTATAGAAAACGGCAAGCTAGCTAACTCCATACAGGAGTTCTTTATGACACCACCACTACAGTTTACACCCTTTCATCAAGGACCCTCCACTAACACCTCTACTATCACCTCCACTGTCTAAGCAGCTTCAAAAAACATGTATCTGCCATCAGTCTGACAGCCCATTAATTAATAACAAAACACCTAACACGGTGATACTTCGTTTTTTATTTAATTCTAGTAAATTCATTCATTTTTTTCTTTTGTTGTACAAGTCAATTTCTGGTTCATTTTGCACACAATAAAATGAATAAAGGATCATAAACCACTTACAGCTAGATAAGTAACAGCACATAAAACTATTGCTTATGTCAATACTCCAGGACTCCAGCAATAATAAGGTGGACCAATCTATTTAGTAGCTCTCATTATTACTGCTGTATCAATGTTTTAACTGTGCTCACTTTTGACCAACATGTATTCAAACCCACTGGATGAAATCAGCTAGCCCACAGTGGAATATGACTATGAGTTTTTCTGAGAAGGGGGTTTGAGACCTATATTGGTTTGACATCAAAGCAAGTGGAAAAAGTCAGAAATGTGGACTCGTTTTACATTAAATATAAATGTAAACCAGAATGTAAATGAAATATAAATGTAATTTTCAGTCTCAGATTAAGCCTAAGCCTGGATTTTAAAGATGAATTCTTTTTGACATTGCAAATTAGTCCAATAATTTAAGCTTAACCCAGGGGAGTAAATGGCAAAGGTATTTCTTGGAACTATCAGTTTAAACCCAAGACCAGGTCTAAACTGTCATATGTCCAGTAAACCAGGCTAGTAAACATGCCCTTTAGAAACTACTCTCCTTTTTACACACAGAATTTCCCTTGCTGCTCACTTTAGTTATTTGTGCGTCTGTGTGTGTGTGTGTGTGTGTGTGTGCGTACATGAACAGTGTTTACATGGCTGTGATGTCATACGTTACCACCGAAATACCCCTGGAGTGGGGAATTCTAAAGACCGTTTAGAAAGAAAAAGCACACTAAAGGTCATTTTCATGATGTTATAAATCTGTCATTTCAGTTCCAATACTTGTGTGACTGGTAGACATATCTCAGTGTAAAATGCACACACTTGACAGATATTTATTCCTGTTTTCTCTTTTCTTGATTTAAAAAGGGATAGAACAGCTTTTAGGAAGAAGATCACAGAGCTGTAATAAAGCAGTTACATACGTGGTCCAGTGTCAGCATGCTGCAGTTGTTCTCACTGCTGGGGTCTTCCTTACACTTTGTACACACAAGATCCTTGTTATTTCTGTTTAAAAGGACAAAATGTGAACATCACTACTGAATCAGATTATTAAATAAATAATGAAAAATAAATGTTATCTATATGTATGTATGTGTGTGTATGTGTGCGTGTGTCAGCGCTGGTCTTTCTTTCAAAACTGAGGTAATAAAAATTAAAACAAGCAAACATCAAAAGCAATGCTGCTGACTGATGGAATATTTAGACTTTACATTTGGAAGATACCATTATCCAGAGCGACTTTATTAGAGGTACATTAGTGGTGACTGTGGTCACCAGGTTCATACCCACTAAGCTACAACCACCACCATGTCTTGTTAATAGATATATATAAAAAAAATATAATATAAATAAATAAATAACAGGCCTGTTGTTTCAAAGGTGGAGTGGGGTTGCTGCTGTGTCTAAGCCAGGTTCAGTGGATGAGTGTGTGTGTGTGTGCGTGTGTGTGTGTGTGTGTGTGGATGTGTGGATGTGTGTGTGAGTGTGTATATGTGTGTGTGTATGTAAGTCTATGTGTATGTGTGAGTATGTAAGTCTATATGTGTGTGTGTACTGACCTGATGAGCCACAGCACGCAGGCCCTGCAGTATCTGTGTCCGCACTGAGTCTGGTGGGCCTCGTTCAGCAGGTTGTTGCAGCTGCTGCAGAGGTAGTGCAGGGGGGGCAGCTCGTCACAGATGCTGAGTGGGAAGCCGCAGGGGAACTCATTCTCCCCGGGGCAGGACGCCATGGACCCGGCCCTCCTTCATCCACACCGGCCCAAGAGCAGCTGGAGCACTAAGTCAGTCAGTCAGTCAGAAAAAGAGAGAGACACTTATAAAGACGCGCAGAGGTGAATTTCAGACGTGTTTCCCCTCACACCCGGAAACACACCACACCGTACACTCACACACGGGGGGAGGGGGGCACTTCCACACAGCCCTGACCGGACAGTCAACACTCTCACCTCTCTTTCTCCCTCTCTCTCTCTCACACACACACACACTCACTCCCTTTCGGTGTTTTTGTCTCTTCTTCTTTCAGTCTTTTAATGTTTCTCTTTATTTTCTTCCTTTTCCGTTCACTCCTTTTCTGATTTTTTTCTATTTTGCCTGCACCCTCTCTTTCTTTCTCTCTCCTTTTACTCAGAAGTGTTTGTCCGCTTACTCCGTCACATCCGTGTGCGTGTATGTGTGTGTGTGGAAAGTCCCTCTGTGAGTGTAACAGGTTCCCACTGCTGAACTGATGCTCAGAGCGACCGCGCTGCTCCTCTCGCGGGTCTTTTCTGCAGGAGTGCAGAAAAATGCACACGCTTGAGTGAGACACACGACTTCTCTCTTTCAGTACTGAAAAACAGTCAGAGCCTCGTTTCCTACATCTCCTCTCTCTCTGAGTCTCTCTCTCTGTCTTTCTTTCTCCCTGCCTTACTCACACACTCTCTGGATCTCTCCTACACTTTCGGTCTCTCTCTTACACTCACACACACTGTTTTACTCTCTCTATCTTACACACATTATCTTACTCTCTGTGTTTTATACTCTTTCTCTCTTACACATTCTCGCTCTCTTACACACACCGTCTCTCTCTCTTACATATGCTCTCTCCCTCTCTCTCTCTCTCTCTCACTCTCTCATACACACACACACACCGTTACTGTGGACAGTACAAGGGTGAACTCAGAGTCCAGCACTGCTTTAACTCTATGTGCTACTTCCACACCTGCCAACCCTCAGCCAATCAATGAGCTTCAAAACAGGAACAACAAAAGTCTGTGAGGGCCCATGAAATGTGTGTAGTTTTATGTACAGTCAGTTCATTCTTACATGATTGTTTTTTAATCTCTTATACAATTAGACAACCGGTTTCTGTTACTGTACCTTTAAGACCAATGTATGCAAATCATCTTTATTCCCACAGGCTGCCCTGCACTGTACCTTGTTCAAAAATGGGCCCTTCTGCTCTTTTTCCTCCTGCAGTCATTAGTATGGAGAGGCAGAGCTGAACTGCTGTAGGCTGGATATCCATGAATTCAACATGGGCAGTCAATTCATTTGCAGTTTCTGCAGCCTATATAGCATATATGCATTTTGCAGACTAGGGTGTAAATGGTACTTTAAACTGTTTATGTGTTACATCAACCCCAATTAAGAAATGTTGAGACTGTTGAGAAATGTTGTTGCAGATGCCTGCCATAAAATGTATATGTGTTACAGCTGAATAACACTCAGAAAACTGATATTTTGGCCAGGAAATCAAAATCAAGGCACTGAAATCAGAAAGCAGGAGGAAAGTCAAATAACCCACAACTATTTGGACAGAATCAGCATCAATAAAATAAACAGGTAAGCAGGCAAGAAGTCCAGAAAACATCTAAAGATGAAATGAAGACACACTTATGACAGCTTGCAAGAAGTGAAAGGACAATAAGGGATGTGAGCAGTATATACACGCTGGTGACACATTAAATGCAGATCTATAGGAAACCATCAGTAAATAGGGATGGAAACTGTGGTCAAATGCAAGAAATGGTACGATACTACTTTTTTAGTGTACTGCAACATTTAGTACCTGCCAATACTGAAACCAAGTAGTCTTTTTCTTAATCAACTAAACTGTAAATAATACATTTGTCTGGATGCACTTTGAATCCTAAATGGCTCCGTCCTCCAGTGTGTTATGTAAGTTATGTAATTTGACTTTTCACATCCATATAGTGCACAGTTTGTCCATTGTGGAAATCTTCATACATGGCTGAACTCTTTGTTAGACATATTATACACTACTTGGGGGAAGGAGCCTGTATTTAAATTCCTATGTAGGGAGTGCGGAGCCATTCGAGACACAGCTTTGCTACTAATTTGTGTTACTTGTGTCGTGATATATCTCTCTTTACAAAATGTCCTTAAAGTTTAGTTATTTATATAGAAGTTCAGGCTTTTTTCTGATATCCGATCCAGTGATTTAGGCCTTTATTGGACCCATACCGATACTGAGTATCAGATCTGTTCATTCATTTATTACTGTGAGGTGAAGATACAGAGCTGTTCCCCCGCTCCCAGGACTCCTCCCTTGACAAGGGACAGTTGAACAGTGTTAGGGGAGGAGCCAGAAATCAGAGACTCTTAAACCAGTGGACAGAGGGAAGAGCTAGAGCTAGAGCCAGGCTGGAGAGAGCTCAGCTTGAAAGGAGACTAGTGAGAGAGCCAGAGAGTAATTTCAGTCAGGTCTGACAGCGGTTCCGTTTGTTCTTTTGAATCGTCATGTTTCTTTTGTTTGAATAAAGCTTCGCCTCGCACCTACACTGGTGTCTGTGTGTCTCCGGGTGCGTGTTTGGGTTTCCCAGCCAGCGAGAGAAGTCCATTCCCCAAGCCGGCGCTCACATTACATATGTAAGAAAAAACGGAAGAGCAGCTGTTTCTTCCGACACTGAGAACATCAGTGCATGATGAAATCAGTCAAGAAAAGTTCACTCACAACAACATGGAGAGGACTTTTACAGCAGGCCTGCAGTGCTCAAGCCCCTCATCACAAAGGCAAATATACATTTGAGGGTCCATTAGTGAAAAACCCATGTAGATGAAGCAATCTGGTAGATGAGTGAGTGCATATGAACACCTGTCTGTCAATGGTGTACATAATCTTCATCCATACCTGTGTATTTATGCTATATCTAGACCAGGGGTATTCAACTAAAATTGAAATAGACTGTAGTTACAAATATCATGTGAAATAGCATTTGTATTCCCTACCACTAATTGGCAGACATGTGGTACTTCAATTCAAGACCAAAAATACGTCATCTTCCTGTTCAAAGTTTCGAGTAAACAGCAGGGGGACCGAGTCCCGAGTCCCGAGTCACTGCTGCCTGAGCAGCCAGAGAGCGCAGTTCAGCTCACAGCGTGCGAGTAAGCGTGTGAGATTTGGAAGAAAGAAACGCCAAATGGCTAATAAAAAGTTGTCCCTTGATGTCTTGTGAATGTTTTTTGCCTTTTTTGACTCTGAAGGGGAATATGTGGCAGTGGTGAACGCCTGGTAACACCTGCCTGGTGTGTTAGTGCTGTAGTTTCTCACCACAGGATGACTATTGGCAGGATATTTTTTGGTGGCGGACCATTGCAAGTTTGACACAACTGCAGGGCATTAGTCTGTCATTATACCCTTATATGGAGCACCCATAATGCAGGTGTTTTTAATAAAGTGGCTGGTGAGTGGACATACAAGCAGATGTTTTTCGCTGAAGTGCTCCTCCATTTTTAAAACCTTTCTGGGTTACTGATAAGTGCACTGTACATTATATGCATGTAAGACTCTGCACTAATCCATCAAAAGAGAGATAAAGGCTGTGAAAGTGCAGGAATCTGCTCTGCCCATCCTCAGGAGACAGTCCGAAATCCCAGCAGCGTTCATTCCTCTTGATGATAACTCAGAGGGAAGTAAATAAGACAGCCAGCAGTGATGCAACTTTGGATAAATGCTGAAGAAGTCTGCAGAGAAGCCACGGGGTTTCTCCTTAAGTGTACCTCATACTCTTCAGAGGTTTATTGTTATTGAGACCTTAATTGACACTCTGACCTTTTTTCTGGTCTTCAAAGCACTTATCCACCCACACACTATTCTCTATGTATACTACTTCTTCCATGCATTAATAGTCAGGCAGTACATGCATTTCAAAGTAACAGAACTGCTGTTAGAAATGTTAGAAGTGTGAAAAGGTTTGTGGGTTTCTATGAGTCATTTGAGAGTTTTGCACCATCACTCAAGTCTCACAAAACCTCAGCTGATGTTCTGATAAACCGTTTGGTTTCATATCTGAAAGCATATTTGGAGGCACAATCTTAAAACTGATCCCTTGGCACGTCTGTCTTGTCTGTGACATTATAAAATAAAGGGTTTCTCTTATTGTACCTACATTATTTCAAGTTCGCTGGGAATTTGAACATGTCTGACAAATGTGTGTGTTGAGAGAACGGAAAACATCAAAGCAACATAATGCATTTTTGTGTTATTTTAACAGATTATTTTGCAGTCATTTTTACTGAGGATCATTTGTTTAACCGACTTGGATTTCTTTGTTTAATGTTGGGCTGCCAATAAAATACTATTTCTTTTGTAGGAGACACTTGGCCTACATTACATTTACAGCATTTGGCAGACACTTATCCAGAAAGACCTTCAGTCTAATCATGTTACAGAGGGAGTCTTGCCCAAGGATGATTATTGGCACAACATAATGTGCTTGCCTGCGTGGGGAATAAAAGCACAGCCTGCTGGGCGGAGGGTAGATGTGTCATCCACTAAGCTATAAAAAGTGATAATTAAGAATTATCGGGAGAGTCTAACCTCTCCAATTATTTTTTAAAGGAAAATCCAAATCCTCCAACTAGTAGAGAACCTGAGTGTGTTCAACAGAAATGACAATGGTAATCGCCCTTCTTGGGACAGCTGGGGGCCTGGTGGTTAGGGACCAGCCCCTGTGATCAGAAGCTCATGGGTTCAGATCCCAGGACTGTCAAAGGCAACCCAGTACAATCCAAAGGAAACGAAAATAACTGGCAACCCAGTACAGTCCAAAGGAAAGGAATTCCAAGTTGGAACAAATGAACCTCAGGAGGGATGCCTAAAAAAGCAGCTGCTGAGAAAACTAATTTTAAACGCATCATGTCACCTTGAGTTTCTTTTCCAGTGTACAAAGCTGTTGCTAATGTGATGAATGTTTTTTTTAATCATATTTGCACACCTCACCACCCACAAAATCCTTTAATGGTTTTCTCCCCTCCCAAAATGGCGACATTTTTCTCAACCATAACATACACCAGAGCTATATAAATTATTTAGTGGCACGACAAACCATAACTGTTTTAATTATGCAAACTGATTTCATTACCACAGTAAACCACTTACAGCACCGTTACTGCAGCATCTCAGAGTTGATGAATGAATGCAGATACAGAACTGCACATTTCAAATTAGTTTTGTAGGACAGACATAAGCCGGGCAAATCCACTATCAGGCCGAAGAAAACCAAGCCAAAACTCGGGCTGCCCAGTAAAGGACCAGTAAAGGGGAACACTTCAGAAATAGGCCAAACCAAGGGGAGCATGTGTCTGTAAATTAGTCCATGAATGAACTGCAGGTGTGCAGTTAGGGGAAGGCGGTGCCAAGGTGGCGCTAAAGATGGAGAGAACCAATCACACCTGGAAGAGTCCAAGTGGGACTTTTTACCAAGAGTGGAGGAGCATGACATTACCCCACCTGAAATAGCCATCATCATGATTCTGCAGGACTCATCAAGACTAATAATCACGCCCAGCTAATTGGTGCCCTTAGACTGAATGTAAGAAATGAGCACTTACAGGGATAACAAGCTCAGTGTTCTGAAACACTTACAGCCAGCTCTTAATCGGCAAAGTAAAGACATTTAGCATCTGAACAGCTGTCTAGAACAGTGAAAAGAATGAGGCACAGATGGAAAACTGTTAATGACCAAGTCAAGGGAACTAAAATAACACTGGGTGAGGGAGAAGAAGGAAGAAGAAAAGAAAGAGAAAGAGAATGAGAAAATAAGGAGGAAGATAAAAGAGGATGCGGAATTGATGAAAAAGTAGAAGATGGAGGAAGAGAATGAGAAAGGACTGCAAAAAAGGATGAGCGGAACAAAAGTGAAGTGAAAGAGGAGGTCAAAATGAAGAAGTACAATGGAGAGGAGGACAAACGAGGAGAAGGGGAAGAAAAAAGAAAAGGGAGGAGCAGAGGGATGAAGAGGAAGAGAAAAGAAGCAGAAGAAAGAAGGATAATTAACCAGAGGGAAGAAAAAGAAAGATGAGAAGAAGGTTAAAATGAAAAAGCACACTGAAGAAGAAGACAAAGCAATGAGGAGGGGAAGAAAAAAGAAAAAGGAGGAGCAGAGAGATGAAGAGGAGGAGAGAGGTAGTGGGAGAAGGAAAATGAAGAAGTGGAGAAGAGAAAAAGAGGGATGAGAAGGAGGTTGAAACAAAGAAGGATGAAGAGAGGACAAACAGAAGAGGAAAGAGGAGGAGAATAGAGTAAAGAAGAAGAAATGGGAGGAGGGAGAAGGGTGAGGAAAAACAGAAGATGAGAGTGTGCAGATGGAGGAAAGTAAAGAAAGACGAAGGTGACGAAGAAGAGGAAGAGGAAGAGCAGTAACTTGGGCTAATATTACTGAAAGAGGGGGGTCAGCGGGGTTTCAATATCAGGATGAAGGGATTAATGACTCGAGCCAAAGCATTTACCTCAATAGGAGCATTCTTCACCACAAATCAATTACTGTGTAATAGTAGACCTGGGCCATGCCTCCCTGTTTTTCATTAAACTGCAATCACAGCAGGGCCCAGTGCATCAGAATTACTGTTGCAGGTCGAGCAGAAGCGGGAGGTGAAGAGAGATCCTTCAGCCCTCCTAAATCACCATGCAGACATGCAAACCTGGTAATGGATTCATACAGGAAGCCTGTGATGCAAAGGCTTAAACCGCGCTGCAGGTTATCGATCGACCCGGGCAGGCGGCCCAAAAGATATTGCGAGTGGGGGAGGGGTGGAGTGGGGTGTGAGGGGGTTGAGGGCCACTACAAATTCCTCCTTGCGGTGGCAGTCTCTCTCGTAAGTCTGGCTCTCGCCGGAGATAAGCACGGACACGAAGCCTGGAGGCCGCAAGAGGCAGAGGATGAAGGATGTGTTTGTGATTTGCTGAATGTTGGATATTTAAAGTATTCCTGTGGCACCTGCCTTACTCATTGTTGAACAGCTGACCTCACTCTGAACCAGTCCTGTGAGTGCTGCCTCATGGCGTATTACGTTAACACCTGCCTCCCACACACACACACACACACACACACACACACTCTATTTGGAGAAAACATGACAGGTTAACAAGAAACGTTCCCATCACATTCAGCTCCTGTGCTAACCAATGAATGAGAAAGAGGACGATAAGAAGAGAGAGAAGAAAAGAGAAAGAGAGAGAGAGTAAAGTAGCACTGAAGTAAATGAGTCAGTAGGCAAGATAGTGGTGACTTTATCTTGTACATTAAACTAACACAGACAGGTAAACACAGACATTTAAATCATATGCAAGAGGAATGTTTTGTGATGTTGGTAAGAAAGAGGCTGGATCAGGAACCATGCTGAAGTAGCAATTCTCTTTGTTACGGCTGATAACAGCTGATAACACTAATGATGGTTCAGTGGAAAATCAAGTTCACGTTTTTCCACTTAGCCCTGATTAGTCAAGATCTGTTTGAAGTCTACATTTTCTGCTTAAGTTCATTAATAGAGCTATAAACACTAGAACACAATAACCATTCAAACCTTTTCTGTAATTACATCCCCAAAGCGTTTCTCAACACACTCAAACTAACTCTTAATATGGTGGTGCAGACTTGTGGATGGGGTTAAGGACAGTTCTCCACTTTGACTCATGATTCTGTGTCTAATTGATATAAAACGTCTTTTTGGTGTAGAGGCACTTTTTCTTCATGCTTAGACCTTTTTTAATTTATTATTGTGTATAATTTTGTATAATTATTTTGTTATGTTGCTATGTTGCTATTTCAGTATGACAGATATTTAATATGTTTCCAAAAATCATGTTGTCACTGTTTTCTTTTTCTTTCTTTTTTTTACATAATTAAAAAAATGCCAGCTGCCATTAACATTATGTCAGAATTTCAATGAAAGGTAACATTCAGCGTTAGCAATGTTTTCTTTCTATACAGTTATCATATTTGGAGATACAAGGTTCTCTTTTGACAGTGTCGCTACGATAGTTTGTTACTGCTAGCACAGAGTGGCCTGGTGGGTATATTCACACTGGCACAAAATGAAACTAAAATGATCAATCAGTGGTTAAAAACATTGTTCTCATTACATAGTTATCTTCAGTATGCCTATGTGTTTCCCTTTACTCTGTAAACATTTGTTCAGCTAAGACTTTTGTGTGTTAGAAGTCTCTATCTTTGGGCTACGAGGCTAATGGAGCTAAAAAGTAATGAAGGTTTATGTCACCCAGTATCTTTCAGGGTGATGCAGATTTCTGTAACATTAGTCTTGTAGCTCCAGTGCAAAATTAAAGAAGCAAATGTGTCTTGGCTAATTAGCTGAATGTAGTCAAGTACTGACCTCGATTCGGCCCACCAAGACTGAGTTTCCCCAGATCACACCGAATAACTAAAGAAAACGTGACAAAACCACTTTTGGGATTCACCAGGGTATTTTCCAAACTCATCTTTCACTTCAGAGCGAAAGTTTCAGCACTGTCACTGCAGAGTGAGCACTGTCTTCATGGACAGCTGGCAAGGACAGCACTTCATTACAGGACATCAGAACGTCCCCTCCGGCTGAGGGCATCAGCATTCATGGGAATTGATTCGAGTGAGCCGTAACTATTCTCAGGTGTTGATTTTAACAATCAAGGTCATTTTATTTTTGCAGTGCTTATAACACACATTTGATATAACAGGAACATACTGTAGCCATCGCGAACAGAGCTCCTGCAATTCCTTTTTTGTTGTAAAAGAATTCTTTGTCATGACGTTAAGGGGACATTTGACTAACCTGGTACGATGCCAAAAACTGAGAAGTTTTAGGTGGTTTCCAGAGGCACGCGTCAGTGTTGTGATTCACACGCTGCCCTTTATTATGTCCAGAGAGCTCCATTTCTTTGTAAAAGTGATGTAAAAATGTCAAAACTGGTAAAGTCTGTCCCATTTTATACTTCGTTCTACGAGGAGGCTCTGAGTGCTCCTCTGTCATGTTGAAATATGGCTCATCAGTTGGAGCGAGGCAGTCACATCGGCTTCAAGCGGCTTTCAAAGCTACATGAATGTTTGATGCCTACAGATTTTTAATGAGTCTCATCGGTCCCCATCCTTACACACCAACGGAAAAGACCAAGAAAAAAAAAATCCCCCTGTTTCTCTTTCTGTCGTTTTTAATGTCAAGAGCTGTGCCATTTCAAACAGCACTCACCTGAAAGACATGACTGCAGTGCTTGGCAGCTCCTCTGCGGAACTTAAAGTTCACTTTGTAGGACTATTCTCTGTAATTACCAAACAGAGCCCACTAATACAGAAGACAATGTGATACGGCCACAACATCTACAGAAGAGGCTTTGGCTAATGATCTATGTCTGGCCGATCTAGTCAATTACTTACTAATGAGCTGACCCACAGCCGCCGAGCGCCGGCTGACCACGGAGGAGTAATTACCACACACTGATATGCTTACCTCAGCTCCAAAAAACACACCAGACGCATTAAAGGGGAGTAGTTTAGAAATTCTGAAGGTTTATTAAATGTCACTCAGAACATTGAAACACGTTTTATAGATTCATCAAAAAAAAAAGAAAGGAAGGAAGGAGCAAAGAAAGTAAGAAAGAAATGTAGGCCTACAAGACACAAAAAAACTGTTTAGCTGGAATATGAGAGCCTGTATTGGAGCATGCCGAATGCCAAAGGAAAACAATTTCGTCGAAAAAAAAAAGTGCTGATCTGGTCCCCGTTCTTTTCTAAGGTGTTTATCCCTCTTTTATTTGGTCATAGGGATGGTGACTGTGGAGGGGCTTCTATTAGCGAAGGCAAAGGATGAGCAAAAGAACAGAGAAGCGAAAGCGTCCGTTCATATTTCTGTGAAGCAGAGACAAGGGCAATTTCACGCTCTGGGCATTTGCAAGGATGAGCAGTAAAGGCCTGCTGGAGACAGGAGCGCTGCCAGAGACCACCAGTAGGGGGTCCTGAGGCCTGGGGAGTCACAGAGCTAGTTTTTTTTCCCCTAAAAGTACCATGTAAAATGATTGTAAAACCTCTTGCTTCCCTTTTTAGCCAGTATAACAGTCTCCTACCTAAAGTGGTGCAAACTACTCTTATCTTTAGCAGTCAAATGCAGGTTAAGGAGACGCATGTGAGCTGGTGCGTGAAAGCTTTTCCCTCACTCAGTAAAATGGTCTGGGCATTGGCATTAGCTTTAGTCGTGGCGCGCTAGAATAGGAAAACACTGGTAGCAGCCGTCCATTCGCCTCTGAGGGGAATATTTTAGCTGTCAACCCCGTTCCATCTATAGGGCATCATCCTCTGTAAAAAATCATTTCATCTTGCCAGCAATGACTGCTAGCTACAGCCCCAGGCTCTGCTTATTGAGAGAGTTAATGTGTCATAATCTAAAAAAAAAAAAAAAACTGTCAGCTTCCCTGAGTGCATTACTTTTGAAGGGCCACTGACAGTTATTCATTCAGCTGTAATTCTGAGTTCCCGTGACAGCGAGTTAGCTTTTCAGCAAAGAAATACTGGCCTTTCACCAGGAATAACTACACATTTCTTCTTTACATTACCGTGTTTGCAAAAATAACGTGACTGAAGTTACAGGGGGTTCTTCATTTCCACGAAGAAGAAAAAGTTATTCCATCCTCACATGGTTGGATTTTTTTTTTCAATATAAATATAAAGGTGACATATTTGAAAACATGTTTTTTTTCCAGTGCAAACACCTGCCATCTCAGACAATAATTAGGTTACGAATACATCGAATATCATCATAACAAACAGATAAAAAGAATAAAAACTGACATACACATTTCGTAGACTGTTACACCACACTGTGCAAGGCCATTACCCATTCTGTATGAACTTAGCGGTGGATTTGTTTTGATCAGGGAGAATTTACACATGAAATCAGCAATGCGTATGTAAACAAATCTATTTTTTTAATTAAACACTTGTTTATGAATGAACTCTGAAACATTTAAACGACTGGGAGGACACGGTATGCATTTGTTTGTCAAGATAAGCATTGCTCTGCCAAGAGAGGAGCACTTTATGAAGTGTAGGTAGTTTGTTTTACGGCAGCATTGCACAAGTCCTTACCAGCCCGAGAGAGTGAAGTGTTTAATACTTTAGTCAACCTCTTGCTTTCTCCTGATTGGACAAAAGCATTGTGATGGAAGGTTTCATCTTAATACTTAACACACAGACAAAAACAAAACGTAAACCTTTTCAGTTATCTGGTGTAACCCGGGGTAATATACAGTGGATGAGAAACACTTTCCTTTACACAAAACAAGAAACGAGCCCATTAAACATTAAGGGAAAGTTTAACAGAACCCAGATGAAGCCTAAAAAGGTCTATTGGTGCAAAATTGCATTTGTTGTCCAGCACTAGGCCTAATCCAAAAACTATCCCTACGTGTTTTGATCAGTGATTCCTAACCCTGCTCCTGAAGGCTACCTGCCCTATCACACCCACTACAGCTCAGTAAGGGGTTGTTAATGAGCTGCTTAGTTTGATCAGGTACAGTACGTTGGGAGAAACACTACTACTAAAATGTTTAGAATAAAATATGCAGGGCAGCGTTAGGAAACACTCATTTAAAAGATCTGCTGTGCTCTGTCAACCATGAAGTGGTCTCAAAATTAGTATTCCAAACCAAATCTAAAACCATTTTTTCAAATAACTATTTCCATAAACTGCTCTGTGATGGCATGAGAGATTCCTGAACAACATGATAAAACAAACACTCAGTGAATGGGGCACTGTATCCGCGGAGAACCTCACCACTCCATCGATAGGCCTCATAGTAACTGCGCCGTGTGCTTTATGGAGCCATTGAGATGTCATAATGAAAAATTGTTCAGATTGGGCCCATCGCTCTGAGAGTCGCCACAGCTCTCTCTGCATCCCTGCAGATCAATTATGTGTTTTAGTCGACATGAGGGCAGCCTGTTATCTAATTGTTACCGAAGCAAGGGTGGTATGCAGCGGCGCAAACCTGACACATCCAGCTATTTGACAAAGCATTAACTGAAAAAAATGACAGAATAAAACAGAATAGAAGAGCTTGTCTTCTGTCCCTAAGACAACCCTGGATCACTCTGGGTAAGAGGGATAATTCTTTGTCTTTCGAAACAAAAGGCTACACATAATCCTTGCTAAATTCCACAGCTACTATTTTTTTTCTTTTGATTTTATCAACAATGAGTTTTTTTTTTTTTTTATAGGACATGAACGTCATTATTCCATAATAATATTCAGAGAGGTGACCGGGAGAGCGAGAGCAAAACAGTTGCCTAATGCGCTTCAGCACTAACACAGCACTACGAGATGGGTCGGTGTGGGATACTTTGGAAAGAGGGCTTAAAAACAGAACCACGCAAAATGATGGGAGATTACTACATCATCACACAGTTCTCAAACCTTTCTGTAGTTAGTGTCTCTAACACCTACAGGCCAGCTATCCTCTGATTCTTTGCATGGTTGCATTCGTTAAGTCCATCTTGCGCTCCGCTCATTTATTCTCCTCCCTGGTGGGCCTGATCTTCATCTCGGTGAATTTGAGTGAGTACTGCCAGCCCGTCCAGGAGGACCACTCGATGCCGTCGGCGTAAGATGTGTGCTGGCCGCGCAGATACTGTCCATTTAGGTTGGATGTGTGGCAGTTGCGGTACCACCACGCTCCGTGATAGAAGGAGGCACAGTTGTTCTCCGAGTGATCGTTGTCCTTGTCCTTGGTGGTAAACTTCATGCCGTTGTGTTTGAGCAGTGAGTCACCTGGAATGTCAAAGGGAGAGAGGCGATTAGAAGGTAGAAAGAATGTAGGCCGTCCTATTAGGTGTTTCTATACACTTTAATTACTGAATAACTGATGCTGATTAAACTGTGACAAAAGAGCTGAATTTATTTCACAGTGTCAATCACGGCATATTCTTTAAATCTTCGTATGCGCTTTGCTGCACACAATTTGAAAAAAATATGGTTAATTAGCTTCTGAATGTTCGAAATTGGCAAGAATGTACAAAAGCGTTAACATTTTAAATTCATTGTTTTTGGGACGTCAAAGGTCTGAAAATGGTTACATAAAAATGAACATACATAAGCTGGTTTTGGCACATAAAAGCACAGAGAAAACAGCAAAACTGCAAAGGGTTCTTTTTCTCCCACAAAGTTACCGTTTCTTAGGGTTTCTTAGGATAGCAACTAAAGGAGGGAAGGAAAGAGAATGGGAATAGCAGGGAGGCAAACCATCAGGCCAGAAGAGGAAAAAAGAGTGAGATGGAGGGAGCAACGTGGTTAATGTGCCCTTTTTAAGCGGCGTGATGGACTGCATGGCTCGTCAATGTAATGTTGCAGTGAGTGCTCAGGCTAATCTAATGCCAGCTCTCAGGCTGCATGCTGCCAGACTCTGCTGAGCCCAGGCCCTGATGATGAGATCAGCCTTTATTGCCAGAGTTACAGTGAAGGCACGGCTTTGCACTCCACAGACGCTGATTTTATTTTGCTCCATATGGATCACACTTGCCCTTTTATTTCAGCGAAGGAGATCCTATTGATATAGTTATGTCATGTCATAAAGAGGAGTGTCATAAATTTGTTTCAGGTGCCTCATGGATTCATCAGTGGGTTCTATGAGGTGATGAATGGCTTGAGTGATGGCAACAGTAAAACAGTCGAATGCTACAGTGAGAAAAGAAATTGCATTAACTGTAGGGCTAATAAGAGCAATTTTGTTGAAATATGGCACTCCCTCTCTCACCCTGGCACTCTTAAAAAGGTGTCACAATGAGTTATTTGAGTGATGCCATAGAAGAACCATTTTAGTCCTCTGGGATCCATTTTTTCTAAAAGGGTGAGTGTGAACAACCTTTTAAAACCTTTAAAAAGTACAAAGAACCATCACATAACTCTTTACTAGTTAGATGAGGATGCACTGATTGTGAATTTTTGTGGCAGATTTGGATTTCTTAGCGGACTTTTTAAAACCAAATTTCTAGTTTTGTTTATTAGCCAAAGTTGTAATCGGTTACATTATTGCTAAAAAAATCAGGTATTTTTTTTTAGCACTAATTATTTTAGCAATAAAAATGTATCATAATATTCCAGTGATATTTAGGTTTACACGAATACAGTTGATACACCCGTGTTTTTTTTAATGAGGGCTGCAGCTCGTTGCCAAAAAAAAAAATGTTTTAGGCAATCAAAGGCAATCTTACCCAGTACTGTAAATGTTAACCAGAAAGATCAACAAACGTATTATTTATTTCATTTTTCATATTTCATCTGTTCTTTCCACCCAGCACCTGACATACCTTGTAGGTAACTCATTTTTTGCCATCTATCAATAAAACTAAAAAATCTTAAAAATCACAGTTATTGTATGGCACCAATAACGATGTAGCACACATCCACTAAGGGTGTACTCAGACTGACTGATCTGTAGCCTGCCTAAATGTGTTTGACCCTTAAAGTCCAGTTCTCACTGATGTGATCGTCCTGTACTGTACCCAAGAATGGAACTCAAATGCATTAGCTCCATTTACCAAACAGGGCAGCAAAGGGTTCTCTTTGGTCTAGCACAGTGGTGCAGTGGTTTGCTGGAAATTTGGGCAGATAAGAGTATACAAGAACAGCTGGACCCACGCAAGAACTCTGAGATATTTAGTAAAATTGGTGACTATTTTTCTGCTTCTGCATACCAAAGAATCACTGAACAATGTTGTGACAAGCTGAAAAAACTGAAGTTTCAACATCTGAAGGTAAGGGAAGCCCTCCGTAAATCTGGCAGCTCACCAGATGAAAGGGGTAAAGCAGTGAGTAATGTGATGATGTATTAAGGAGGGGGCACAATCATGCTTGGGGCAAAGTACAAGGCAACCAGGCCTAGTGTGAGTATGCTTTAAAATTATTTTCCAAAACTCAGTTTGTTTTAAGACCAGGTGTGATGACTTTTTACCAGGTGTGCAGGACCCTCTGGGTGCAGTGGTAGGCTATCCCAAAAACTGTGGGCAAAGCATTAGCTAGAGGGAAGTGCTCTCCATCTTGTAAAACATGATGTAGTTCATTTTTCCCTTCTTCGCATGCTGTGTTTTTGGGTGGAATCCTCCTTTAGACTCCCCCCAGGAGCAAACTCGACTGTAGGTGGGTATTCACAGGCAGAGCATTTCAAAGCATAACAAATCTTTGATCGTGTACAAATTGATACCAGAATATTCTACTCATACACCGAGTCAATCATTTTACTAAAACACTTTTCTCTCAGCAGAACATCCTTCAAAGCCCCGGCACCTGAAAGGCTGGATAAAGCATGTTTGTGCGAAGGTACGCCACAAAATTCAAATCAAACGTCTTGGGACAGACCCACCTACCCATGAAAGCAATACGAGTCATTAGGCATGCACAGAAATTCATAAACAGGTTCACGATGAATACATTAGAACATCAGAAGAGAATTATGCATGCCTCCACTCGGACAAGCATTGTTACAAAATTATCAAGCGCTCGCGTATAATTTCATTTCTCTTTTCCTGGCTTTCTTAATGGCAGAGAAAACATTTGCATGTGGCAGCAAAACTGTCATTAACACTTACTTGGAGGCTGGAGGAGTTGGAGCACAAACAGAGATCTTTGCTAAGAACAGGGTATGAAGGCTGAGAAACCTCATGTCAGGTAATTGCATGTTTTCAAGCATCATTCCACTTCTTCTCTACCTCAGTGCTTGATTCATTTGGGTCCCTCATTAATGAGCAACCATTAAAGATGGCGAGCACACGTACTGTTTGCTCAGAATGGAATTATGACTCAGTGGTCCCATTGCAGCAGAACAGTGTGTGATGTACAACAAAAGACACTTATGCAGACAAAAGGCACCTATTATCAGTCCTGACATCATGGATTAATGAGCAAATTACATGTGGCTTAAGAGAGTCAATCTAGTGGAATTAATGTACAGACCTAGTGTGTGCCAGTGTATGGCCCGTGAAAGTCTTTATTGGAGGTCTTTCAAGTAAACGGCTGCCACTTTCTATCGCTTCAGGCAACTGCTTCAGCCTGCTTGGCCCACAAAGAATTACCCATGCAAGTACGTCCTTCCAAACAAGGAGCCTAGGGGGGACTGCTGGCGAATAACTCCCATACGTTGAACTGCTGCCTGCTCTCAGCTCCAGTAGGCCTCTTACCCTCAACCTCCTGTCGAATTTTTTTCATTTCTCATTTTGGTGATGGCTGGGCTCTCTGGTGCAGCGGCCTTCCATTTGTTCGACAGACTATTATTTGGGTTGTCGAGAGTATGGGGCTTTCTCGCCCCCAGTGTAACCTCAATCTGCCTTTCAGAAAAGTTGCTCCAAAGGTTTGTGGTTTTCTTCTCCTTTTTTAATCTATGAACCCATTTTACCGGCCCGCCATTTGTGGCTAGAGCTTTAATCAGGTCTGAAATTTGGACTCAAACCCGAATACAGGTTTCAAGTTTGACCCGACCCGGCACACAGCACAGAATTCTGAGTCTCAAAAGAGCTCTCCGGGCAAATGTACTCGACCGAATCGAACGTCAAATAAAAACCCGACAGCGACCGTACAGGGACAATAATAGCTGTCAGTCTGAAATAGAATTTAAAACCTAAAATGACATGCTATACGAAAATGATCCGCTGTCTACAATTTAAAAAGTTTAAAAAATGTTTTTTTTTTAAATTATTCATAAAACTATGCTCTGAAACAACATCCCAAAATGGTTCAGTCTACATAAACGTTCCATATGGTGCTGTCCTCGTGCTGCGCACTGCTAATATAATTAGTCTTTATCTGTTTAATCCTAAAACTTTATATACAACATAAAACCTAAAATTTTATATACACGAGTGTGAACTTCTTGGACCTCAGTGCACTCTTAAGTGTGTGACTCTTAAAAAGACTGTTTTAAGGTAATAAAAGTCAATGGGATGAATACATTAAAGAGAAAAATGAAAGCCGAGGGAAATTGTTGAAAGCAGGAGGTGGGCAGAGAGAACACGAAAGTGAATTTTGAGCCCCATCAAACAATTATTTTAAGCTCTTATTGTGAGTAGAATAGTGTAGAAACTGGCTGTGAAATGTGTCTATAACAGTCATTAAGTACTATTTTCATTGAGAAGATGAACCTTTTTTCCATAGCAACCTTCCTCACTCTTAATTAACATGACAGAACACTCACAGAGACTTATCACAGGTCTAGGATCACTTTCTTTTTATTAACTTATTTCTCTCTCTTGATTCCTTAGGATCCTACAGTTAGGTAAAGTGAACAAATATGTGGTAGTGTACATTATTCAGAACATAATTATCAACAAAATCTACTCATATATTATAAAATTAAGCGCTTATCTATCTTTTTATATTATAAAGTACTACACAGTATTACCTTCCATGTTATAATATATAGTGTGTGAAGACAGAAATCAACTTGACAGACGTTACAAATAGGCAGACACAGACATTTACAAACACGAAAAGGGACCATTATTTTAAATCATTCTTTTCTTCCTCACACTCAGGCGCTGCTTGCTAAAGAGGCCGGCGGGACTGAATCAGGGTTTTTGTATGTTTAAGCTAAAAGGAACTCACAAAGGCACTCTTCTTCTTCCCACCTTAATTAGCATCCTGACATAAATAGTGAAATTTATGTTTCAATTTAGCTTTTAGTGCGTCTTAAAATGTTTAGCACATGCAACTTTAATAACTCCAACAACTACCGACTAGATCTTGATAAATGACTTGCCCGGTCACAGGCTTTGTTAGTGTCTCTGCACAAGCTAAGAAAGTATGAGCAGGACCTCACTAATCACTACTAACACATGCCCTCAGTGTGTACTAGTCGGCTCTCGCTGATCGGAAAGCTGTATTTGCAACACGGCATTTTTGTAAATGTAAGGATTACTAACTGCAAGGCTTCTATCAATTGAATCAAAAGAAGTAATATATGGATTCCAGTATACAAGCTTTCGGTACAGGAGATGGGCAATACCACTGATTTTACCAAGTAACACAAAAGATACCAGATACAGAGATGGAGACTCGAGTCGCACTTAAGTCGCACAAAGAAAGACTTGTGACTTGACTTTAGACTTGCCCTCAACAACTTGAGACTTGACTCGAACTTGAGTGTTGTGACTCGTGAGTCATAACTCATAAACAATGTTCCTTTCATGGAATTATTTATTTATATCTCACACTCTTTCCAAAGACCCTTCGTTTGCCATAATAACACCCGAAAACTTGGAGGTGACCGGTTTTCAGCTAATAACGATTTTCGAGGGGTCGTTGGAAAGGTGTCACCGAGCCCTAACTAATTGTGAAGTTTCACATTTAGAGTGCGAGATATATTTTTCATGTTTAACATTTAGATTTAAGATCATTTAAGGC
>JBBPCY010000018.1:16287918-16302877 GCA_037974405.1 Brachyalestes nurse
GCAACTGTTTTTCTACAGTGTCTACATCTGACTTCATTTTGTTTGATGTCATCCTTACTGAAGCCAAAATGTGTCCAGATGACGGAGACTGCGTTTTTCTTTGGTACAAGCTGCTCTTGTTGCTCAGTTGTCTCAGTGTTTAAGCTCCCCATGCTCGTTAACGTAACGTAACGGAGTGGGGTCACGTGACTCCACACGCGGTCGTGATTTTAAAGGGAAAGTAATTGAAATAATTGACCTGGAAAAATGTGATCGATTATAGGTTCTAAATGTCGATTTCGATTACTTTTCGATTAATTGTCCAGCCCCATATCAGACCCTTAATCAAAACTTAATATGAATCCAAGTAGGCATATAACACACTGGTGGGACATGTATGAACTGTTGTAGAACTTTACATTTGTTCACAGGTCATATAAAACATCAGCTTTCTCTCTGAACTACTTTTTACAAGCCTGACAGTAATGATTTGTAGTGCAAACAGCCCTCTGTTTCATTTACTGAACATGGAGCTTCCTCAGTAATAGAAGTCCTGTTTGTATCAGTCTCAAGCAAATGCAATAACAAAAACTAGAGACAGACAGGTATGGGTGGTGTTATTTACTGAGTGTGCCCTGTGGTGTAAGGCTGAGCTCTGTGTCTGGGCTGCGATGTTTTAATCTGGGCTATCTGTGGTGATTTAGGGATCATATGTAGATACAGAATTCTTTATGACTTATTCAGACAAATCATTTACTCTTTCCATTACACAACCTTGGCAAAGTTATTAGTCTTTCTTTCCTTTTGTCTCTGAGAAAAACAGTGGTTTACCTGTTTTAGACGGAGAACAATCTCCCTAAGTTGAGTCTCCACACTGAAGGCTGATTTCAGGGCGCGCCAATGGATCCAGTGATCTTTACACCATGAGGATGGATTCTTACTGCGAACAAAGCCCCAGTGGATCATTATCCACATACTCTCATATTCTTTTAAAAATAGATGCAGAAAAAAATAAATAAAGGCCATGGAAATAGTGACCTACCTTCCTTTGCACTTTTCAAAGATGCCCAGAAGGATGAGGAAATCATTAGAGCTGCCTGCCGAAGCGGCTAGCTCTCTGTGGATTATCTCTGCTTCCTTTTGTTTTTCTGGGTGGCCTAAATGGGCAAAAAGGTAAAATTATTAAAGGTCAAATGAACTGAAATGCTACAGTCGCAGCTCATGGTGCTGGAGTAGCTACCTGGTCGGATAAAGATGTTTTCCACCGAGAGCATGGCTGCCACTGGGAGCATTAACTGCTCACAGCCGAGAGCGGCAGATTTAAGCAATGCACGCGTGAGTCCAGGAGGAAGAGGGAACTCCACCATCAGCCTTCCCAGCCTGGTTACATTACCCATCCTTTGGAACAAAAGCAGTGTGTTCACACAAAACATCTGTTTACAAAAGAACTTCGAATTAGAACACACCCTGCCATATTTCTCAGACTGACAAAACGTCTAGAATATATTAAACCGCCATTAACCTTCACAACACTACCACCGAATCTGGAAATCAATTATGAGCAACAAGAGTCCCAGATAAAGCTTAAGAATCATTTCAGTTACCTGTCAATTGCATCAAACTGGTAGAGCTGCTTCAGTGCCGCCAAGATAAACCTCTCCTCTGGATGATCCAGGTAGGGAAACCTACATAAAGCATGGTAATGTTTAAAAGAGCATGATAAGCCTTGCTTCAAAGTAATGGATCAATATAGCCTAACAAAAATGATTAATTCCATGTTATTTTTCTAGACAAAGTAGAGGAAATGTGTATTGAACTACTCGGTGTGGTGGAAAGTATAAAGGATCACCTTGTAATTTGCAATGCAAATTAGTTTAGGATGCTTTTATTCCCCAAACCTATTTTCTAATGACGGAATGAGAAGTCATTTTTAATAAATCTTGCCGTTAAAGCTATTGTTCATAGAAGGCATATCAACTCAGTGACATGGAGATCAAACTGTCCAGATCTCAATCCACTAGAAAATGTATGGTACAAATTGAAAAAACGATCTGTGCCAAGGCTCCTACAAGCTTGATGGAAAATATTGTTTTTCATTACTGAAGCTCATCACCCAAAGATTTAAGGGCTGAGAAGGGGCAATAATGTACTATTTGTGATTTCTGTATGGATGATTCCATATTTTTTCCTCCCCTTTGAGTGATACCATAATCTGGAAAAAAAAATGTATATTAATTTAGATCATTTAATTTGTCAGAAGTCAGAATGTTCAGCAATTAAATACAAGTTGTCCTGTGTCACTGTAAAAAGGCTGGGTGAACACAACGTCTGCCAGGGGTTGTATACATTTCGATGTCTAAAAATTAACCATAAACACGACACATTTTAATAGGCGACTTGCTCTATTCACTACAGTTTGTGCCATGATTGTTGGCAGAGTTTCTAATCTATCAGCTGATGCATCTGGGAGGTAAACAACTGTAGCACCTGAATCTTAGCACCTGCAGCTGAATCTTAGACAAAAAAAACCCACTACCCATCAAGTTTATACTTAAAAAAAATCATCAAATAGCGCTGTTTCCATCACTTCGCCATTAATAGGACTGTCAACCGTTCCGTGAAATATGGAATTGTTCCGTATTTGAAAGATAAAAGACGCGTTCCGTATTGAACTATGGAACTCATTTTGATTAATATTTTTGAAAAAAAAAAAACATGACAGAAAAATTAGAGATTAGTCCACTAATGAAGATTGCACAATTTGTATGAGGGGAATGACGCAAGACAACCCACCAGCGCCTCCCCTACAACATTAAAAACGAGCCTTTCAACAAGTCAAACAAGCCTAAAGACAACATTCAACAAACCTAAACAAGTGATTATATATCAGTTGTAATACAAAGTAAACATATCATCATGTTACCCACCCTCCCTAAAACAATACCTGATTACATCATGGACTCCAAGACACTTGAGAGTGAGAACAACCGAAGTCAGACTAGTCCTCTGTATCTCTGGAACAGTGTACTCAGGCATGCATTTTTCCCAGAACTCCTTACTGTAGATCCTGAAGCACTTCCCAGCCGAGGTTCTTCCTGCCCGGCCTGCTCGCTGCTGAGCTTCACTCCTACCCAGCAAGAACACCCGAAAAAGCAGACACAAAGAAAAACAATGAGAAACTACGATTTACAACGTGAAAAAACAATATGACAATAATACCATAAATATATACATTGATAAATAATTATGTTTATTTTTACTCACTTTGATATGGGCACGACTTCAAGGATGTCCAAGCCAACTCTGGAGTTGTGGTTCAGCTGTTTCACAAATCCACTATCAACAATATATCTTTAAAAAAAATCAGAAGTTCGTAGGAGATGTATCAGCTAAGCACTTTTTAAGGATGTGTTTCAAAATTATATAGACAAAAGTATTGGGACACCTGACCCTTACACAAACCGAACAGGGACTTTGCATTGACATTGCATTCAAATACATAGACTTTAGAATGGAGTTGGTCCTCTCTTTGCAGCTATAACATCTCTCCTTGGAAGGCTTTCCACAAGATTTTGGAGTTTCTGTGGGAATTTGCGCCCATTCATTCTGTAGAGCATTTATGAGGTCCGGTAATGGACTGATGTTGGACGAAAAGGCCTGGCTTCGTTCCAGTTCAAGTGTTGGATGGGGTTGAGGCAGAGATGGGGACTCGAATCTGAGACTCGAGTCGCACAAAGAAAGACTTGTGACTTGACTTTAGACTTGCCCTCAACGATTTGAGACTTGACTCGGACTTGGGTGTTGTGACTCGTGAGTCATAATGTTCATTTCATGGAATTATTTATTTATATCTCGTATTCTTTCCAACGACCCCTCGTTTGCCATAATAACCCTCGAAAACCACTCACCTCGCCCCAGTGTCCCATTACTTTTGTCTGTGGTGAACGGTTTTCAGCTAATAACGGTTTTCGAGGGGTCGTTGGAAAGGTGTCACCGAGCCCTATCTAATTATGAAGTTTCACATTTAGAGTGCGAGATATTTTTCATATTTAACATTTAGATTTAAGATCATTTAAGGCAAATCCTCCATGTCACAGCACGCAGTCCAGCCCCCTGCTAAGCAACAGCCAATTGTAATCGTGGGGCGTGGCCAATTAGCATATCTTACAAACATTTACAGCTCAAAAATCCCACATTTAGAGTCGCCATCTGTAAACATTGCCACTCAAAGACTTGAGACTTGACTTGGACTTGGTAAAATGACTTGTGAACATCTCTGACCAAATACCAAGTAACACAAAAGCTTGCATCTTGATACTGACACTTTTAAACATCTAAACAGGTTCGTCTCCGGTAAATGTGGACTGAATGCGGACACTATTGAACTAACTGACATAAACTGACTGTACTGGAGTGAAGTAACTCTATATGATCTATATGATATATGTACTCACTCCATTTCTGTGGCTGTGTGTGTGTGTTTGAGTGTACATGAACCAAAGGCAGACAGGAAAGTATCTCCTAACCTACACATTTACTTGCTATAATAGCTTTTCACTCTTTTAGCATCAAAGAAACATGACCTGCTGCTAAAAGAGACACTCAGCATCAATATCTCTGAATGAGGATACATTCTCAAAAAAATTCTGTCATGATTGAAAGTATGGATATTTTGGTGCAGATTTGCCCATCTCTATATGGAACACACTTAGAGTAGCATTAGAAAGACAAAAAAGAAGAAGCAAAAAAAAAAAATATCACACCTTATCATTAAAGCACCTGCTCCTTAGCCGGAGCGATGGCCAAACATGTACGTTTAAAGACTAAAGGGAAAATCACACATTTGGAATACATTTTAAGATGTAATCAACAGAGAAAAACCAAGCTTTAACTGATAAGAACAGGAATTCATGTCGACATACAGAAAACTAAAAGCATCCGGGCTAATTAGACCTAACCGGAAGCAGCGTCCTCTCTGTCTGATTTATGTTAATAGGAGTGTTTGTTTATGTCTTCCATAATAAGCGAACTGTCCACTTTATTGGAATGCCATGGATGTATTCCGCTGCTTCATTATCCCTGCCCTTTCCGGCACGCTCCGAAGGTCAGCTGTGGGCCCAGGCCCGGTGAGCAGGCCAGCAGCAGGGGAGCAGAACCCAGGACTGATAGAGTGCAGGGACCCAATTAATGTTAAAAAGAGGCCCTGGCGGCAGCTCAGGTGAAGCATGGAGAATTGCTCCTCTCTCTGCCTGACTACAGACCGAGATAAGCAGCACCCACATGTATGCATGCTGCATAGTGGAAATATAGACCTTATTGTACCAGTATTGACACGGCTAGGGGATTTGAATGAATCGATGGATTTTCATTATACTCTCTATTATTAGGTGTCTATTCTTTGATATAGAAATGAACACCCAATCTCTTCTGAACGTAAACCTATTCTTTCAAGAAACAAACAGCCAGCTGTGCTGAATTTCCAAACACAAACAGTGTCAAGTGAAAAGAGTCAGAGAGCAGATACTGCATCAACAGCCAGCGAATTTCAGCATATCCACACTCACTACTCACTTTTTCCAGCAAAGTGTTCCGACTTTATGAAATATGATTCCTCTAGGCACTGAGCTAATCTTCCCGTCAATAGAAAGAAGCAAGAGGCCAGAGAGGCTGAGCTGCTGTTGCTCAAAGCCACCTACTGTTTCTAATTCACAAAGCGCACTTTGACGGAACATTAGATAATGTATTATTCCGAATTCCATTTTAACACTTTATCCAATATGACCTTTTCCATCTCATAATGACAGATGGTCTAAAGATAAACACTCTTTACTGCAGTTATTCTCCTGCAGTTAGGGCACAGCAAAGGTCGGCCTGTAGTTTGGATCCTTGTTGCAGAGGAAAAAGGCGGAATAGACTGCGGGTCTGTTGTACAGCATGCGTCTTTAGAATACAGAATTCATACAGCAATAGAACATAATGCATCTCTGAGTGGGTTCCTCCTTCCCCCTAAATCTAATAGATTCAGCCTGGGATTCGGAGCACTCAGCACAGAAACTGAATACTAAAACTCTCGGACAAAGAGGGACTAGGGGAGTGTAACATACCGGCCGTGCCCGAGTAGTCCGCAACGCTCAACGGGTAGCCGTCCTCATCGGGGTCGACAGAGAACAATCCCACTCCGAAGGACCCGTACTGCGCAAAGGAAGTGCTGTTCTCAAAGTCCTCTAGGTCAATCCTCAGTTCGTAGTTAGCTTGAATGGTGAGAGTGTGGATCCGCTTCAAACCTGAAAAACAACAGCAAGGTCGGGTCAGAGACTGCTGAGCTGGATGAAAGGAGTTACATAATAAAAAGAAAGTCCAAGCGAAAGAACTCCTTAATACAATTTACAAAGTTCGCTTGTGTGATGTTGTATATGGCATTGGCTCCATCGCTCGCTCTGGAAACCTTTTTTATTACATAAAATTCTACATAGAGTCCAACCAATCAGTTTCTTTAGATGACCTTGATTAACTATATCTGTGTTAACCCTCTGAAGTCACAACAGTCACAGGCAATAAAAACCATGCTGTCATTTAATTAAATGCCCCAATCCTATGCTTTTCTTTTTCTTTTTCTCCCTGCTTCTGCTCGAGAAATATCTTGTTTACCAAAAACGAATATAATACATTTCTGCGTGACCATATACTAACCTTTCTTTATCCCTTAGAGGTAAAGAAGCTGTTTTTATTACTGTGCCTCAAGACTGATATGTGTAAACAACCTCTGGACTATAGTTCTGGTTGAACTATATTTTCCCTCATTCAAAACGTAGTACAAACGTAGTACAAACACTTAATATAAGCTCATAGTTAATGAGCAAGGATAAAGTCGAATGGGGGGACATCTGAAAATGTAATGATTTTCATGACATCAAAAGAGAGTGAATTCAAAATGAGAGTGAATTCAAAATGGGCTGTCTTGTTGCCATATATGGACACAAATGACTAGCGTACATCTTTAATGTTTAACAGCGTTTTCATACTACTTTTAATAGTTGCAAATATTTTATTTCAAAATGTTCCATGCTATTACTTTCATTTGCAATTCAATGAAAAGTGCAGTTCTTAAACGGCTATTTTTTTTCTATCCATACTGTCTGATAGTAGAGTGTGTCAGTATATCATCACACTAGTTGACCTGAATAAGATACTAGACGACCTTAATGATCCTATTCACAGCTCTGAGTGATTGCTGCAAAAAAGGGAGGATGACTCCGTTTTCAAAGGTGGACAAAGTAGCACTCCAAGGAAGTCTGGTCAGCCCACTAAGATCAATACCTCTATAGCAAACTCCAATTCCAGTAAGTTTTCACACTTAATATTCCTGATCCTGGCTGCATGGAGAGCAAGTGGGGCGCCTGACAGGAAACTAATGTACTTGCCTACATATGAATTCCCTTTGAAGACCATGCAGTGGTGTGTGTGTGTGTGTGTGCGATACAACAGCAGGACAGAAAATCAATACAGCCGAGTTTTGCTGGGTATAATCGTGACTCGCTGTTGCACTGAAGTGGTTGTATACAGTAGCATAAACGCAGTCAGAGTGGAGGGGGTGGTGTCAGGTAAGTGCGCTCCATCTGCAGGGGGCCAGATTTGCCAAACGGAGAGCTTCTCTCTTCAAAAACAACATATTGTATGTAGCAGATGCTACAGAGATGCCAGGAAGAGCTGGGTCATTATTAGTATTAATTGTAAAAGTTCATTTTGGAAATGAAAGACTTCTGAATCTCTTCTTGAAGTTCTTGAACGTCCCAAGCACATTTGCAGCTTGATGATTCATGGCATTGGAGGGACCAGCTTGATTTTCAGATGAACTCAAATTCCAAAAAAGCAGCACTGGAAAATGACCGTAATAATATTGAATGAAAACATGTAACCTGTTTCTGTTTTTCTGTCCTTGTTTGCACTTTGTGACAGCAGTGTTTGTTGAAACTGTCAATATATTGAGAAAAAATAATAGAACGGTTCCTATCAGGGAGAAGATGTGGTAAGCTCAGTCGGATGTTGGTGGAGTGTGCCGAGTCACCCTAACGGCCTCTGGACAGAGTAAATGGATGGGCCGTTCACACTGGAAGGTCACAGCTGCTTCGACCCAGGCACCCGCAAATGGAGCTCAGTGCCAGTCCAGCGTGTGGAGGGGTAATACATCAGAATCACCGCCGGCATGCTGAGAGAATTGATGTGTAGAAGCTTTTTACAAATCTCTTTAAGACTGTAAAATCTGATTGTGTTTACTGCAAGTGCACTTTATAGAAAACGATCAGCTGAATCACTGGCACTGCCAAGACTTTTATTGTCAGATGCTGTACATTTTAGTGGAGGTTACACAACCACATTGAATTTTACAGTGTTTAAGTATTTCAAGTTTATTTAAAATCGCCCTTTTATGATATTACCATGCAACTATTTATTCAGAACCCCTGCTCTGATAGAACTGACCAGACATAATAGAGACATAATGACAGTGGTGTGTCTGTGCTTCTCTCACTCCCCACTGAGCAATGCATCTATTTGGGCTGTTTTTGGACTGTTCTGTATCAATAGAATATTTGACTATTAATTTGTTAATATTCATATTTACAACATAAGCTTTAACTTTTTTCAAGCCTAAACAACAATGCGCTTCATCAGCACAAGGCTACCATACGGAAAAAGCTTTTTAATCACAGGGTTATAGCTCGTTTGTTTTTGGCATCCATGTCACATTGCCTTACAGCAAAAATGGTACCAGTTTTCAGGCAGCCATTGGAGCTCAAAACAAAGGCGATGCCAGAACATGGGGGAGCATCTCAAATTACCGTAGAGGAAAAATGCTCAGTGAAAAAATTACCATAAAAGGTTGTTAGGCAAGCATGACAAGTAAACTTTTCAAATATGTAAGTAAAGTGATACTCATTGAATTAAGCTGCTACTAGTCCCTGGTGACCACAACGCATGCAGGCTAGTATTTTCTCATGGCACATCATTCTCATTGATCACTGAATGATAAAAGTGTGATGAGAATGACTAAAGGAACACTGAAGTCTAAAAATGTATTATAATGAAGCAACTTTGGAAAACAATTACATCATATTTACAGTCCTAAGACATTTACTGGTATAGGGGAAGAGCTGCAATTTCAAATGGCTTTTTGTGACATAAAGATTTTACTTGCAGGTGGAATTTCCCCCCAATACCTTTTAGTCTCACTGCTCTGTAAATTATTTATTGCAGATTTGGGCATAAATATCAGTGTCTGGAATGAGCAACAGACAGCTGCAGATGCCACAATACAGCGATGTGGCTTAAAATGACCAAACCTAGCATTTAACGTGAGTTTTCTCCAGACGCCAGATTTTGCAGCATCGTCTTCAGAAGTTCTGAGCTTTATGAGAAGTTAATGAAAAGTCACATCATTCAAGCCCTCTCTGCACAGCCAGTATTGTTGACACAAAGCCAGACTGATATCTGCCGTTTTGGGCGTTGATTGCTTCCGCTGACAGGCTTCTTCCTCCGGCCATTCTCCTGAGCCTACACAGCACCCAGCAAAATCAAACAGAAACCTTTTGGCCTTTAATATTCTCAGTTTTGTAGTGTTTATGAATCAAAGAACTCCTCTGAATTCCATCCGTCTCATGATTTAATAAAACAGAGTGAGATGACCTTAAAAGTTTGCCCTTGTGCGCTTTCACAATATGAACATGGTATGTCAGGTAAAAAAATATATATCTCATTTCAGTAAAGGAAGATTTTTATTTCACTTAGCAAATATAATAGGAGGAAGGCTTCTGCAATATGAAAGTCTACTGGATGGAATTAAATCACAGGCTCCCTAAATAGAAGCGTAGCTCTGAAGTCAATTTGAAACATGAATTATGAAAACATCTGAATAGTTTAATGACAAAGACAGAAGGTAGTCTCAGGAGCCCCTCGTCTAACGGGTGCTCCATAAGGCTTGCTCATCTAAATGGAACCTAAAAGCCTGGTCTCTGAAGCGTAGTAGCCTAATGATATTAGATAACTGGGCGATGTGAGGTCATGAAAACTGCTAGCTCATTTAAACTGGTCAAAATGTGAAAAGTAGCATTAGTCTAGCTGATTCCTTGATTGCTAGAGAAATAATAAAATACAACAGTATTTACAAGATATAGTTTGATATAGTTTGACTAGTACAAGTTCCTAAGGTCCCTCCAATCTAATGATGTAACTATGGAATAAAATGATGTTATATGCACTGATTCTGATGACTTCTACTATGTTTGAGCTTAGCCAATTAGAGCGCTCGCAGCCAAGTGCAAGTAAAATTCAAGAGGATGGCTCTTGGCTATTAGGTTGGAAGAATACACATCTCTAGGCAAATAATTTCACATTCAAAGGAATCAAAAAAGAAAGAAAATTAAGTACTGCATATGTTTAAACAGCCAGTTTCCTCAGAATTTACATAATTTAAGGTTTTAATTAAATCTCCAGAGAATCTCTCACTTCATGAAGTGAAGCCATTTCTTGGAGGAGGTATATCAAACTGTGAAACGTTTTTTTTTTTTTTTCCCTGAATTATGTTGAGTGTCAGGTGTGGTTATAATAATTACCTTTACCATACTTAATTAACTTATCTATAAAAGCCAGTTTAACATTGCGTTTTAACTTCAAAACGCTCGGAGGCAGAATGAAAGATGACTGCATGAATCATGCTATTCAAGAACTTGTCATTAAGGGTTTGTTCAAAAATAAAGCTCATGAAAGAAGTGAAATACGTTACAGTCCAAATGACTGATTCGTTTTGCACAAACAGACAGGCATATACAATACGGGGGGGCTTAATTATGCATGAAGGACTCAAGGACTATCTAGCCTTTCTACGGCACTGTATGAAATGAATTTCCAGTGGTCTTTGATAAATGGTCTAGTTGTTTCCAAATTAAAAATGTTGGTGAAAAAGAGAGCCAATCTTTTTGCATGCAAAGTGATGGCTGAAAGTGCAGCTCGCATGTTGCACAGCAGCGGTGGAGCAGTCTGGCTACTCTCCGTTTCTCCCCATGCAACAAGACTTTGCCATTAATTTTTAATCAGGCTTCTCCATCTGTGTAGCAGGAGGGGCTCTGCCGCTCATGGTGGAAGAAGAAGAGGGGGAGAGAGTGTAGACATGAACATACCCACAGAAATTCTGTATTTAGATAAACAAGTAAGAGACAACCATCCCAACAAGACCCAAATGTTTTTCAGAGTCCAAACTGAAAAGTTGACCATAATTATCAGCCTTCCTTTTCTTTAGTCCATCTCTCTCTGTCTCTCTTACATACACACACACACAGATTATATGTACATGTCCAAGGCATATCAAGAGATGTAAGAGCTGCCAAATTATTTTACCATTTCACTAGTATAACTGTCCATAAATGTCCATCTTTGTAACTTCACAGGAGAATTTTGAAGGCTCAGAAATCCTGTACGGTAATTAGAAACAATCTTGATGCCTGTTTAGGGCCCTCTAAAGCAAACTGCTTTTCAGTACAGCAGTTCGGAACAACACCGTTTGGTACTGTTTAGACCACACTGGATGCTCAGTCTGTAATCAGTTTGTCACTGACTTCCACCAGCTGTCCCTCTGTGCTGGTACAGCTCAGCGAGATACAGCCGCTGCAGCAGAGGTCGTTTAGCTAAATCTGGCCAGTCTGTATAAAACATTTCCGTGTTGTTAAAGCTGCCTGAAGGGGTGGTGACTTGGCTGAGAAAGAAGTGATGTACTGAATTTATTTAATTAAAATATGGATTTCATTTTAACATGGATAAATTGTAAACAGGTAAAGTGAAAGAAAGTCAGTGAAATAATTTCCTTCACATGGAAGTTAAATAACCTGAATTGTAATGCATGCTTTCTTAAAGTTGCCATAATAAATGATTTATGTGGCAGTTAACACAGGTGAGATATAGAAATGCATGTTGAATGCAACGAAACAGACACATCATTGCCTGCATATACACTAACACACAAGACACACATGTGACATGAGCTCCTTATACACACACACACACTTATACACACACATACACGCACATACACACACACCAACCTCTAGCCCTCAAACAGTCACTCCGCTTTGAGCACACTCTTTCTTTATTCCAAACACACACACATACATGCACTCTAGAGGTGGCTGTGAGCTCCCAGGTCCTGGTATGGGGTCTATGAACACCTGGCATGTGAATGACAGTAGCTTCAGCCCTTTCCAGGATGAATCATTCCTCCATAACAAGCCTGGTCCCACCCGCCTAAACCGGCGCTCACATCACAGCCACCTTTGGACTAATATTGATTTCACTCATCTGAGGTCCCATCTGAATTAAAAATGCTCAGTGCATGCATTTCTTGCACTGAGCTGTCTTGGCAAATCCATTTTCTGCCTTGAGCTCAATTATATGCAAATCAGGAGAGTGAGAATTAATTAGGTTCTTGTTTTCCTGCCTCCCCCCCCAAATGTCCTTTTTTTACAGGCTGAAATAATGCTTCCTAGCATCAGTGGTTTTCTGGGCAATGCGGTCAGTGTTTGACCCCCACAAAAAACGCAGAAGTCAATTCAAATGAAAACACAGAACTATGAAACCAGACGGCAAAAAAGGAGGAAATAAACAAGCCACAAGTGTACTGAAGATGCAATCTACAAAAAAAGCTCTATATGTGCAGAGACTGAACTCAAAGATCAAAACAAAAGCTAATCTGAATAGTCTTAATTCCAGCTCTCTTTATCCACAAAGGCATTTGAAACTGCTTCAGAGTTCATGAGGAATTCAGTGTATGGGCAGAGTTATCAGTAAAACATGTGACCAGGAATAGAGTTAAATTCAGGCTTTGTTGACAGAGGCTTCAGGAGTGTGTGCAAAACGACAGAATAAAGAAAAGAAATCAAAGAACTTGGGCGGAATTTCTAGACGGCTCTGGAAAGTCATGCTGCTCCTCTGGGTTAGGTTGGCCAGATCTGTTTTTTTCTTATTTGTTGAAGACACTGGTTTAAATCAACACTACCATTAGACCTTGTATAGATGTCTTACATATACAACAGACCAAAGCTATTACATTTAACAATACAGGTTGCATCGTCTCATTTAACTTTATATCAGTGCTGCAGTAATGGTTGATCATTTTGAGCTGAGAAACTGGGCTGAGCACTTCTTCTGATAGCATCGAGGCAGCTTTGTGTCACCACCAACGGAAATCTTATCAGGGACATCAGCTTTACGCTGTGTCTCTCAGAGTGCTGACCCGATTTCCCCACTCCAGCTGGCTGCCTCTTTTTTGCCACTGAAACGCTTCACAAAATTCACATTACTGTTTATTACTGCTTTTAGGTTCAGCTAAATGAATGGGCACCGATGGGAGAAGAATCATGTGGAGCATTCGGAAGGTTACAGAGACAAAGAAAATAATGGCCTCTGAAAAATTACTCCTATTAAGCCTTTGAATCATGAAATGTAGTACAACCAGTTACCTTCAAAACAGAACTCATATCTCACTGCAGCACGCTCTGTGTCTGGCCCTGTAAATATTTTCCAAATTTCAGTCTTTGGGTGGATAATCCTCGCTCTAAGCTTTACACAACTCATAATTGAATTAAGCTTTCCTGGAATAAAGACATCCAATTAATTAATCAAATCATGGGCCATTGCTGGAATCTTTCACTTCATTTACACGTCACTTTTCTCAGTGTAAATCCCTGCACAAGTTAGAGTGTAAAGCATGTGTTTGCAAACGCTACGGTGCTCTTAAGCTTTTTACCTCAGAGATCTATGCCGAACAACTTGGTTACACAATTCATAGTCCTAAAAAGCCCAATGTCTTATAGAGCGTGAAGCAAAGCCTTTGGCTAAGATAGAATCACTGTTTCATTGGAAATGAAAATGGGTGAAGAAAACAACAATAACAAAAAAATCACTGGCATTTTCATTTTCATTCCAGCTTCTGCATAAAAGTGGAAGCCATTAAAGCGAGCAGAGTCCGCTCAGTGTTATCCAGTGGAAAAAGATAAGTAGTGAGCCTCAAACAATCAGAACAAAGATTAATGGAACGCTTTGTGGATGTTGAACAAGGTCATGTTTTATTCAGGGCCTCCAGAGGATCATTCTTGCAGATAAATCACAGATAAAGACCCTGTGAAAATTGGCAATATTTTTATAGTGCCCAACGACTCAGCAGGGACTACGCTGGTGTCATGTGCATACTTCTGCCTGCTGAGGTGCGAATTCGTTTTTTTTTTCTTTTTTAATTTTTGCCCAATTATCTCCTCGAGGTTAGTAGTCAGTTATTCCTGTCCGTAATTTCATTCTCCCTTGTCATATTACACCAACCAATCAGCAAGTGTGAACGCAAGCATGCGCTTCCTCCAAGTCTGAGTCATTTTTTGAACTACTGCTCACACAATGATGTAGGGCAGATGCACGTGTCTGGAGTGCTGACTGCATAATTCTCTGTACCTGACCTGAAAGACGTCCCAGACTGACAGGAGGGAGGAATTAAGACATTCTTGCCACACAATGAGCAGTTGCTCTCTCATGACTACGCATGTGACAAGTATCTTATCTTATCTAAAGCTGTAATAATCTTGCAAACACTATACTCTGAAAACTAGGATCTGTGTAATCATTTTGTTGGGTAATTTCCACAGAACTGGGTAGTTTTTGGGTCATTTCTGGGTAGACCATGTGCTGGGACAGTGATTGTGCCACTACTACGACACACAATGTATTCATTTCAAACAGTGTTTGAGGAACCTTGTTAAAACAGATTTGGTCACATGGAATCATCACTGACAGAATTCAGCTGTTAACGTCTATTAAAACTAGATGATTTGCTATCCTAGCCAGGTAGATTAGACTTTACATCACCACTTTTTTCTTAAAGTATTGTCGATTCTCTTGAGAATCTATATCTATATATATCTATTTAATCATGTAGAATGTAAAAAAAATA
>JBBPCY010000018.1:16303013-16359494 GCA_037974405.1 Brachyalestes nurse
GTATTGTAGATTCTCTTGAGAATCTATATATATATATATATATTTAATAATGTAGAATGCAAAAAAAATAACAGCAACCCAGTGAAAACTGCAAAAATAACTGAATGCTAGGTCAAAATAGCAATATTACTTTAACCCGGCATGTCAAGTTTAATCCAGTGGTTCCCAAACTGGGGGGTGGGCCCCCCAGGGGGGGTGCAGAGGTATTGCAGAGGGGTGCAAGAATAGGATAACCTGTATAGCTTGAATTGGGGGGGTTGGGCGACTCATTAATGTTCTTATCTAGAAAAGGGGGACCCTGCACAGAAAGTTTGGGAACCAATGGTTTAATCCAACACGTGTTCTGTTATAGTGCTGCGGCATATATAAATTCAACAGCATGCATATCCTGTGGGAAATTGGAATCCATTGCAGTGCGTTGACATGCCAGAAATGTAAAACAGTGCCACATACCCTAGAATTATATTTCTTGAATTCATCAATTTGTCAGTCAACCCTTCCATCAAGAAAAACTGGTCAACTATTCATCCATGCCTTCCTTTTCTTCATCAACTAATTCATAAATTCAGTAATGCTGAATAAAAATGGAGACACAGACACTGCTTCAGTAGGCTCTCATTTGTAATAACTGTAGACATTTGATGAGACTTTTCATACACATAAACCCACTGCACGAAGAAAAGGGTCCATAGTCTGTCAACTAACAGGTCTTGACACCATGGGAATCAAAATGAACTTTATTACTGCTATATATCTATCTCATTATCCAAAGTCAGCGATGGTGCAATCAGGAGCAGGATGGAAGCACATTTTTATTAAGCTATTATTCTTGCATACCACCAGTGTGGCCAGGCGTCCCTCAAGGTGCAAACCGGCCACATTCTCACTGCCAGAGATATATGACTGTTCTTCCTCTCTGCTAGGTGATAAAACAGCTGACAGAAAGTACAGCACAGCTAGTGAAAATAGAAAGTGGCCAGTGAAAGAGCCTGAGACAGAGATAAAAGCTTTACTTTACACTGGCAGCAGGGTGTGAATTATATTATTACATTCATATGCAATATGTCATGGGTTTTATTCTTTCTACAGCTGTGGGCTGCCATTCAGTAATTAGGGACCAATGTACGTTGAGAACAATGAAGCTGCGCTCATAAAAATGTGACCATCAAGATGCTTCCCGGATAGGGCAGAGGCCTGTGATGAGAAATGTCTACTAAACTGAGCCAAATTAAATAAAATATGGCAGAGTTGTTGCTCTGTTTTACCCTAAAACATCCGTCCCTTCTCCACTAGAGAGATTCAGTGGCTTTTTCCCTCCAGCTGTGATTCAGCTAACAAGCACATGAACTGTGCTTTAGATTCCTAAAATATTCATTCTGTATTAACACATTCTGGCAGAAACATCACACTTGTGCCTCTGTACAATAGAGAGTGTTGACTGATTCTACCAGTTCTTTGAAACTCGCAGGCTGTGAAATATTAAGGAGGTCACTCCGTAGCTGACTGCAACATCTTCCCAAAGTAAACAATAGCAAAGTGTCATAACACAAAACTTCACACACATTCATACTCACCACACATATACGCAGGGGGCGACGGAGGGGGGGATGGCAGAGACTAGAAAGGGAGGGAGGAAAAAACAGAGAGGCAGAGAGGAAGAAAGTAGGCCCCCCTACTGTACAGTGAGCAGTGAATATTCTTGTCAGCAGGATCTGTGTCAAACATCTCAGGAAAACTTGCTAAGGTTTGGGCAGGATAGCCAGCAGAAGGAGGGGAAAGCAAGGGAGCAAACCACGACATGTGCTACAACAGGAAGCGGACTGGGACAGGGAGCTAAAAGAGAGAGAGCACAAGCTCTGGCATGAGAAATCACTGACTGTTCTGGCATATCTCATACTGCAGTGAAACAGGGTCTGGAACATACCACTGTGTCACAATCTGTTGCATTCCTTTAGAGCTGTCACTATTGATTATAGCAGTTATCAAGTAATCTATTGACTTTTGTGGTGATGAATTGAACGATCAGTTCTTAAAAACACACCATGCAATAAAAATCACTTAATTTAGCAATTACAGACCATTCTACCTTTCTACAATTCCAAAGATTACATTACTGTAAAAAAAGAAATACATACACTAAGAACATTAAAGAACATTAAACATTGTAGAAACATTGTATTAAACACTAAGAACATTAAAACAAACTGAGATATATTTAAACCACCTGCCTAATACTGTGTTGCTGCTCTAGACCTCAGAAAAACAGTGTGCTGTGCTGTTTGGCACCAGGACGTTTGCAGGAGATGCAGTAAGTTGTGATGTGAGGCCTCCATGGATTGAACTAGGTTGTCCAGCACATCCCACAGATGCTCGGATCGAGATCTGGGGAATTTGGAGACCAAGTCGACAACTTGGCTGAAGGACAAGGGTCAGCATGGGCACTCTGACCGGTCTTTAGCTATGCAGACCCATAAGCAGTAGCTCCTCTGTGGGATCAGGTGTTTAACCTTCACTCCCCATGTGTATCAGTGAACCCTGGGCACTAATTACTCCGTCACGATTTTGGTTCTGCATATTTTTGCATTTTGGGATCACTACATAAAACCTGCTGTTTTGGAAATTATCTGACCTAGTTGTCTAGCCATTGCAATTTGGCCTCAAATGTGTTCAGATCCTTTGACAGGTTTAGTTTGGAGGAATGCTAGTGGCCTGCATAGAACCCTGACCTCAACCCAATTTAAGACCTTTGTGATGACCTTTGTGTTGTGTCTGAGCCTGGTCTTCTCCAGCGCCTGTCTTCACAAACACTCTTGACTGAATGGGCACAAATTCCCATGGACTCACTCCAAAATCTTGTGGAAAACCTTTCCAGAACAGGAGGGACTCCGTACTAATGCCCATCTGGCATCAATAATTAATTTGGTTTTGGAACTGGATGTCCAACAAAGTATAGATGCAATGGTCTGGTGTCCATGTACTTTATATAGTGTTCATACAGTGTTGCAGAGCTCCTGGAGTGTTTAAACAAGCCCTTGTTCCTACTGTAGTCCACCAGCCAAACACATTCAAAATGCAGAGACCTGTGGTTAGACACTGACCATGCACAAAGAAACAAGGCAGGTGTGTGTGTGTATATAATAGTTTGGCAAAAAAAATCTGCTCCTTTGCACATTTCTTTCATTTTGCAAATGCACAGTTAATATTTATCTACATCTGCACATCACACTTTAGTCTTCACTAACTTATTTGTTTTTTTATATTTTTTTGTTCTGCTTTATATATTTTTATTTGTATTTTATATAAAACTCTTAACATATCTCAGCTTTTGTGGGTGGACAGCAAAGAAAGAATTTCATTGCACAGAGAAATGCAACGCTTTGAAACTAATGCATTCTTTTTCTTACAAGAAATTGTAAAAGGTGCATTATCATCATGCAAGCTGTCAACTATTTTTCCAGAGAAGGTAAATGTCACGCTAGCTTTACCTTCCTAGATCAAATCAACTGATGCCATTTCTGTCTTTCATGATAGTTTACAGTTTTATGCTTATATAAGAAGCAAATAAAGAAACAACACCAGAGAAACAGATCACACAGCCAAGAGCAGAGATAGACTGTGGGCCGTGGTGGGCTCCTGTGGCAGCACGGCTCATTTCGAGGCTGGCACGGCTAATAGGATGCACAGCAGTGTCTTAACTGAAGCTCTCTGTAGCATAATGAATCAGCGGGCAAGAGAGGAACACCCCAGAGGAGACGCCATCTTTTTAACCCACTTTTTGAAAACGCTCTCGGTCAGAGGCGGGAGAGTCTGCATGAAGTCTGGATCAGTGGTGAACGTCTAAGCTCAGTGAAATCAGCGGGACGAGAGGGTCTGAATATGAAAACAAAGACCCTAGGTAATACAGAGAGGGGGTGGGGAGAAAAAGCAAGAGAGAAAGAGACACAGAGAGAGAAAGACTGTAAAAGTATAACGCATTACAATATTCCTAGAGTCAGCAGTATGTGCTGGAGAGGAGGTGTAGTAGCTTCAGGAGGGCAGGAGAAGAAATATAAACGTGTAGAGAAACACTACACCTCATTCCTTGATTTCTCAAGACCCAAACTGTGCACAGAGCGGCTGGCATAACCATTTCACACTCATGCAGAAATTAGTCAATATTCTGAGTGTGGGGAGTACATTAAAATCATTAGTGTACTGGGATGCACTGATATTAAATTTCTGAGCCGATGCAATATTCATAAAGAACACCTTGTTATGGCCAGTACTGACATTAGTGTTGAATAATTAATACACTTTTCATTAAAATATTTATTTTTTCATTTTATAAACAATATAATCCATATATGAAGTGCGTGAGACGAGGTTGAAGATTAAATCTAACAGTGGATAAGTACTCATTAGTTATCTACATTATTATATGAATATTTTATTATTCTTTAGCAGACTTCAGAGCTATTTTTCACAGTTTGATCATGCCCATCATCTGTTCCTCTCCAAAAGCCTTAACCTCACACTACGCAATCCAGCCCCACTCCATGAGTCCTTAACATAATGCTTTGAAAAAAACCTGGACTGAAAGGGGAAGAGGAGGAGAAACACTTCAAATGATGTGCAAAAAGCCTCAGGATGCAAATAAGGATGAAGGGGGGTCTTGAAGGTGACAGGAAACTGCACAAAAATTGCTTGTCATTCAGCCCATTGAAAAATGTGGTCCCTGTAAAAAGATTAGGTTTACTTTCACACTCATAAAAACACTGAAAAGGGGCTGAATGTAGGCTGTGGAATTTATTTTCTAAAAAAGCTTAATATGTATGAAAAAAAATCAATTTTCGTTTAGTGGCAACAGTCCTAATCAATGTCCTGCGATCTTAAATATGACTTCATTGCAGTAAATTTATTACGGATGAAAAAACCTTGTAAACTATACAAACAATAATCATTTCAACACCTGAAGTGAAAAGGTTTTTGTTCATTTTAAATCATATAAATTATGTTTCTCTGTTCATATTGCTAGACACCATTCTTGCATTTGTGTGCATACAGAGCCTCGATAGTTCTATGAGAGCAGTCACAAGATTTCCAAAGAGTCTTGTGATACAACCATGAATGTATACAACAAATAAGAAAAGGGCAAAAAGATAAACATGTGCAGCTTTTCTGACAAATGTAAATGACTACAACTTCTGTGAGAACACATTATTGATCACATTATTTTATTTCATCCAAATAAGAAAGTAATGAGGCAGTACAGTAAACCCCCGCGAATTCGCAATTCAGAATTCGTGGCTTCAGTCATTCGCGGATTTTTCTTAGAACCTAACTAATAATTGTTCTTGGAACCCCCCGCAAATTCACGGAAACCGCAAATATCCTCCGTATTTTTTTTGCTTTTTCAAGGCGATATATAATTTTCCATGCATTTCAGTGCTATTTCGGGGGTGTACTGTTTTGTTCTAGCCCTGTTGTGTTTTTCCACCTTTCGTCCTATGAGAACTAGGATAACTTCCAGCACACCCTGTAGCCCTGGTTAAGAAAAAGCAGATGGTTAGCATTTCATAAGTTAGTTTTAAGATTCCCCTGGCAGCTACAGTCATGGTTGCTAGATTGCTTTAAAGCTTTCCAGTCAAAAATGTTCAAAAACCCACATAAACCCACAAAAACCCAAAAAAAGTCAGCATTTAAACCAAAATACTAAGGCACTTTCAACCTGGCCTACTTAAATATTAACACTCCACTAAATGACAGAGCAAGCAAAAGAGAATATCATCCCACAGTGCAGGCATGAAATCATTAAATGATCTGGTAGTTTTACTCTGTTCTGTAGAGTAAAACTACCAGATCATTTAATGATTTCATACCTGCACGGTGGGAAGAGACCAGGAAAACAAACATTCAACAACATTTTAAAACATTTTAACGGCAGTTTAAATACAAGTCATTCCTTGTGTGTGATTTAGATGGAATGACCATTTAATTGTGAAGTTGAAATTTTGAATTGACCTCAACTCAACTGAATGAAGTGAGTGGCTTTGATCAATGATTGCCGGTGCATGTATGTGTCTGTAGTTCTATTCACATTCCAAATTCTCTTCGTGATTACAGCCTGCCAAAATCATGGAAACAAGCTTAATTTTTCCATCCACCAAAGCACGTTTTTTTCCTCCACAATCCAACCAAAACATGCCAATTTGAAAGAAACCCACCAAATCTGGCATCCCTGTCTACAAAAATGTATTGAGGACTGGAAAGCACTATTTAAATCAAATATACAGCCTTCACATTGTTGGTTAGGCCGTTCGCCCTGCAATCGGGAAATTGTGGGTTTGATTCAAGGTAAACGATTCCCAGAACCGCTAAGCACCTCTGAGGTTCCCTTGAGTGAGGTACTGTCCCCACACACTGCTCCCTGGGCACTGTGTTCCTGGCTGCTCACTGCTTCACTTGGTGAATGAGTTTAAAAGGAAGAATTTCGTGCTGTGGTGTGTTCAAGTATGACAGAATGGTCACTTTCACTACTTAATATCAAGTTAATGAAGGAGTTTGGAGGAAGGAACTCTTACCATTAATCACATTTTTTATTAATTTTTTGACAGCTCTAGTATAAACATTGCAGTTATTTAGAAATCTGCTTCTAATTTTACTAAAATTTTACTCAGGTATTGTGACAGCAATAAACATTTAGGGATGATAGATTACATTCACCATGTATAATTAAATCACACTGAGTGAATGTTACTTAAATACCATAGGGAGCGTGAGAGTACCACTGATGAGACGATATTGGAAATTCAGCACAGTCGCTAATGAGCCATGAGGCGTCACCTCTCAGCTACAGCTCAATACACTGAGAGGCATGAGCCAGAGTTGCTAGTGTCATTACTGCACCAACTCTTGAGCATAACGGCTCCTCAATGACACTTTTCTCACTGCCGCAAAAGCAGTGCAGTGTAAAACCTTTTTAGAACCTGATACTGGACAGCTCCTTTCCCTTGGATGAAGCTCCAAACCCAGAACAAGGCAACAGAGCAGTGACTCTGTTCTGACCCGAGCGTATGGTGCTGACCTCTGCCCTTGCTGATGGGGAGTGAGGGCCGTCTGAATCATTGTGATTATGGATTAAAATCCTGGGGTTGTGCTGATGCAGGCCTGGGCTGAATTTCAGCGGTGCTGCGTGACGGCTTTGGGGACGCGTCCGGGATCAGGTTAATGCGATTGAGAACACACTTTCTTCTTTCCAGACAGGATCCTGGGAGGATAATGTTTAAGGTCGTCTTTTTTAGGACTGGTCATCATAAACCAGAGCACACTACTAAAGAAGGGCTCATAAATGGGATTCTAACAAAGCCAAGAAGCTAGGCTTTTTAAATCCCCCTCACAACCCTATATTCAAGAAACAGTGTATCACTGTGAGTGTTTGTGTGTGTGGCATTTGTGGATCCTTGAAAGAAAAAGGCAGAGGAAGAACGAGATCAAGAGAAAGTTGGAGGGGGGGAGATAGAGAGAGAGAGAGAGTCGAGAGCAAGAGATGGCTTTTGATGAGCACTTGAGCTCCATATTAGCACTCTGAATAAACATCTGGGAGGGTTCTGAAGGAGTGTGAATGACTTATTATAACCATTTCCAGTGAATTATTTCACAATTAGTGATAAAAGGCAAAGTTTATTTATAGTGCAGTGCTAGCTTGATTTTAAATGGATATGCTAATACACTACAAAAGAAAATTATGGAATTATGGAATGGTAATTCTAACCTATCCCTTTGATGACACAAAAATACACTTCTTCTATTAATATTCATATCCCTCTCCAATATTCGACTTACATTTCTGCGCATTTGTGTATTTCCCGATGATTGCTAATGTGCTACTAAAACGATCCCCACTTGAATATTCACCATAGTGGCAGAGTTTCTGTAATGCTGTGAAACTTCAAGCTGTGCTGTCATCCTGTGCTGTGTTTTTTGTCTTTTTTTGGAGGTGAGATCTCTCTCTCTCTCTCCCTGGAAGATTGTCTTGCTGAGGGAGCTGTGGCCTTTGCGCTCTCTCTGTCACCTCATCCTGATGGCTCTGTATTGTTGATGTTTTCTTTTTTTTTCTTTAGCTTCACCAGCTCATCTCTCTGGCCCCAGAGGTTAATTGTTCCCAGCTCCCTTGTGTCTTTTATTGATTAGAGTGCGTGGGAGGTTTAGCCTCATCTTCATCGACAGCAGTGCCATTCTCTAGCTCAGCTCGACCATCAGGCAGGGCCATCAGCCTCTTCACCCCAGAGAGGAGTGCTTGTTCCTGGGCATACCCACAGGGACCAGCCCTCCTGGCCACCAACACGAGCACCAGCCTCCGAGACAGCGCTGCGGGCCAGTTTTACTTACAGCGAAGATGTCGGAGTAAGCAAGCCGAGGGAAAAGTCATTTCCAGCCGCAGTAGGAGTGAGAGTGGGACGTTAGCCTCCTCTCGTCTGCTCTCACGGAGCCTGTCAATCTCAGGGAGATGTCACCCCCTGACAGGCCTGTCACTCCACATTATCAGTGTCTTAGCTTAAAAAAACATGAACGTACCCAAGCAGGCACACACACAGACGGTCCGTAACACACACTGCTGCCCTCACATGTCGCGCAGCCTGCCGAACAGCGCAGAATAAGACAACAGCTCTGTCCCTGAAATAGTTGTGTCAGGCAGAAGCAGCTAAGACCCAGTGTGGATCAACCCTGTCACACTGCGAGAGACTTTTTCCATCTTCTGCTGTTGATGAAAACAGAGGCAACCTTGCAGTAAACAAAAGAAAATGCCATTTATCTTGTTTATGTTGGAGGCGTCTGAGAGTAACCGTCCATCACACGCACGCATGCGAGCCTGCACACGTGCTCGCACACGCATACAGTGGACACTATAAAGGTTTATTTTTCTTACCTTCTCTTTTTGCTCCTGCCCTCTCCACTGCCATAGTGTGTCTTAAAAAAGTATTAAGCTTGGAAACATTACAGTTGCTAATGATGTATGGATGCTAATAGGCTCTAGAAACACATAAATGCTATCACGGTCAAGTCAGCAGTTTCAGGTGAGGTGTTTTCTTTAATGTGCATCCTTAATGACAGTATATGATTGCGCAAAAATCATTAACAATACCCTACATGGCACAAAAAAGCCCCTCTTCAACATGTTACAAAATTCACATTGCTGTTGTATTTTGTATTATGTATTTTTCAGTGATGGAAAATCAGCAATGAATGTCAGCAAGTATGCATTTGAAACTATTACCAATACCACAAAAACGATTAGCTGCCCTGTGAGGTGGGAGATCTACTTATTGACTGTCCACACACAGCTCTGATACTCTCAGCTGGACTGAAGCTACCTTGGGCTCTCTGTACTTCAAACAAATAGTATTTGGTGCATGCTAGCCTGAAAGAAGAACTTACCAAGCCAGTGCTCCCCTGTGATCTTGCCGAAGCCCTCACGATAAGCAGCCCAGTCCCTGTAGAAATTCACAGAGCCGTCCTCTCTACGCTGGATCACCTGGGAGACAGACATCAGAAAAAAAGGGTGTAAAATGACCAATTTGATCTCAACAGTGAAGCCACCGCTGCAACATGAGACCAAAAATACTAATATTTGCTACATACACGTTATAATATGACGACGGTCATCGGACAAATACGGTAAAACAACAAATGCTTGCAAAAATAAGGCCCAGGCAGATACAGAAATGCAATACTTGGTTCTAAGATTATATGAGATTTTAAGAACCCCCCTGAAACACTGAGACGCTAATAGACATTATATGGTGAGATAACCAATGTTTATTTAAGCAGTATTTGGCTTGAGTGAAACCAAACTCTTTCTGGACAGCGAGCATCCAATTCCCCTTTCGAACACTCAGACCGCACCTCACCATTATGTGGAGAGGAGACTAAAGCACCATCTGTCATTATCCTCCATCAGCACTCTCTTGTTCCTCTCTCGAAACCGCTGAATCCTCAGAAAACCGATCCAGTTTCGCGTTAGCCAGCTCTGGTCTTCATTCGCCTCCAGTTGTGCCCTCTGTCTGTGCCACATATTAATCGTCTAAGTAGTTGCCTAGAACATGTGGCTCTAGAAGCACAGCTACTTATAGAATTGATTGGGTGCTACTATATCAAACAAAGAACTGCGCTGAGCACTCCGGTTTGATCGTACTTCATTCCCAAAGGCAAAATCAGAAGAACATGCAAATACGGTGAGAGTAAAGATTTGGTGGGTGCATTGTGAATGATAAACAGTGAAAATGTGCAGAAAGTTCCTGGATCTTGTGGGGAAATGGTGAGAAGGTGAAGCATGGACGGAATTCAAAGTGAAATTCAGACACTAATTGACTGCTGATCCCGTTATAGAAGATTAATCAGGCAGGCAGTGGATCAATGGCTGCTGAAAATGCCAGCAAAGGCAAAGCCTGGTCATCAATGTAAATGAGCCAAGAACAGCGCCCTCCTCTTGAGCTCGGCAGCGCTTGCCAAGAAGGGAACACACACACACACACACACACACACACATGCCTCAGGGGACACTTCCCACACGCCACTCCTCTTCCTCCCCAAACTAGACAAGAATGAATCCACAGTGATGGAGAAACATCCTCCGGCCTGAATTAGAAATAATGACATTGTCTCCTTGTGCGCATGGTGTCAGGGATCTGTTGCCTCCCTGTCACCTGGCATTCATTTCAAAGTAAAGCTTCTGAAAGTGCAAACTGTCTGTGCCTCTGCAGGAGCTCATTAGGATCGTTTAGCTGTGGGAGACTGAAGGCGGGTTTATTTGCAAGGATGTGTAGCATATAACCCAAATTCAAGAGGGAGGCCCACGAACCGGACCTTTCGGGCATGAGATCTTGGAAAACACAGTAATTCCCTCAATAAAACATGCCAACGCTCCAAGCAGGCGCTTTGGGTCACATTTAAAAATTTATGTCTAAGGCTCGACTCTGAATAAATCCTCTCTCTTGTTCCTCCTCCAATCCACAAAACAACCAAAGACATTTTAATTATTCACCATAATCTCTGCAACTGCTCACAGAGTCACCTTTCAGCGGCAAGCGCTCTAAATCTTTAGTGTACCTAGAGTATAAAATAGGTAATTAAAATACAGGGAAATTCTCCTGTTTCAATTAATATTTCATAAGAACGGATATGAATATTCTCACCAGGGCGTCATGGACTGGCTTCAATTTAAAAAAGCATTTAGATTTGTAAATGAAATTTTTTTTTTCACATTTTGGACCGGCATATCTCTGGGCACTCCTGAGATAGATGGATGAGAAATTGGGCGTGATTGATGGGTATGGCTAAGGGGCACTTGTAATAACTTTGCAGCGAAACTGCTGACTGCATAGTCCCATATGCTGGGTGTACAGAAAAAGAGAAATATGTTATAATAGCATTAGATCCAGTGGGGGTAAATGTGTAAAGTGTGCTCCTTCCATCTCCCTTTGTGTCCGCCATACATCTGTTTCAGCTGAGCCTGCCTTCAAACAGCGTGTCCCCAAAGCAACTTCTCCGGCTATAACGAATGTCCACTGCCAACACAGCGCACAATAGCGGACACAAGTCCTTCAGCCCAGATCACACAACTTCTCCCTGCATGATGGCCCACTCTGTCTGCATTCAAAACACAGAGAGATGACCTTGTTCCACATACTACAGTTATTAGACAGATGTAGAAAGATGCGCTTTTTCCATGTATGCAGCATCGCAGGCGAGCGCAGAGTCCCTCAGCCCCACAGCCCTCAGCAGCGCTCTGTGCGTCCCCAACCCTCAGCTGAGAGTGAAAGTAAACTTTTAGACTCTCCCAGTTATCTGTTAATTAAGTGCTTTTTGATTTGTGGCGGCAGACGGAGCAGCCGGAGGCAGCAGGGTTAACAAAAAAAAAACCCTCCTGTGAGAGGGTGGGAATGAATAATTGGTCTAGAAGCCAAACTTGCCTCCTATTAGCACCGTTGCTTTACTTTCTGGAGAAGTGGGAATGTATGAGAGATGAAAGAAAAGATTGTGTTAAATATAAAAATACGACATCCAATTCTTGCTTCCTTACACTGAAGAACAGAAGCTGTGATAATGGAGAGTATGATGCAGGATCCCAGAACCTGGTCAGCTAGACACAACTGTTAAATGTCAGTGTAGAGCCATAAGTAATTTGTTATCCAGATCAAATTGGCGCAATTATGCTTGAAGGGTTAATTTCATTAGGAAGAAAAGAGCGTGGGAGCAAACTGATTTACACTGCTCATAACTAAGGAGAAAACGATGTACCTGAATGTGCTGGAAATTAGCTCGGTAATTTCCCGGGCTAATATCTCTGTGCAATATTTGTCATTGTTTCACTTAGTCTTTGTATGAAATCACATAATTTAAAGATCAGAGAATATCAACGGGTGGTTCAGATAACATCTGCTTCTGGCATTATTAGCACTTCAGATGGGCCTTGCTGAAAGCAATTTATCAGTCATACTAAACTGATTCAGAATGCATGTATATGAGGTTGAAATATTATTTAGGCAGTTAATAACTAAAAACTTCCAAAAAAAATCACAAACAAAAGGAAGTCAAACTATATACAGTACCCCCCCGCTTCTACGCGGTTCAGTCGTCGCGGTTTCAGTCTATTGTAGATTTTTTCTGAGAACCAAATGAATAATTTTTTGTTGAAACCCCAGCACTAACATGGAAACTGCAGATATCCTCCTTTTTTTTGCTTTTGTGATGTCTGTGTCTCATCCGGCCCTTGTCCTCGTGCCGGTTGTTTATGTTTGGGCTCTGCAAGCGGGTTGTCAACCCCTGCTCTGTCCTTGGGATGGTGAACACTCGGATGTCCCTAGAGTGGATGAGTGGTTCCGCATGGTGGAGCGGGTGTGGGAGAGAGCACACACGTCCATCAGTAGGGCGGTTGGGAGATTCAAACGGTTTCCAGACTGAGGCAGGAAGGAGGCACTGGCGTACCGGACAGGAGATTGGGTTTGATGCGAGATGACTCACTAAATTCAGTGAATGGCTGGGTTGAGGTGGTTATGAGAACTCATTGAAAACTTAAAGAAAACGTATCGCTCTGGATAAAGTGAAAGAGAGAAGTAGCGTGCGATTTGAGTTTATTTCTGCATTGTTTCTCTCCCTGTGCTCCAAGCAGACTTAACCCAGTATCAAAGGTAGTTCCAATGAGCTTGGAATTCCATGAGGAACCGAAGGTGGAAAGGCACTGCTGTGTGGGAGTAGAAGTTGGGAGTTCTACCTTTGGGTAAAGTGACTGAGAGACATTGAGTTGATCACGAACGGAGTGAAGGACCTCCGGGAGATGAAACCTCATTGGGAGATTGTGTGCCCACGCAGCACTGGGACTTTGAGTTGTCATTAAAGACTGCTTATTTCTAATTTCACCTCTGTTTGTGTGTGCGTCCTTTCCTCCCTAGGCAGCCATGACAGTCTAAAAACACAAAGAAAGCGCGTCTGGGGATGGTGAAATGCTGATGTACTCAGAGGCGGGGGGTTTGAATATAGCCAAATCGAGAACGCTATTTATTTCTCCTTGCTGCTGAAGCGGGAGTTCAGTGTACACTATATAGTACAAACACGGGTTTACTTTTACATTTTCTTTCAAGAAGAAAAACGAAGTAGAAGGAAACTTGTCCTGGAAGCAGTCCCGGAAGAGGACACCTTCCAATGTCCAAACTGTGACAGGAAAATCCGAAGCAGAATCGGCCTTTACAGTCATTTAATGACCCACAAAAGCTAGTATGGCATTATCCTCGATTCAAGCGAAGCCGAAGAGTAAATAAAGAATGTATTAAAGTGTTTTGGGAGCATATTTTGGGTTTACACTATAAATACAGGCATTTTTTGGCATTTTTTTACCATGTCACACATTGTGGTTTTTCACTATACGCGGGTGCTCTTGGAAGGTAATTGCGGTGGTTTATTGTAATGGAAATACAAGCAAAGTCTTCTGTCTTTCATGTCTACTGTGTAGTATCACCAGCATTTAACTCTGTATCTCTATTACTACATGGGAAAAAAGCATTTTGATTTAGAATGGTGTAATAAATAGCCATTTATTATTTATATTATTTCTCCTAGTTGATTCACAGCCGGTCTCCACTGTATTCTGTCCCCAGATGCCTGACAGTTCCGCCAGTTTGCACACACCGACTTGTTGGTGTGTCAAGGCTGCCATCTTATCTGTTCCCAAACTGCTGGACCCACATAGCATTGCTGAGAGCTTCAGCAGTGCATGACTCCACCAGGTGACCATACAGGTGTCTGGTTTGGCTAGGCACAGTGATAGTGCTTACAAAGCGTGGCATGTCTCCATGGACAAAAAAGACAAAATTGCTTGCTACAAGCCTCGACACTGCCTCCTCAAAATGCCAACACTGCCTCCTCAAAACTAAAAGCTGTTGTATCATGATGCGACCTGCTGATCATGTGAACCTGTTTTCAAAAGTACTTCAATATTTTCAAAATCTTTTCTCTTCTTTTTGGAAGAATGAAATGAAAGCATCATGTAAAGAATGCTTTATTACAAGCCGAATGAGCCTTTATGAGAGCATTTCTAACGCGTGTACATGTGTGGCTCCAGCAGAGACGTGCTCTTCGTTTCACTGAGGAGTTATTGGGCAGTGGCCGGCTTGGTTTCATATAGCCTCGAGCAGGTGAAAAAAGAAACGAGAAAAAAGTAGGCTCTGCTGCAAAAATAACAGAAATCAAATCATGTTGTTGCTTCGTATTCCCCAGTAGGAACCTCTCGCAGCCAGGAGGGTACAGCAGTCTGAGGATAACAATCTGCTGGGCTGGAAGAGGAGAGGACATCTCGAGCCAACAAACATGGCCTCCTCCTGTCACCCTGACAGGCAACAGAGCCCGTCTGCGTGGAGGGCAGGGCACACTCGTCAACCCGCTCCCTGAGGTCTGTCAATCAACTCCACTCGACGACTTCCTCCACCTCCTCGGCGTCTCCGCAGCAAGTCGGGGGGTCAGATGCACACCCGAGGAGAAAGGAATGAGGAAGTGGTTGGGGAGGAGAGAGCATGCCCAAAGCCATGCAGCTGTGTCCTGTCTGACTCAATCGTACACAGCTATTGTCTCCCGGAGTGCTGCGAGCCACCTCCGAGTCAGCCATGCCACACAATCAGGGGCTGCAGTAATCAGTCCACTCTATTAAAACAATGGGCTGCGCCACGAGGAAGGAGCCGAGATTCCATAGCCTGAAATCCAGCAGGTTTGATCTGTACAGAAGTGGTCAGAAAGGGGAAAGGAAGATGCCGGGCTGAAGGTATTGCTTCAAAGCCCTTGTTTTCTTTCCAATTTACTGCCTCTCCATATATCCCCGCACAGTCCAAATTGCCTACCTCCATCAATGACGCCGTTTCACCACGAAAACAAAGCTTTTAACTTTCCAGGGAGACAGATGAGATCCACAGTGTCTCCAAGACCCTGCTCTGCAGCTCTCTGACCCTCAGTAATTTGCACAGACTTCACAGCGAAGGGATAAGAAGAGAGAGAGGGGGAGAAAATGTGGGAGAGAAAAAGCAGAACAGACTGATGCACCCTCTCAGTAAAGACTACTTTCTTTTTACTGTTTTTGACAAAGAGCCGTGCAGCAAATTATGGAGGAGAATAGAGGACTGCCTAATTCCTCAAAACAATTAGATTCTCTCCAACAAATCATACAGCTGGCATTCTAAAGCCCAATTGTTGTGGTTTCCTCTGTAACTCATTTTCAGAAGTAAATAAATCTTTTTTATTTTGTTTTGTTCAAACGAAACGTGTTCAGCTCAAACTAAAATACCAGTGGGAATAAAATCACACCAAAATAATTTAGCTATTTGAGGTCTTATTCTGATACCTAACGATCATGTTCCTATATCACAAAAAAATTAGTTTCTAAAGGACATTTGAGGTTACTCAAAAGTGGGCCATCTGTGTCACAGGTTGCTGGTGACGCTGATCCTTGCTTTACTTCAAGGGGTTACAGTGTTAAGCTTTTTGGATTATAGCACCATGCTGTTTAAATAGGTGGAAGAAAGAGGCTGGAAGCCATTTCAACCACCTGTGAGGAGCCTCGTCTCTTAATTGTATAATTGAACATCCGTGTAATTCCATTATTACAGTAAACGCCTTAACAAGTAGCAAAACAGACTTAGAGTCTGGATGAACTTAAGGGCCTAGTCTGAAGGTTTGATAGGTTGGTGAGGTGAAGATTTGGGGAATCAAGCTTGTGCTGACTGCGTCACAGTGGCTTTACAGCTTTGAATTGCAACCAAGTGAGTGTAGCATGCCAACATTCATTTGGGATGTCTTGCCTGGCTGTGAACACAAGTGATCAAATGAGGCAAGCAGCCAGAAATCAGAGACGGGACAGAGTGAGAGAGAGAGCAGGAGAGCAAGAGAGAGAGAGCAGGAGAGAGAGAGAGAGAGAAAGAGAGAGAGAGAGAGAGACAGATTCGATTTTATGTTGTTATTCAGATTTTGAATAGAGTGATTGACTAAGTTTAAATACAAACACAAAAATGGGTGCCCCTTCACAAAAGAGTGACAGCGTTATTGAATATACCGATGCTATTTTCAAACTAGGCTTTGAAATTGTCTTCTTATGTGGCACAATAACAGCTATTGATATCCTATATGAATATTGATTTAAAGACATTAGGAAGAATATCTCTTAAAAGGCAATAACCTTCGAAAAATGTAGGTCATACTGCGAATCTCTCTTAGGCAGTTGGGCTAATTAAAATCACAGTCATTTCATTCACCAGCACCTTTCATTCACTTAAATATGAACAATTGAAGCCATAGACAGGTGCGCACATCACTCCAAGCATTTCTTAGCATTCCAAGTGTTCTCCAACTCGTGATAAATTCAGCATTCCGGCACCTATTGTCTTCCATTTTGAGAGGAGTGAACTGGTCTAAACACACAATGCTATCCGGACAGCGTACAGACACTTCAAAGGGCTAGGCTTTCATAGGCTGCTGAGCCATTTCACACCTAATCAACTCAGGCCCTTAATCCAGAGCAGGCTCCTGTAGATAGCATACTTTGAAGTGAAGCAGTGCCACTGACATGAGAACTTGAAACCGAGGATGAAGAATTCCATCTCACAGAGACTCATATGAGCTTATTTCCCTTCACCTTACGAAACATGTTTATCCAGTCTGTACAATGGCGCCATGTCCGAGCTCTATGCAAAAGCTCTTATGTATTACTCTCAGCCCTGCTATTTCTTTCTTTAGCTCTCTCTCTCTCTCTCTCTCTCTCTCCCTTCTCAGCCCTCCGACCATCACAGCGAAAATACAGAGAGAAGAAACTGCAAATGCTGAACAGTTATTATTACTTTTACGCTCCAGATTAAATCTCCCATCCATTAGCCAGCATGACATCTAATTCGAAACGACATTTAGAGAAGTTTCCAGCCATAAGACTCCAAGAAGTACACGGCAAACACATGACTCAAGGGTTAATACGCCTTCAACATAATTTTGTAAATATTCATTAATCATGTAATATGCAGAGTGTGCAATTAAATCAGAGCTAGGGAAAGTGCCCAGTCAAAATCATTGGGACCATCTGCAGCCCATCAGCAATTTAACACCCGCTAATGCGCTTTAAATTGAATTGTGGCACTGGACATTCGCAGTTCCTCCACCAGCGAATCAATAAAAGCCAGTCGCGCTATCGAGGATTATACAGATAGCATCTGGGGCGAACGACTTTGCAGATACCAGCTGTGTCTCCTCGCTACTTTTTCACAGGACAATTAACACTCTACAGCTACATTCGTCACATAAATGGGCACAGTGGGCACTTTGAAGATGAACCGCGTAAGGGCAACCGTAATTATCGCACCTGAACTCTGACATGCACAGACAACGTTCGGGTGGTCCTTTCCACTGGCCTTATTTGTGAACACTAGGTCATGTAGTTGGATTACTTTGTCTTTAAGGCACAGTTAATGGTTGTACCTTACATAGCTCTACCTTTTAAGTCTCAAGGGTACCATGGGGTTGCCCCTGTTCAATGTGCTACATTAATCATTAGAGCTATATATAGAGATCTGTTTTGCTCTCGAAAGTGTTCTGGACATTGAATTATGATATGATTTTTATGAAAAGAATCAATAAGACAAATACAACTCTTAAGTTACACTTTTACATGTCATACTTCTAGGATATATTATACTTCTAGGACATTTTTTCTTCAACAATTTGATAACATCAACATCTACAATTTATCATAGATCAGATTTAAAACCGTATTCGTTTTCCGGGGTGTTTGAGTCTTTTTACATTCTACAGAATGCGCTTTTATTCTGGTGTTTTCATCTGTGGTGTGGCTTTTGTAGTGTTTTATCATTTTATACATTGACTTATTACATCATTTATTGATTTATTGATGTAAATCAATAATTATTCTGTCTTTATTTATTTTTATTGAACATCATTGTACAGAACCGTTTCTTTAAAAATGCTATATAAAAAGGTGACACTTAAAAAGGCAAGAGAGTTTGTCTAAATAAAAGACTCAAAACAAGAAGGAAAAAGAATAAAGCTAAAACAAAGATAGATTTTAACTAATGCATTGGAAAATGAAATTTCAAAATCATTGAGAAAGCTGTATAACAATGAGAAGGAAGTTATAACAAAATTTAAATGATCCACATTAAAAACCAGTTAATCAGAATAGAGGCTATTTACTTATATAGGTATTAAATGTACAGTAACAAACACTGTCTGATTCAACCATATAAGCAGAAGGACATTCAAATCCATAATGTTTTTGAAAAATGGTGATTCAATCAAGGCAAATAAAATATTAAGATAATACTATAAATAGACAATTACAGTGTATTATTTATAAACACCTTGCTGTTTCCACAGCACTTACAATATTGAATGAAACATATTAATTTCTGTTGTGTAGTTTGTACTATTACAGTCTACATTGTGAGAGTTATTATTAAATAAAGTAACAGCAATCATGAATATGACAGTGATTCTGAAACTGAATGAATACAGAACTGATTCCAAACTGGACTGCAGACACTAGCTGACTAGTCCTTTAATAAATCAACTAGCTGGTGCTGTGGCCAGAAGTCAACTAGTCAAGGTCAATGACTAACACACAGCAGCAGAAGAAACACTGGTGTATACACAAAAGGAAAGTTCAGAAAATTGTTTTTTTCTGCAGAACACAAACCTACAACAGTTCATTGATGTTAATATGCAACACGTGATAGAATCAGTTCCACTGAGGGTTGTGTAAAATAATGTAATAGGGCCCTTTTTTGCTGTAAGAGAGTCTCCTAAACCCGACTATGAGGTATTGAAAAGTGCCTGCTTTAACAGGAAAGCTCTATTTAACTAACTGCTACCTGCCTTCAGATGAGCCACATGCTCCACAACACAACAACGGCATTCCGCCTCGTCCGAGCATTAAAACACGATGCTCGTTTTGTCTTTCATTTAGTTCTGCAAGTTATGGTTACTCCACCTTTCCTAGTCACTCTTTGCTCTGCCAGTATATTTTTCTTGTGCGTATTTCCCTCTGTTCACATTTGGATGGACCATATGCCATTAGCTTTTGCCATTAGTTGTGGAAGAGAAGATTTTGAAGATTTTTTCAAGATTTTGAAATGTGATTTTGACCTTTATTAGTCCCACAGGTGGGACATTTGCACAGGTGGGAAAGTTGTTACTGCATGGTGTCAGGCTAAGGTTAAAAAGAACACATAATCGCAATCCATTTATATATAATGCTACCGAACACAGAAACTGTCCTGTCTGCTCTGGCACTGACTACCTGAATAGCCAAACTCAGCCATGCAACCCTTACAGTATAAATAATATAAGGAAGTGTTATTGAATGCTCAACATAATTATCAGTGGACCACCTATATGCATATAGACAAGAGCTCTTCATTTTCCATTTACGTTTACGCCATTTAGCAGATGCTCCTGTGCACAGTGTTGTACATCAGTGCTCAAGTAGTCCACATGTGCTCTTCAAACCTGAAAAGCTATACTTAAATCAACATCCGCTATGCAAGTTACTGCCAGCTAAGTCCCACTCATTTTGAATTCTCATGTCGTCTCCTGTTGAATGGACTTGGCAAAATGAAAACTCACTTGTTAAGTGCAATGATAGACCATATTTTCATGTGCAAGAGGTGGAAAAACACATCTCCTCAAAAACGTACAACTGGAAGAGATGAGTTTAATGTTTAAGAAATGGAGTCAGGGGCCATCCGCTGCTCTGTACATAGTTATTGTCCCTCCTCTTGGATTTATGCAAATAGCTCAATCCTTAATGTCTTGTGGGATTAATGATGCCGTAAAAAGGTGACGGCGGGAAACTGGAGCCAGTGATAGATAATGGAGTTGGACAGCAATAATGTCCTCAAGGCTTGCCGTTTTATTGAGCAGATGAAAGAGTGGAGCACGTCCTTCTTCGGGAAGCAAAGCTTGTTGAGAAACACACACACACAGACGTTGCTTCCAAACATTCTGAAAGCACAAACTCAGATAAAGAAATGTTCAGAGATTTACAAGAAAGCCAAGGAGCTTTCAAACTCAAGGGCACTCTGAGAGCCTGCTTACCGCTTCTGCACCAGGAACTCTACACAAAGTGCATTCAATCGTACTTCTGACCAGGCATTTGTACAATTCGCTTTACAGGAGAGCTAAATATTTCAGGAGAGGCACTTTCAGTTATGTAGCTGTCGGATATAAATAAAGCATTCATTTTATTCTCTTTGCTTTACCAAATAAAAATGATAATATAACAATACTAAAGAATTGATCTGCTGATGCAATATGTTCGGGTCACGCATGCGGTTGCCAAAGCAACTGCGTTGTTTGAACTCTATAGATGAATGTCCTTCTGTTTTCTCTGAAGCCAGCAATACAGTTTCACCCTGTCTGTAATTGTGGAAAATCATTACTTTCTGCGGGATCAATGGCAAGGCAGCCTGCTTAGGTATGCAGAGTTCAGTCATTTTAAACCAACCTTAAGCTACGGGCTGGCGGCACCGTTCTTAGAATATAAATAGAGCGACTCCAAGAATCGTTAAGAGTTTCAGACCTTTAGTGGTCATGCAAAATTCAAACCGTCAGAATGGAAAAAGAAAAAGGAAATATATGCCAGGACTTCTTCCCACTCGAGTATTAATGTTACTTTTATCTCTCATCACCTTTTAAGATCCATCATCAAAAATGGACCCCTTTTTTCACCCATCTGCAGAGCAACGTCCCAGAGTTTTGAGTGCAGAAAAATACAGCAATTACAGAAGGGCCAGGATAGACCTGGGGGACAGCAGGAGAGTGGACGAGACTCAGCGACAGCGTTTAATGGAGGCAGGAAGCGTAAAAAAACCACTATCCAGGTTCAAACTAAATTGAAAGTAGACTGACATATTTCATTCGCTTGCCATGTCTGTCCTTTTGCAAACAGGTAAGACACCAGCTCTTCTGCACTCTCCACTCCGATGCTTTGATTGCAGCTCATGTCAGGCTATCTTTCAGAGAGACTCTTTTCGCCATGTTGGCTCAGCTGACGCCTGCCCCTCTAAAGTTGTCTGTCGAACTCAGCTGAGGCGAAATTTATGGGAACAGAAATCAGCTGTGGTACTGATACTAAAGCTACCATCATTTTCACATTCTCAACACAGCGCTTCAGAGCTTCTTCAAGTATCTTTTGTCACTGTGTTAAGAAAACCCAGTAAAATGGTTGAAAAAACACCAGCTGGCCTTTACAAGCTGTCAAGATTTTATACGCTTTTTGTTTACTTAACATATTAAGGACATTGCTTTCCCTTTTCTTATAATGTGAATAGCGCAGATAAGTTTTCTTACAGCAGGTTAAGCACTGCTTTAAAGGCAATTAAGCACTGCTTTAAAGTCATGTTCAGCATACGGCCACTTCATATGCTGTGAAAAACTTCAGGCCATTTGTGAATTTCTTCTGAGGCTAAGGTTAAAGAGGGACCATTTGTAAAATTGGAGTAAACTTTATTTAAAAAATATTTCTCTTTAAAAAAATGACCAATGCGGTTTTGCTATTTGTAGGCACTGAGCTGCAGTGTGCGTCCTTTTCGATTTTTTGTAGAGGAAGAAGGCATTTGTGATTTACAATAGCTGAAGTTTTATTTGGCCCTAGGGCATAACACTTAGTATTTTTGTCTTATGTTAGCCCTACCTAAGTTTAGCTATGGAGGGGGAAAAAACACGTAAAAACAAACCAATGCATTGAAGTATAAAGTAATCAGAAGTTCTTAGAAAACGCCGGAGGGTGAGTGAGAGGGAAACAGTTTGTGACCCTCAGTGTTAAATGAGCTTTGAAGCTCCAAATGTCAGTGCTGCTATCCCGCAGTGCAGCAGGAGTCAGCCGCACTATTAGCCAGGCTCAGCGGAGGCGCGAACCTGACGCAAACGCAGTGTGTCAGTGTGTGAAAGTATCTCCTGGAGCTTGTGCCATCACACCGCACAGCTAAGGCAATGCCCTGCCACTGAGCTCCCAACATGAAGTGCAAATCCAAACAATTCACTGGCCCTTCGAAGCCCATGCCAACTCAAACTCTTGCCCTCAAACGACAGGTAGAATTCACATCCATATAGTCCCACCAGTTTGCTCAGTCTCCATTTCTGTAGCTTTAGAGAGCTGATGTTACTTGAGCCTTTCATGCGCATCCTGCAGACAGTGACAGGGGTCCAAAGTGAGTGGCGATCATGTCATGCAACAGCAGGGTGAATAAGAAAAAAGGCCTTGAAGTTGAAGCTTACATAAAAAGACAGCTTTAATCCAATTACTAATACACACACGAGTGCAACAGTTTTTTCTCGCCATAGCTCTGTGCTGCGCGTTGATTCACGGGGGTATTGTAGACTGTAGGGTTTTAGGGACTCTTTCCCAGACTGCACCTGTGTACAGACCAAGGTAGAGCGGGGGAGATTATCCTAGACATGCCTGACAGCCACAGCTGCCCTCCAGATGTTGATACATCTGATTATGGCACGAATAAAGTAGCTGCTCCAATTAACCACCGTTTGCTGCAGAGATGTCCTGTTTCAGAGAACTGAGAGCTGTTTCTATATCCTCCCCATAAGCCATCTCTATAGGTTTGTTTTCCTCTTGCTCGCCTTCTGTCCCTCTTTGTCTGGCAGATTTTGTGTATGAATGTCTGGCCGACTCCCACGCTGTGTTTCACTTTCTCATTCTCTAACCCTCTCTGTCATTCTTTCTCCCCTCGAATCCCCCTTTACCCTTTCTTTCCCTCTATCCCTCTTTCTTTCTCTCTTCTGTTGCCATCTTTCTATCATTCTCTAAACCTCTCTAAATCTCTCCCCCTCAAACCTCTCTTCTCTAACCCTCTCTTCTATCCCCCTCACTCTCTCTCTGGCTTTCTGTCTTTCAGGCTCTCCTTCCCTTCCTCCTCTCTCTGACCACATATCTCTAACAAGCATTTTCTATTTCTCTTCTTTCTTTCTTTCTTTTCCCTCTTCCCCACTTTCATTTGTTCTTTCTCTCACTTCTGTCTCTATTTTTTCATTTCTCTCTCTTACTCTCTCTCTCTTTCTGTCCTTCTATGCTTCTTTTTTCTCTCTCTTTTCCCCTTCTCACACTCACCTGCCACACCTTTCTTTCATATGCCGGATGCAGGAATAGAAATGGAGAGAAATTCGGGAAGATGGAGGAAATTTAAATAAACCAAAAACCACCAGAGAACTTAAGTGAAGGCTGAAAGAGAAACAGTATGGAGGCAGTTCATTTACACGCGCCTGATAAATGAGGCAGAGAGAGCTGCAGTGCGTGCACATCAGAGAACGTGAGAAGTCCCACTTCCTCCCCTCTGTCCTGCTCCTAACCCCTGTGATCTTCACCTCCTCTCTCCTTTGCCACAACCACTTCCCTCTCGCTCTCTCATCCTCCCTCCCTTCCTCATCTAGCTTTTGCCCTCCTCTGAGTTGTCTGAAGCCAGTCTGCTCCTCTCCAACACCAGCAAGCCCCGCCACATCCTCGTCAGAAAAACTGCTGGAGGCCAGAGATGATGAATAGAGGCACTGCAACTATTAATTCCCCATAACAGCTTCATTCTTCCTCTTCAGGCTCTGACTGCTGGCGACGAGCTCATGAGGGGAAGAAAGTTCGCTAAGCTAATGCTCTCGATGCGTAAAGCAGCTTTGACTGCAGTCACTGAGTACAATATCCCCCCTTACAGACATGACAGAGAGGGCAAACAAAGAAAATATGTTTTCTGACAGCCTAGAATCACTCCTCGTATGAAAAGGCCACACCAGGATGTCTTATGTGGTTTTCTTGCATTGTTGAAATGTTGAAACTGGAAACAGCTCTTGGTTGTCTCATTATCTTTCCATCCCCTACAGAATAGAACCCAGGCAATTCCACAAAGAAAACCAAAAGACGATGCGCCATTAGAGTTGTGTTCCTCAATTTTAAAAGGAAAAACACTGGTAAACATTCAAATGATGAAGGTGTTCAGTAGAGTGGGGTTAAACAGCGTAGGAATTAAAAAGCCTTTATTAGAGAGGATTTTTGTCCATATCCATCCTACAATATAGGCTTTGTTTTTCTTTTTAAGCTCTTGTAAGCCTGATTTAAAATGTGTTTAAAAATGTAGCAACGTTAAACATTTATTAATATTACACAGTATTATCAGGGGGCATAATAAGCAGGCAGGGTTAGGACAATTCCAAGGGTAAAACTGGGGGGGGAAGCAAAAAATATATATTATATAATAATTGAGCTCTATGAAAGAATAGATTAATATTCATAGAGCTCAATTTTTCTAGTGGCACCCCCAAATGTTACGGAAGGTAAATCCCACCTGCTGCCTGTTTATGACTATGTGGGCGTGTCAGATCACAAAAATACCCAAAGATGACAGGAGACAGGAAATATACTGACTGGATTTCTGAATTCCTAGACAGTAGTGATGATACAGAAGTAAGATCAAGACCGACTGTTTTAGAATCTATGTTTAGGAACGGAGAGCCAAGTAGTTCACATTCCACTGCTTAATGGTCAAAGTTCTTCTCCATCACAAGTCAAATTCCTAAATAACCTAGCTGGCCTGCTATCTCTGATTGTCTCTGGCTACTTCAGGCTAAATGAAATGTTGCTACTGTGGCAGCATTTTAAGGCGTACTGGGGAATGTGAATAAGAATCTGGGGACTAAGAAGCTAACTTCAGCATCAACAGCTAGAAACAGAGGCTAATAGGGTGACAGCATGAGGTAGCAAATATAAGCCTGCTTCAGTGCTGTAGCCAAAATGTGAATTCAATTGTAACCAGGGGAGCTGACATATTGGTTACATCATTACAGTTAGAATTACCCTCATAACTAAAGCCAGAGAAAAAATAGGATACTCCGGATTTTTAATAGAACACGAAACTGATGGCTTTAAATGAGAAGAGCGTTTTGCCCTTATGCAGGTCTAACATCACGTACGGCAATTTACCCCACTCATACCGGAAAGAGGAAAACAGGAGAAAATTTGGTTTAAATAATCCATCCGACATAATTTTTCTCTGACAGGTCATAGTGAACTCATCACAAAATTCAAAGATAATCATGGCAATGAGGAGACAGGAGCTTCCACCTAATGCTGCAAGCCCTCTAGTGGTGCCCCTGGCATGTGCAAAAAAAACCAGAGTATGATTTTTTAATCAAAACAATCATTTAATCAGAATGATTGGTCTCAAGACTTTCAGCTTACTCTAATGAACACACTAATTAATCGTCGGAACTGGTGGTACGGTGGCCTTTTAGTAATTTGTGCAAAAAAATGAAAAAGAGCCTTCACTGTTGAGTACCTGCAGTTGTCCTTTTGAGTTTAAATTTTGAATTAAACTATGACTGTAGATCTGAAGTTATAAGGCTCCAGATACGACAAATAACAAACAGGTTTAATTTGACTTTTTCCTCTATAATGCAAGAACAGCTTCAAAACAGGTGCAACTCAATCAGAATCCCCAAAGCTTGGAAAAGGCAGAGCCAACATTACATAAAGTTTTCTGAAACCTTACAAATGCACATAAAACAGCTTTATGCCACCAAAGAAAAGCCTGTGAAACTATTCTGGTCTACATGGAGGTCATTTTTTTGTTAGCTACAGTAACAGAAATTACTTCATTCATAACTGTATTGCTGCTGTTCTCGAATCAAAAAAAGAGTTATGGCTGAAAGATTAATATTTTACATTTCATGTAACTATAATGAAATCTCAATTTGAAAGAGTGCAGTTTTCAAACTGAAAGACCAGCAGTTATTCATAATTGCATAAATTGGGAAACAGCAAGAGGTAGCACAGAGCTTGTGAACTGTCTATAGATGAATTAGACCAGCCAAAAGTAACAAAACACTTATTTAGCCTTGAACAGAACAACACAACCCCTTCCAGTCAGGTACACTGCAAAATTCAAGCCTCAAGCAGAGAAAAGCAGGACATTCTGGTTTTCTGGTCCAAAATATAAAGCCTGGCTCTTAATTTTCAAAAGAGTCTTGAAAATGACACCTTTTAGATGCAACATTTTCCGATTCCACTCCATTGCCAGACAAACAAAGCAAATATAACATAACATTAGCAATTTAAAATGTTTTTCATATTGTTTTTTTTTGTTTTGCACAGCAGGCACACACATGCCAAGCAGGCCTCTGAGACCACCACTGATTGTGAATTTGTTTATATATTTATTTTTAACAGTCTCTAACCTGAAGCTCAGGTAACAAAGCCCTACACCATACCTGCAAAAGCAGAAAACCCAGGACACTGGGTCTAAATCACACTACTGTCACAACTTTCTGTATAATATTCTGCAGTTATATAGGAATATAATTACTGTGTTATAATGAAAATGTGAATGTAATGAATGTAATAATAATTAAAAATTAAGATGTTTAATTTGAGAAAATACCAGTTCATCCCAAGATCCACAATTTAGCACTTGTAGTAAGGCTCATAAGGCTCACGTATATTTGATGCTTTAATGACATTAACCTTGGGTTTAAGAAAGGCACCTTACAAATTAAACTAATATTAATAACAATCATAATAATAACATAATAGTAATTATTTTAACTAATACAGAATAGAACAGTTTATCTACATGTAGATTCATAAAGCTCTGCCCATAAGTGATTGCAAATTTGCAGATAGAATTTTGGCTCTGTACTCTTGCACATTGTTTGTATGGGAGATTGTCAGTCATAAAAGAACAAAGAGAAACATTTATATATACATCATTTATAATTTCCACTTACCTAGATGTAGTCAATCAGCCAAGACATGCTTGGTGTCCAAACGTCTTTAGTTTAGATTTGTAATTGTGAGGTTAATGTTGTTAAACTCTAAACCTTAGCAGTCACTCAAATAGCCCACTCTGTTTCTATAAAAACACTGAGGTAGCACAATTTAAAACCAGTTTAGTAAATACCAGTAAGTCATTTGGTGTCTAAAACCAAAAGTCTACATACCCTTAATGACTTAAAGAGTTTAATGTAGTTGATTCAATGTGCTGCACCAAAGATCTGAGGCAACAAAAACTCATTTAACTGTTCAAATATTAAGGACTGTACAGAATATCAAACTAAGACATTCCATGTCAAAGGAGAGCAATTCTCTGTCCCAGTCCTTGAGAAACCCTGCACTGCACAGTATAATGACTTCCCTGCAGTAAAAACTTAATTATCAAGTTAATTATCAAGGCATTTATGTGCTGAATCAAGTGTGTTAGTCCAGGGAAAATACAAAACTCTACAGTACAAGGGGTCCTCCAGGACTGGGAATGAAAACGACTGGGATGGGAAATGCATTCATGAGCAGCCTCTTACCGTCCAGCCACCTCCATCAGTTGTCATGTCACAGTAGACCTGGAAGCCTGCAGGATAGTGTGTGGGAAACACAGAGTAAATTCCGTCTTCCCGCTGTCCACTGGCGTATATGTCACTGCAGTCTCTCGGTCGGGAGCCTATGGAAAAGAAGCGAGACATGCAACATCATCATCAGCCACATTAAGAGCTCCTCACTGCACTTCCCTCCTAACCAGTGCATCCGAGGTGAGAGAAAAAGAGGCTTTTTTAAATACAGCAGGCTTGACATGTGTCATCTTGCACATGCAGTCTAAGCAGTGGCATCTCTGCGTGCCTCTGTCACTGATTTGGAGAGCCCGCAGAGAGAGGCCAGTGAAAGAGTAGTCTACAGAAAGACAAAATCCACTATAGGGCTCATTATGGCTGGCTGGCCGGTTGGATATGGCGGGATAATGAGGAGCTTATTTACCCTCTCCATTGGCACAGCCCTTGGGCCGGATGCTGCGGACTGGAGCCCTCTGGAGATCTGCCTTTAGACGCCCTTTCGTGTTGCCAGTTTCCTTCTGCATGGAGTTGAGCGCATCGCTCACCGAGTTCACAACCTTCACCATGTTGATCTGGCTCTCCGACAACAGCTGGAACAAGAATAAGTACGAGAAAAAAGAGAGATAGTGAGAGACAGAGACAGAGAGAGAGAGAGAGAGAGAAAGAGAGAGAGAGAGAGAGAGAGAGATTTTGCTATGAATTCTAGGAACCATTCTTAACAGTGACCTGTGTAATTTACAGTAGCTGTCTAGTCTATCATTTTAAACTTTCTGTAAAACATGTCCAGTGCTACTGTGAATACACAGGATTATGTTTACGATATGTACTGTGAATTGATTGCAGTACAGTATATTGACATAATATTAAAGGTTTCCCACTTGCAGTTTGTCATAAACAGAACCATGGTAAATCCTTGCTGCTGCCACAGGAGCATGCCCTCGACACTCTAACAGTGCATTATTGGCCATTGCTTTAAAACAAGCAAAATAAATAAATGTAAAAACACTCATATAGCAGACAATGTGGCCCTCTTATTTGCATTATGCTAACTGGCCATTTAGAATTATGCAAATACAAGTGCTCAGCCATTTCTCACATTTCTTTTAAGCAAGTAAGATTACACTACGTCTGACAGTCTGTGCTTCTGCACAGTGAGAGGTGACAGCGGGATAGAGGCCTTTTGGTTTTTGCAGCCAAGTTTTTTTGTGTCTGTCTCAGCAAAGCTGCTAAGGCCTGTCTACTGCTGATGCAACAGTAAACGCTGACTCTGAGTGATGCAGACTACACTTCGGACTTACTATTTGGGGTAGGCCCTCATGTTTTAGACATCAGGCGTCGTGAGTAGACTTCAGCAGGGTCTACATAAATCCCAGTCACCAATTAGCAAAAATTATCTCAGAAAGCTCTGCTGTTTCCCCTTGACAGATTAAAAAAGCGCAAAGCCCTCTAGGGTGGTATGAACAAACATGCAGTTCTTTGAGGAACTGAGTGTGTGTGTGTGTGTGTGTGTGTGTGTGTGTGGAGTTGGAGCATGTGCTCATGCTGTGGTCGTGCAGCACCGCTTTAAACTAAGTGTGTGTGGGCGTTGGTGAGGTTGACGATGATGGCGGCTGACGTGCTGGTCACCTCTTGAGCGGACAGTGGGGACATTAACACACTCTGCCCTCAGCACGGATTCATCGCATACGCCCTCTCCTCGCACGTTGCCACAGCAACCATGCTTACCTGTCATTCATAAGAAGGTTAGCCCACCAGCAGGGAAAAAAGGAAAACACGTGACGGTCACAAAAGCAGAGACAGTGTCACCTGTGGATGCTTTCCTTACACCGACGCAACCTGTTGCTCCACACACAGCACCTTAAGGAAAGCAGCACTGACGAATAGCACAACCATTTAAACACCGGAGCTATTATTGGGACTTTGAGCCCCTGTAATGCCACGGCCCACCTATGGTCAGGAGTCCAAGAGAGTATAATTGGCCTCGCTCTCTCCAGGTGGATGATGACCCTTGCACCCACTGCCCTTTCATTCAAGCCAACCTCAACATCTGTTTGCAGATGCAACAGAATTGCCAGTTCTCCTCCTTTCTCCTCCAAGTGTGCTGAGCTGTACAGTGCTTTTGTGTTAGTGGCAGTTCAAAAAGATCAGAGGAATTGGAGGGCTTTTTGGATAAATGACTAAAATAAAGTGCTTCATTATTGACCTGGCCTGCAATTGTTCATAAGCAGGGAACTCCGGATCACAAGGAAAAAATCTAGAATTAAACTGGAAAGAATGATTTAGAAAGGAAACCTGAAGACAGAAGATATAAAAAACTAAAACTTCAAAGCATGCCTTTAAAGCCCATTCATTTTACTTCTGTCCAGGGATTGCCTTCTCTAAGAAGTCAGTCCCTGGATACTGTAGAATAAAAGTGATATGTAGAACAACTGTGCTGCAAGTGGTTATGCCTTAAACCCCCAGTTAAAAGTTTCAGTAACCAGTAGGCTCCAACAATAGAAGCTTTTGAATAACAATACACCTTAAAACATTTAATGTGAGTGATTAACATGCACTCTTGTTAGGAAACTGATTCTCCTGGCAGCCAGCATGCCTTTTTATTCCAATTCCTGGTCAGGTCTATAAGTGCAGCATGGAGAAAACAGAGTTGTCTTTCACTTATAATTCAGGCCGCACCGCTCTTCTGGTCCTCTGTTGGTAGATAAAGCAGGCCTTTATATCTCCGCTGCCCAGCCTACTCTGAAAACATACTATCAGCTACGTGGGGCACGATGCTGATAGCTGCTGTTGCGGCGCTGAACATTGTTTAAAATAAGTTCGCTTGCTGGTTGAAGGTGCATCCATTAATCACAGACGCATTCAAAGCTGCTTTTCCCGAAGCCTCCCACATCATCAATAATCTCCCTAACATAGTGGGCATCTGAGTCTGGAGCATAGCTTTCACTTTAAAAAAAAACAAGGCCAGCGCTCACTGGAGACGGAAAGATTAATGAACACAACAGCAATGGTGCAAATGGAATAGAAAACACTCCATACTCCACAATCAAAACTTTCAATATTAAGCCATGAATGATTGAAAGCATGAAAAGCTTTCCACAGTCTATTACAGTTTACTTTCTTCTCTAATGTCTGCTGTTGTTATACCAGTAATTACTGTTATAAATGTTTTTCTTCATTATCATGTGAATTAAAATTGTGTGTTATTTTAACACAACACAATTTCTACAAACATCTGACCTGAATGTGAAGGTCTCCCTCATTAGAAAAGCATATAATTTTAATCTCATGACATCACTAACTGGCATCCTTGGGGGCAGAATGCACTCCGGCTCTTATCTCGGGTTTTCCGAGTGAGCCCTTCAGTGCAACCCACTGTGTTCTGGCTTTGCTCTGTTACATATTATTGGACTAAAATCCCTCAGGCCATGACAAAGCAAGCCTAATGCACACCCACTCTAATGAGGGCTTGAAGACATTCGCTACATTACACCTCTACTGAAGCACGTCATTATAAAAAACGGCAGTCGAGTTTTCCTTCGGCGTCTCTGAAGAAAATCTCAGAAAATCCCTGCCATGTTTGACGTGGTCTAAATATACAACCAGTTTATGTAAGTTGAGACAAGCACATTGAAAATGGTCAAGCTGGTTTAATGCTATGTCTTGGCTTGCACTCTGTCGTTAAAATTAGTCTCAGTGCTGTCAAAATACTCCTTGAGCTGATCATGCAGACTGCCTGAGGCTGATGTAGCGTGGACTGTTATTTCCAGAGAACATATTCTGCGTTTCAGGCCTCCAGAATCAACAGTCCAATTCTGTAGTGATTGCCTGCATCTCCGTGTATAGGAAAAAATTATTGAGGTCAAAAAAAGTTTAGATAAACTGTCTCTATTTTTTATTTTGTGACAAGATGCCAGTAATTTCTGCCGGACGACAGATGTGGCTTTGCCAAGAGATCAGGGGAAGTGCCAGTGTGTATTAATTTCATCGTCCGTCTGACAGATGAGTCAACAGTCTTTTTTTTTCTTGTTTTGTTTTTGCAGCCACTTCTCCAAAGTAAAGGGCAAAAGCGAGTTGTCTAGGCGACAAAGGTTTATCACCAGGCGATGAGCGGGACGCATGCTGTCCGACTTGCCAGGCAATTACCCTTGGCGCTCATTCTAATGAGGCCACTCTGATAATTAACTAGAGGATATGTTAAGTACTCCTGCAGGACTGATCTTGACTTGATTCTGTCCTTAGCCAAAGCAAGGCTTTCAAGACCTATTGAACTGTCCTGAGATGCCCTCAAACTTAAGAGAACAGAGCGTGAACTACTTCCCTTAACTTATTCCACTGATCCCCTCTTCACCTCAGATCTGCAGCCAGATCCACAACTGCCGTGGTGACCTACTTGTGTTTTTTCCAGTCTCTGTAAGACCTGAAATGGGTTAGGAGTGGGAAAAGCTACAACTACCTCTTTTCCAGTTGAACCAAACATCTTGCCAGTCAGTGCAATAAAAAGCAGTAAAAGCAAAAATAACCTAGAAGGTTATTTTTAGATTCAGCCTTACTTAAAAAGTCCCTTTAAAGTATATTAATTTAGTTCTGTATTTTAAAGTGAAGTCATCCTGTATTTTCAAAGGGGAATTCTCACATTTCTGAGCTGCAGTGGTTCAAAGTAATAGAGTACGCCTGAGCTGTTGCATCTTTACTCACAAATTCATTACGTTTTTCAGAAGATCTGTACGTTACTTCTCAATGTAAGACATTTTCTTGGTGAATGATATGAGGCATGTAGACAGTCAGTGTTTTTAAGTTTTGGTTTTGGCCATGAACACAAGCTTTTTAAACATTAAAGTGATATTCTATTGCTATTAACAGTACCAGTTGAACATTTCATCCAGCTGAACAGATCACTAATTATCTTATTTCACAAACATGATCATTTGTGAAGTGTGATTCTTATGTTTACCTAATTAAGGGCTTACATCCACTTTGAATTATTTTATATGAGCTGCATTATATGCCTTTCAATATACAAATGGGCCATCCATCACTTTTGTGGAATTAAAAAGACTTGTATGTAAATATTGTCAAAGTTTCAAAATATATATTTACTGCTCTGTTAAAACAGAGTCCATATATAAACTGCAAAAAAAAGCATGTTTTCAAATCATTGTTTTTGTGACATAAAAATATTTTTCTTATTCAGCTTATAGTAGTTTAGTCCCACTCATTCCCAGTGAAGCTGGTGAAGTGAACACACTATGGAGTGTTTGAGCCCTGTGCGGCCTTCTAATTAAAATGCAATACAGGGAAGTAAATTAGAAAATATCCGTTACATTTATCAGTCTTAAAGGTACAGTACCAAAACAGTCTGTATAATTGTAAGTCAGGGGTGCCAGATCTTATTCACGAAGGACTGGTGTGGCTGCAGGTTTACATTCCAAACAAGCAGGAGCACTCTTGATCCATGAAGACGGAGACCAGGTGGAATCAAGTGTGCTCCTGATTGTCTGGATGAAATCCAGCAGCCACAACAGCCCCTTCTGACACCCCTGTTCCAAGTGATAAACAGAAGTTGGAAAACGGTCATTTAAGAACTAATCATGACTCAGATTACAGAAATACCTTGATTCATCAAAACACCCAGTAACACTCACCTGGAGCTGTGACTGGTCACTCTGACAAAACACGGTGATTGATTAGAGGCTCTTTTGCATATTTGCAGCCTTCTGTGATATCAGTATTACACAGACCAATACTGCAATAACGATTAACAGCGGGGAAGAATGTCATCTGGGGGAATTGTGTAAATTAGATTTTTCAACAGACTATTCCTTTAATGCATACAGTGTGGACTGAGCTAATGCATGAATGGATTGTGGTAATAGATACGCGTGACCTCTGGCTGTGCAGTTCAGGCTCCTCGGCACTAAAGAAGCTCTAGTTTACTATGCCCGGTTAATAGAGCATTGTATTGTATAATGTATTATATAAGGACTGAATTGATATATGGGATTTTGTGAAGTGTTGCCAATTTCCTGCAATACTGAGTGTTCCTTGTTATCTTTTGCCTCTTGTGATTTGCCCTTTTTGCACCTTGACGTTTGCATCTTGCCTTGCCTCTGGACACTTCTGACTATGGTTTTTGATTTTTGCTCTTTTTTGGATTCTAGCGATTGCCTTGTCTTTATGCTGATGTTTGCTCCTCTTTGATTCTGCCTGGTTTCGGGATTGTGTTTTTGGATTTCCTCTGTCATACCTGTTCGTCTAATATCGACTTTGGACTTTGGACAAATGTGACTTTCATTCATTACAATATGATCAATCAATGGGAATGTTAGTAGATAGTATTGTCAAGAATCAGTGAATTATATCAATAAGGCATTATAGTTAAATCATGTTATTTTTTCCTGAATCTTCTGTCAGTGTACCTCTATGTAGAAGATGCTGACACATCACTTAGGTGTTGTATAGAAGCTCTCTTGCACTTGCAAATGGGGCACACACATTCAACTAGAGCAGAATTAAGGTTACCGAACAAAAGGGGAACTGTTTATACTGGTTTATGCATAGCCGCTGTGGGCTGCTTCTTTAATGGCCCAGTGCTTGTGCAGAGTAGCCTGGTGCAGAGAGATCCACAAAAGAAATCTTGACCCTTTCACTTAAAAGATGCCCAGAGGACAAACCAACTCAGCACCTCAGCAATTTTCCTCTCTTTAGGAAGAGTCCCTCACTGGTTAAGAAAGGACAAAAATACATGAGGTATTAGAGTTTCATTCCACTTATTTTATGGAAATGTGACCAAGCTTGCCATTTTTTTGAGTCTGAAAGGCTGAATCAGCGAAAGCAGTACAGTGCCGAGATGGGAACTGCTATGGAGTGGGGCTCAGACTCTGTCAGACTCTACAACAAAGACCTGGCAGATGACCACACACACACAAACAAACACACATCCAATACACCATGGTGGTTTCTCTTATGTGCAATATTTCTTTGAGTCCAATTTTCTGATGCAACATGTGGACTTTTTGGGGTGGAATATTATTACTGTGTGAAATGTGTATTACACGTAATAGTATTGTTTATTTCAGCTGTACATAATTAACAATATTTCTAAATATCAAGAAAACATATCTAACCTCTTTCTCACCTTATAAATTAATTCTACCCTCCTGGTTTCTTGGTGAAGTTGTTAATCACTCTGTCATACCAGCAGGGATTTTTTTCCAGGGATTTCACCAGTGCCCAGCTTGGCTGGGTGGTGGGGATCGCTAGCAAGTTAATGCCCTTCCTTCTGTGCACTCGTAGACAATAAAATATAAAATAAAAAGAAATATTATTAATAAATACTATTAAATAAAATGTTGCGCGTATTGTTATGTATGAAGCTTCAGTCTCACACTCAAGGTCCGTGCTCAGTACAGAAAATAGAACGAAGTGAAAACTAAGGCGGTGATTGGCCACAGTGTTACGTCAGTCATTTTGAAGTGGAGAATTACCCTATCACAGTAGGTAGTCACTTGTTTCAGGGGTGGGACTTATTTACCATTAGAGTTCATTGAAACCTGGAAAATCCACGAGCCGCCGGGGTCTGAGAAGATTTATATTGAAATCAACAGGGACGCAGTGAAACATGTTTCATTGAAATTCTCTGTTTCACCGCGGTTGGGGGTGGAGCTGTTTCATGTTTTTGACCAGAGCTGTATACAACCGTAACGCTACTGAGGAGCTGAAAGTAGGAGAGCAACCTTATTTTTATAAGCATTTTTTGTTTCACACCAATAAAAAGGTGATAGTTACGAAGTTTTTTTTAAATTATTTTTCTTGGTGAAACATTGTTTCACCTGTAGTCTTATAGAAACCGCCACTGATATATATACAGTAAAGCACCCCAAGAGCACCCGCGTGTAGTGAAAAAACACAATGTTGTGATGTGGTAAAAAAAAATGCCTAAAAATGCCTATTTTTATAGCCCTAAATATGCCCCTAAATATGCTCCCAAAATACTTCTATTTCATTTTAAACTCTGCTGAATACAATACCCTTAAAGAAAATTTAAAGGTAAACCTGTATCTGTATTGTACAATGTACACTGAACTCCCACAGTGCTAGAATGTAAATTCTACCCCTGTATACACTGCACTGTAATTCATGCAAGCATGTTTTCTTCGGTATGCGCTGTTGTTTTCTTTGGTATAAGCAGGTAAATACAGTAATAAATTCATTTAATTTACAGTTATAAAAATACAGGGCTCTAAGAAGAACAAAACGAAAAACACGGGAAAAAACGGGAAATTCTGGACTGCAGCTGCCAAAGATGCATTACAGGGCAGCAGCCAATCAGCAGGAAGGAGAAATGAATAACATTCTCGGATTGGCTACTTTCAAACCTCCCGCCTCTGAGTACAGCTGACTGTGACCTCCTGTGTCCTCGTGCTGGTTGTTTTGTTTGGTTGCGGTGCTCAGCAGTGGAGGTTCATTCCGTTCAGGTGTTTGATTGCCTTGCTAACCGCCGTTTCCAAACATAAACGACCAGCACGAGGACGGCGGCCATGGCAGACGAAAAAAGCAAAGAAAATCTGAGAATATCTGCCTCTTCCGCGCATGTGCAGGGGTTTCCGTGAATAATTGTTAGTCGGGGTCTCAGAAAAAATCCATGAGAGCCTGAAGATGCGACTGCTGAACCGGATACAAGCGGTTCATACATATATATTTTCCAATACACACCACCATTTTTATATTTCTAGATTGTTTGTATAGTGTACTATTATACTGTACTGTTGGTATAGTTTTTATTCTTTTATTTTTTCATTTTCACTGTTCTTACCTTTGTACTGTTCACTTTCTGCCGTGACAATGTAAATTTCCCACTTGTGGGACTAAGGCCTCGTCCACAAGGACGTCTGAATCGGGCGTTCGGGGCACGAATTTAGCGCTGACCGTTTTTCTGTTCATTGGAGCAAATCACAGCGTCCACACGGGCATTCAGCCCCAGCGTTCAGTCAGCTGCGTGTTTGGGTCGCGTCAAAAGAACGCTGCATGCAACGTTTTCTTGGTGTCAATTTCTGCCAAAATCCTAACGAACGTGAACAAACATTCGGTTGATGTTCTGGAGGACTGAATATGTCGCATGATTCAATTGTTCTGGGAACTGCAACAAATCAAGTTTTGAAGGAAATTGTGAAACTATAAATCCCAAAATGTAAACAATCTGGAGAGAATAATTACTGCCCCCACAAGGGAATACACGAAACTACACTTTGGGCTGCAGGCTGACGTTAAACAGCATCAGGCGAACGCCAGTGTAACGCCAATCAAGTGCAGATACAAAATGCTACAAAAACACCTATAGCGTTCAGAGCGCGTTCATTTATCCAGGATTCAAACGTCCGTGTGGACGAAGCCTAATAGAGGTTTATCTAATCTTTTCTTATCAAGAGAAAGCAACCGTGAAAATCTCACTGCCATTAGGCTACATTCGAGCCTTCATATCTGCTTGGAACCAGTCAGGATCTGAGCCTTCATCTTCAGACAAGTTGAGGAGAGTGGCAGTGCTGTGTAGTTGTTGAGTTGTAAGAGAGATGTGTTCCACCTTTCCCTCCCAGTTTAGCTTCATTGGAATGTGACGAGGGAAAAGCCTGCTATATTTGCAATAAGCTGTCATTAAATGTAGAGTTAACTTTATACAGTAAAAATGCATTAAAAACAGAAGACAGTACATAAACAAAGCATGCATTATTCATTAAGGAACATGTTCCATCGCAAAGCCCACAGGCTTTTATTTCGTCACATGGTTGCTAAAAATGTGGTCAAGTAGAAAAACTCTGTGTACTTTAAATAATAAATCTTTTACACCCATCAAGCCAGGAACTACACCATATTATGAAGCTTATCTAAGAGGGTATGACAAATAATATCCAAACACACAACAAAGGTTTATGGGAGACAGCCCCTGCGCATCACTGATAGAGCCTTGAGTTTATTGCCAGGCTGAGGAAATCTAATGAAAGCATGATCCTAGCGCACAAGCCAAATTCATAAAACACTGATCTAAATTTGGGAGCTGCTGGTTCCATCTGTCTCCCAGACTGCTGACCGTCTCTGGCCATAGCTGATTTAACACTATTACAGGTTAAATCTGAGCTCTCCAAATCATCACCCTGCACAGTCAAATTGCCAGATTTGGCAATACAAACAGAATTAAGTTAATCTCGATGTTCATATCTGGAGGATCACAGCACTGCACAGTTCCAAGTGTCATGCACACTCCAAGACACTGTTTCAACTAAAAAATCATTAAAGCCTGTAACTGTTGTTGAAATGGATTGCTTCTAGATTTTCTAACGGATAAAACTGTCTATTAACATGTGAGTTAAGCATTTCTGCATTTCTACACTTTCTACACCATTTCCATACAATGGTGTGGAAGACCTCCAGGTTCATGCAGAATGTTAATTTATGGTTAAATAAGAGCAGGCTGACATAAGCAAAAAAAAAATTGCTGCTGCAGCAGTACTACCTTGTCAAATTGTATACAAGCTTTGAAATGAGCTTTTACTCATTTCCAAGTGCAACCTAAAGTATGTTACAAAGGCATCAGTAGGGCCTTCAAAAACAGCCTCATGCCTCTTAGTTAACTGAGCCCCAGGCTGTTTTACAGTGATAATTAAGTGTTCCTCACACATATTAGGACAATGCTCTTGTAAGGGAGCTCAGCTTCCTGACTATTCTCCAGACACTTATTGCACTTTGAGTGAGAAAAGAGCTGCTGGTTCTGAACACACGCGGCACAATGACAATTAACCTGCTGTGAGACTAAGTCAAAATAGTATGTGATAAAACAAAATATTATTATTATGTTAGTGGAACAACAAAACAAACAAATAAATACTTTCATGGAAACATTGAGGTACACACCTAAAACTACACATACGTCTTGTAGATCTTCACCATGAGCTTTTCACCATATCCGCAGTTCTTCTTTTGTTCCCCAAAAACAATAAGGCTGCAATAAGGCTGCAACTTGATCCAGTGTGTGCTTTGTTCGCATTAAAAATTCACTCGAGCAATTCTCAAACCAGTCCTCTGAGACCCCTAAACAGTTCACTCAAAACATATAGAGGTAGGGGAGGTCAGGGAGTGCCTGAAGCTCGGGCTGAGATCCCCTGTCCTACACTATGTAGCAGGGCATTGCAAAGTCATCAGAGAGAAGAAGAGACTACAACTGCCTTCTTTGTAAATGCAGAATGCAGCATTAATCCATGATTAAATCACTTGTGCACACTTTTGCAAGTATCAGTGTTAAATGCTAAGAGTTGCTCTGCTAGCGGTTATTTATGGGAGTTAAACGATCTAAGTATGATAATTGTGACCGGTGCATTTATGTTATGTCACTAACATAAAAGACAAAGACTAATGTCAGGCCAAAGTGTGTGGGTGCACTTCAGATTCTGGTCCATCTCCTGCCATCAGAGTAATAAATGGGTGAGAAGCTCTCACCTGGATGAGCCTGCCTTGTTCCGACTGGAGCGTGTTGATCTCTTGTCCAATGCTGCCCTGGCCCTGCCTCAGCGCATTGTACTCCATCTTCAGCTGGCTGGCGTGGGCCGAAAGCTTGGCCACCTCCTCGGCCAGTTTGACCAGAAGTGCCCGGTCCTGCCCTTTCACTGACTTCAGATCTGTGTCGTGGTCGGTAAGCGAGTGAAGTAGCGATGTTTGTACTCCCTCCAGCCGCAGGAAGTTGTTATTGTAGTCGGGGCAGTTGGGGTCAATGAAGATGTTTATACGCGAGCCATCACCCCTTTCCACCGTGACTAGCGCATTGCCCTCATCCTGATTGGTGCTGATGAGTGGCGGGGCATCAGGACCAGAGGGAGCCTGATAGTGGTTCATCAGGAGAATGGTACCGGTTACTGTGACAGCCAGTAAAACAGCAACAAAGAGCAGGATGGTGCACAGGAGGTAGCTACAGCTCATCCTCTGTGAGAAGGGAAGAGAGAGAGAGAGAGAGAGAGAGAGAGAGAGAGAGACACATGAGAGGCATATAGAATACAGCTCAAATTATCCACCATAAATCTTCACATCCATTTGACTATCTCAGGCTACAAAGAATCTCCAACTCACAAACATAGACATACAGACATACACATAAATCGCATATAGTTGTGTGCAAAAGGATCCATCAGAACTGACGTTAACATACAACAAATTCAGAACTATGGTCCATGGAACGCCTGCAAAAGAAAGTCCATAGCTAAAGTCCCTGTTGAGCAAAAACTAGGAGAAATGGAAAAAAAGTGCATCTGGCTGATGTTATGCAAGAACTAAAGAAATCGACAAATTGCTTGTGTGGAACCCCCATCACTTTGATAAAATTGTGTTTTTGAGCAGAGAGACAAAGCCAGTTTTGCTGGTGCTTGAGATCCAATTATCATAAAAAAAGACAGGCATAGTTCATTTCATAACAACAACAACAACAACAACAGCAAAATGCACAAAGCCAATCATCATACATTTTTAATGTGTAATTTAAAGGCATTCGGATTCCAGAATTAAATTTTCCGTTATGTGAATTGCTCTCACGGCCCAGAGATGATTGAAACACATTCATTTATATGTGTAAGTGTGTATATATATACACATATATATATACAGTACATATACATATGTAATTGTATACGTGTGTGTGTGTGTGTGTATGTGTGTGTGTTTGTGTTTGGGGAGGTGGGTAGAGGGGGTACTAGCTAGTTCAGTAAAGGCTGTGGGCTGAGTTCTGTGATTGCTCTGGGCCTGTGAGTGGTGGGCTAGAATAATAACCTACAGGAGGGGCTTTGTTTCTATAGTTACTCTGTGGGACCAAAGAGGGAAAATCCCCACAGGAGGAGAAACCGAAAGAATGAAGGAAGATACTGATACGAGCCCTGCAGCTCAATCCATTCAGGTTTGTTTAAGTGCTTGGAGTTGACAACTCTCTCCTCTGTGTAAGAACCAGTGTGTACATACAGGAACAAAGGCAGCTATAGTGACAAATGAAGTGAATAAGATTTGATGGGCAAACACTGAGGCTTCGAGATACTGCAGCCACCAAGCCAGAGGGCCTGCTTATCTTGTTTGTAGTTTTTGTTTTTTTTTAAGAGTCGGCCTGTTCTTTGACTGTGACTCCGATTGATCGTGTGTTGTTCTACTGCCACTTCGATATTTCGCTTGACGACAAATGCCATGCTCCTGTGCAATTTTTCAGTCATTTTGCACAATTTCATTGTCTTGCTCTTTGTGAATATTATGTTTATGTATATAATGCATTTCCTATGGAGCCTATTCATGGGGTATTAAATCAACAATCACCATAAACACACACACACACACATACACCCCCTCCCCAACACACACACACACAAATTTAGATGGCAGGGCCCCTCTTATATTTAAAAGTGTACTATGGCCATGTCTACTAAACGTCTGTTTGCATAACACGATTGAAGAGCATCAACATTTTTGATCGTTACGCATTTCCCCCTCCCATGGTGGAAATCATTATGCTTTGGGGGGGTTGCAAGCTGAATTACTATTAGCCTGTTATGTGGTGGCTGTTTGCAATGCTCCCATAGAGCAGAACAAAGCACTGCACGCAAGCAGAGCTCATTTTCCCACACCCCACAGCATCCTCTGCAGGCACTGTCATATTTACTTTAAAGATAATTAATGTGCACAAAAGACTCCAGTCTCCAGTTATCAAGAAACAGCTGAAGAAAGCAGTTTCAGATCAATTTGTTACAATAAAGCTACAACGTCTGCTGTCTGCAAGAATTAAGAGGCCTGGTGTCCGGCACCTAGCGAGCCTGTCACATTTGGCTGAAAACCAACAAAGCGTTACACTGATACAGCAACTGAAAGCAGGTGTGCTTATCTAGGATCAGATTTTTTTGTGATTAGTATCACTGTAAACAAGTAGTGCAATCTGATCGTAGATTGGAACTCCAATTGTGAAACAGTACGAAATGAAAAGTGCACAGCTGGGCACCATACAGAGCTAGACAGCATCTAAGTAAAAACATCAGTGTTGCTCTTCCGCAGTGTGAGAGCAAGGGCCTTCAAAGAGCTTCTCTGGGAGGCAGAAAGAGCAAACAGTCGCTTAAACATTCTACTTGCGAACCACAACCTGCTTCTCAATCATTCAGGCCATGACTGTGGATGGCCCAGAGAGGTCCTCGCACCCTCCCACTTCCTCTACCGGCCAGGCAGACTGAGGCCGCTTAGATGGCACCTCTTGCCCCGGACAACGACAGGTCAAAATCGGGAGGCCACGCTCGGCTGAGCGCGAACAATATTTGATAAGAGCTTTTATGTGTCGCTGCTGAAGCGATGCCAGCAAGATGGGGGTGATGGTGGCATTGACAAGGGGGGCGGCAAAAAACAAAAGCAGAGTGACTTCTCCTTTTCAGCTGGTCTTTCAGAGACATAGCATTTACTGCAGACCGACACTGATAGCAGGAAGGGCAGGGTCGTACACAGGGGAGCACACATGACATGCCCGTGATGACTTATTTGGGGAGGTGAAGGTGAAGTGTCAGGTTCAGAGCGAGGAGAGTAACATGGAGAAGGTTTGAGCTGTGATTTCACCTTGCTGTTGCTTTTGATTTAAAGTTAAACACAGTGTTAAGCAGTTTTGGGGGGAAAATGACATTAAGAAATGGATAGCTCTCCATAGTAAAGAGGTACAGCTTTCTTTGCCACACCAATGGCTAATGGTCCTCATGTTTTTTTTTAATCCGTTCAACACTATGAGAAATATATATGACTCTAATATTTCATCTGTGTGGTTACATAAAGCATCCCTATAAAATAGATATCAGTGTAGTGAAGTTCCATACCACAAAAGTGGCTAGAATTCAGGAAGGTCAGATTCATAGTGGTTCTCCAATTAACCCATATTCCACTGCATTCTGAATACAGTGAAAAGGGTGAGGGTGCCTGTTTTGTGAGGCAGTGATGCTTATTCCTATTGGACCAATCAGTGTCCCACTGTCTATTATGCACAACAGTCATCTGGTAATAATGACACTAACGTATAAGAGGATATTAAAACTGTGCCACTGTCATACACATGTTCAGAAGAGTGCCTTTAACTGTACATCTACATTTCGAAAAAGACTGTGGCAGTAAACACACTATATTGCGATTAAAAGGAAAAAGCCTTTAGTCTGTTAAGGTGAGTTTGTACTTGCACACTGTTTGGGAGTGTTGTTCACCCATTCTTCCTGATTTGCTCCAGCTTGTTCAGGTTGCTTGGATGATGCTTGTGGACTAGTTATCAAATAGAGCCACACTATCCATCCGTCATTCAAGATGCTCAGTCTCCTCTGAGAAAAAAAATTCTTCATGGCTGGAATAGTTTGTAGAGGAAGTGTTAGCCAGTGTCAAGCTCGCGTCACAGACGGCATATTGAATTCCGTTCAGAAAGCTGCATTTTTACATTTACTAATTTGACCATAAACCCTTATCCGACATTCGAGCTATTTCACTCTGATGCTTTCTGGCAAACACCAGATGTGCTTTGATATAGTGTTTCTTCAGTAATGGCTTCTTTCTAGCCACGTTTCCATATATGGCAGCTGCATACAGAACTCTCAGAACAGATATTCTCTGTTGATATTCACTGTTGTCTAGGCAATGCCTCCATTTCCTCAAAACTGATCCAACAGCCCAATAGAGCATTCAAACGCTTGCTATTATTATTATTATTATTATTATCATTATTATTATTATTATTATTATTATTATGTTGCTTTTACCAAACTTGTACCTGTCTTTAAGTTTACCTCTCAATCTTTGATCTTAACTTTCACTGCTTTCCTTCAGGTTCATCGTCTTACCAACGGTTATTTTATCCAGAAATAGGGAACCTTTTGATGATGAAATCCAGAAGAGGTGAATCTCAAGGCAACTAGGGCAATTTGTTTAATCTTGGAGGTTGAATGCTTATTCAAACTGCGTTTTTCATCGAATATTTTCTTATGAAAACGCAGCATCTAAAATTAATTTATTTTAAAGGTCAGTCATTTAAAATAAACTATGAAGATGCAAAAAATAATCTCAGTATAGACCATTCTGCTTTTAAGCTGGTTAAATACTTTTGCAAGGCACTGAACTTCCTCAAACATCACAATATCTTTGTATCATTTATTCCATGAAGAAAACAGACTATGTACTGTATAGTTTCACTACATTATCATATCGGTAAAGGTTGGCACTGACTGGTCTATGTCTGTCAGAGCGTGACAGCACTGGGCCTCTCAAATGACTGAGAGAAGACCTGTCTGTCACTGTCAAGGATTAAATCAAAACACTGATTATCCTGATAGATACATGCACTGCAGACATCACTTTGGCTACCTCATTATATTACAAACCAGAGAAGGAGCCGGATTTTGCCTCCGGACACATTCAGCAAGGCTTGAAATAAAGCCTTGAGCCATTCAGGATTGTTTCACCATGGATATCATATCAAAAACCAAACACATTGTTGGATTTTATCCACATACAGCACACACGGCGTCCATTGCCAGACTTGATTAAAACCTAAAGCTGCATAATCAATCGCGTTTTGCCTACGCAACAGACTGATATGTGGGTGGATGAATGAATGGAGGGGCGGACATTTGGGTGCACATTAGTCTGGGCAAAATAAATCTCTGGACAAGGGGCAGATAGACTACTACTTTAAACAACACAGTGTCTGACTGTATTCAACATTTTACACCCTTTACACCGCATATGACAAAAAAAAAGCCTTTTATCTTGGGGGGGGGCTCATCTGAAGATTTTGGCTGCTTCTGAAGAGACATTAGGGTGCAGGAGGGTGATAATCTTAGAGTGACCTAGTCTTCTTATGCATAATCCAGTCTCCTTACCAGTACTTACAGCAGGCAGCTGCTTTTGCATATGTGCACAAGTTGAAACAGTCTGAGACATGAGCATATGCAGCAGTTGTTTTCTTATCCCTGGTGAAAAGATTTGCATGGGGTTTAAGACTGCCGAGTCAAAAAGCGCTGTAATTACTGTCAGTACTGAGCTCGTGACCTCGGGTGTTCTCAAAACGCATTTTCTACTGCAGACTGATGTAAGACCAAAGATTGCACATGTCTTGCAGGTAAGCTGTCACTGCGCAGAGAAAATACTCTTTATCTATCAGAACAGGTCGTTTCAAACTTGGTTTGCTGTGTGAGTAGTAGGGCTGGCCCAAACAGCATTTTTACTTAATTCACTTTTGTCTATAATCACGTATTTCTAGCCACTAAGGAATTAGATATAAAGTTTTAGAAATAACATTACAGTCTGTTTATGTTTAATAAGGAAAGCAGCAGGAAAGGTGGCAAAGTTGAGTTCAGTCATAGACAAGCTACATCTGAAGCAGACCACTTCCACATCAGAGAACGTGGCTCTCACAGCCTTGTCACCAGAGCCTAGTAGAACTCGGATAAGTATCGCTGTATTTATTTGGACTGGTCAAACTTGTCATGGTATATCAGCCTCTTATCAAAAAATTGCATTCAGGGTATAAAATGCACTGTATACTGTGTATGTGCCTGAAATGACAATAAAACCTACTAGACTTGACTTCACTTGAAAATGCTAAGATATCATGATTTAGAAACATCACATTGTGAGCTCCATGACACTTGATAAATGGGACTCATGAGATTTTGATTCTTATTTGGATTTGAAATCCCTACATCTAAATCTTGTATTGTCATATCATTATATTTATCCACATAAAAGGGTTAAAAAACACATAAACAACTCTATAAGCTATAGCTATTTCGCTAAACCTATACATAAATGGTTTAAATAAATAAATAAAATAATTTCAAAATAAAATAAATAATTAAAATAATAGCAAAAGTAGTATTTGTAAAACAAGCCAAAAAGAAACAAACAGAGCAACAGACCTGTGCATTAAAAATCAAATTTGTACTACAAAGAAACTGACAGCAGCACAGAATGCACAAGTTGTCGAAGTGGAAAATTATGAACATACGGTGGTGTTTCAGTTGTATGTGCGCAAACACTATTTTTTTATTTAACATAATTTAATCATTTTTCTTTTTGTTTATAATTAAGAGTCATTTATAAGGATGTTTGTTTCTTGGCAGTAGTTTAACCTTAGTTAGTCTGTTGCATGCTCTGAATTGCTGAACATAAATTATCAACAGCACAAATCAGTGTCCATATGGATATAGAAGCTTCACAGTTATTCTTGATCCAAAATGCACTTCGTTTAGGTATGCTGGGATAAATAAAATGCTGGTTATGTTACCATAGTGATACTGATTTGATCTTTGCAGCCCAATTACCAGTTTACAGTATGGAATCGCATTGTGTACTGAGATCCTGATTTTAATATGAGTTCTTGTCCAGCACCAGTAATAATACATTTCAGAGAATTGACATTCTTTTACAACTCCATTGCTGGAACACCAGTATTTGCATGCAAACCGTGCCAATTAACATCACACTTCAGGATGTCTATGTCCATTCACACACACCTGCAGCCCAGCTCCAGCCTCATTAGATTATACTGCAGCTGAATACAGTCGTCCATTTGCTTCATTCAAATTTCATTCAAAATATCATGAGAATATTGAAATGTGAGGCAAGTATCATGAATCAAAACAAATCGAAGTCTGAATGCATCTTTATACCCTTACGGGGCACTTTTCTTATTGTGAGATCATTTAAAGAACTGCTACACGTTTGATTTCTTAGGCCTCTAGTACAGTTTGTTAGACGCTCTGAGGTGACATGGATGCCTAGCATGAATTTATGATGCATTACACTAAACCAACTTAACATTTGTTTATTTTTAATGTTCCTTACAGGCAAGGATAACTTTTGCTGATAAAACGTGTCGAAGATTAGGGCACGGTTTTTAGGAATGGGAAAATGACAAAGCTTCCAAATACTAAATAAAGAAACAAATATCAAAATAATAAATAAATATTCAAACTGAGTATCTGGATTACTCAGGCTTGCCGTTCTAAGTACAGAAGTTTTGAAGAGGCCAACAGCACTCCGAGACCTCAGCAAAGCCCACAAGTCTAAAAATGTGGTCAAGCTCCAGTTCCTCTGTAAATTTGACACTGGCAAGGGCCAAATCCCTGAAAGCAATGTCATTCGCCCTGGATTAAGAGGTCTTCTATGCAACACTATTCGCCCATGTATTTACCCAGAGGTCTTAAAAAAGCACATTAATAGAAAGTGAGAGCAGAAGCTCCAACAAGTAGGTCTTAGTAATATGGGCAGAACAGATGCAAAGGATTAGCCTCGATCTGGAAAATGGCTTTACAAATGCGCAGTTTCCTCTTTGGCTCTCTTACTGCTTATACTGGATGGTAGAAAGAAGCGAGAGGCACGGCACTGATTCAACAGTAGCTCAACCAAAGCTCACCAGAGCAGAAAACACTACACACACACACTGATGCACACACAGACACACACATAGACACATATCAGGACGTGCTGGCTCAGAGAGTACAGCTTCATTAGCTGGTTTGAAATGATAAATGCTTGCTAAAGAGAGCAGAGGGAGATCTTTCTCCTGCTTCAGGCTGTTAGAAGCAAAGTGCTCCACTTCTACCTGCCCCATATCTCCTCCGCCCACATTGTTAACATGGCCCAGCTTGTAAGCTGGCTCCCCATACAGAGGGACACCATACCTGGATTTAGTTACCCTTCAGAACCACTACACAACATTCTATACACACATTTATATGTCTAGGAAGAGTTTCTTACATACGTCTCGCTATGGAGGTAGAAATTATTGTTGTTTTTGGCCGTCAAAATGAAATGGGTGTTTTCCAAAGTTTGCTTATTTCATTTTTGTAAAGGAGTTAAGGGTAATGTAATGGAAGTAATGAAAGCGCACGCCCCATCAGTTTATGCAATTTGTGCAAAGTGCAGCCCTAAATCAACACATATTTGCTTTAAAACATTCAAAATGTCTCAATGTTCCAATTATGTGTTAAACAATAATGGCCAGAAGTACAACCTTCAGGCATCTAGGCTTCTACTGTATTTTTTATTATTTTATTGAAAACTATGTATTATAGTGTCAAAAACACATTTCCGTTTGAGAAGATTTAAGCAGGCAGTTTGCATAATATTATTGGAATAGAAACTACAATTACTCGTTAGCCACATTAGCATTCGCATTTCCTTTTTCAAGGAAATGCCGTTTTTTGAAGCCCTAGAGTAAAATGGCCAGCCAATAAACATTTTTCCCCCCAAATGAGATCTAAGAATAACTTTGCTAATAAAATGTGTGAAAGTTTATGTTACAGTTTAGTGGCTTGAAAACTAATAATTTCTAAATATGAAATACAGAAACAAACACTAGCGCTGAATTATTCGGGCCTGTCCTGACTACAAGTAGGAACTGAATACAAAGCCTAAGGCAAGTCAACAGACATTACAATTTTTTGTTTCTCTTGAGGTCTATTAGCTGATCGGATACTTAACACCTGGTTTGCCACATCGCTAAACAGGAAACATGTCAGCCGTGCAAAGTAGAGAGCGGAATTAAGAAGCTGCCTCACACTGTGTACACTGGAACACGGGAAAGAGCAGTGGAAAGAAACAGACAGGTGTGAAGATGCAGAAAAAGTGTCGAGACACTTGATTAAGGTTGGACGTAGCACACTTAAGATACCGTGTGATAGCACAACGCTACATGTGGAGCTATTTATTGATAACGTGTTAAGAGCTCTGTGTGCTTTTGCACCACCTCTGAGAAAAACAAAGGTTGTAGCTGTGTAGGAGGGAAATCAGCACTTCGGCAGCACCCATCTCACTCTGGAAATTGTAGCCATCTGCAGCTAAAGTGGGGCTTTAAACTCCCCATCATCATAGACCACTAATGCTGACCTTCTTGCCTCTTACAGCTTTAAATGAGTTGACGCAAAGAACTTCTACCTGGTTTGTGTGCGTAAAACATTTATGTTGTTAGTGTTCTGAGTGATTTCTTAAGTTTTGGTTTTTTTGCATTTACATGCTGCTAAATGGTTGGCCTGCACCACTGACAGTCGACATGCTGTATAGGTGTGTTTATGTGTGTGTGTGTGTGTGTGTGAGAGAGAGAGAGAGACAGAGAGACGGACAGAGACTGTGGACTGTGTGTAAATCTGAGGGGTATCATGCTATAGTGACAGTGCCTACTCTCACCAGGTTTCCCTGTCAGTGCACTCCAAGGACAGGCAGTGAAGTGTACAGGCAACGATTTGTCTTTTAGCTTGCACTGGGGCTGCAGAAAGCATTGTCTGCAGGGCTGCTATAAGTCACCATGCTCTCTCGCTCTCTCTCTCTTCCTCTATGATCCCACAAGACCAGCATACAGAACATAGCTCCACTCTCTTCTGTCTCACTCTCCAGAACAGAAGCACTGGAGGACAAGGTGTTCACTCACACATTTCGTTAACCTGCTGTAAATGTAGAATGTTTGCCTTTACCAGTGAATCACTTCATTTCTCTAATTAAAGGTGTACACTAAATACAACGAATAGCCAAAACACATGTGAAGGGCCAATGTCATGGAAAACTGATTTTTCCTTTCATTTTTAAACACAATTGTTTGAGCCTTCAAAATGTATCATTCATTCCCCAGGACCTACGGCCAATGTATGGAAATAAGCTTTTCTGAATTCGCTGTTTCTGTGATGCTGCAAGAACACATTTCCGTATATCCAGCAGTTTAGCCCTGAAGCTATAAAGAGTGTTTCAGTCAAGACTGCTTTTTTGAATGAGGCACAATACAGGGCAGCCAATCAGAATGGAGAACATTTGCATATACCAACCTTAAAGAAACAGTGAGAAAAAACATCCCGTCATGCGAAAAACAAATTGTGACTATATTCACTGTAAACTACAAAAAATGTAGCACATGGACCCCTATAACAGGAAAAGGTGCAACAGACACAAGCGGTGCACAGATTTCTACTAAGTATGGAACATACATACATTTAATGTAGTATATTTTGCTTTGTTCTGAATCTTGAGGCTACTTTACAAAAAACGTAAGAATCTCCTATATTTTCCTGTGACTGGCAGCTTTGGTTGCTTTCTCCTCAAGCCTGTTTTCACTCCTCTAAGACTATCAACACCATCAACAACTTTGGCTGCGTGTTAACTCTTTTTTTACTACACTGTATTTAAAAATAACACTTTAGGTCTCTTCTCATGGTTTTGAAACGTGAGAAGTTTTTTTCTTGCGGCACCCAGGTCAAAGCTTCAGCTGGAGTCAGGTTAGGAATAGGTAAGGAAAGGGGCAGGTTTAGAGTGTAGGCGAGGCTATTTTACAATTTTGTTGGTATGGCAAGGCAAGTACATGCTCACACACACACACACACACACACAAACACACAAACACACACACACACATTTATACATCAAAATAGGGCCCATAACGGTCATTTTTAAATGTGCGCTCTCACTGAGAACTGAGATCGCAAAACGTGATCTCCCGCGTGTGTATGTGCACGTGAGTCTGTGTGTTTGTGCAATGAGCAGACAGCGACAGCCCACAACACACAGCTCCACTTTCTCATTCAAAAAATCAGGACAAAGGATTCACACACTCACACACACACACACACACACACACACATAGACACACACACAGAGACTAATTAGGGTGACCAGATCTGTTCAGGGGCACCTGTTCAGTGTCTTTGTACATGAAGAGAATGCGAGTTGTCTTTAACCGCCTTCCCACTCCAGTTCAAAGGAGGGGAAAAAAAAAACATCCGGGGGAAATCCATTTGCGACATTTTCGTTTGTGACTCTCAAATGAAGAGAGCGCCGCAGGAGATATACCTAATTTTACAAGGGAAATGGTGATGTGCTTCCAATATTTGACAGAAGCAAAATGGAGCAAGAGGCAGAGGCAGCACTTGCCGTGCCCTTGATAAGGAGCTGGCTCACTAGTTTAGAAGTCCCGGAGGATGCAGCGCTGCACGGTAGCACTCACGCACGCGCTGTCGCCAAATTTCCCCAGCACAACAATACGAAGGTGTCACAGTAAATTGTTTAAACTCGGTGCCCCAGAAGATAAATGCTCTATGAGGTAGCACTTTAAAGGAAAAGCAAATGGAAGCATTTTATCACCTGGGAAGTCACAGTCTGTACTGGGTTATCAGGGTCATTCATTTCAGTTACCTTCTCATTGCTCTTCTCCAGAGGCACATTTAAACACTTTGCAGCAGCACATACATACACACAAACACGGCCACACACACATAAACCGAAGGAAAACAATTTCCTTGTGCAAGTAATAACATAATTTGCTGTTAGATTAATCCACTGCTCCATACATCATTGCAATAATCCTTACGAACAAATATTTAAGCAGTCCGCTGAAGTTAATGGAAAGTGGAAACTTCACTTAATAGGCTTTGTCAAGGATCTGAACAGGAGTATTCCTATATTTGCTTCATTTACCATTTACCCCACTAAACCACTCAGGAAAACGAATCCAGCCATAAATCATTTATTCCATTTACTTTAACGTGATTGATTATTATTTTCATTTTTGTCAAAATGTAAGGCATATATATTAATGCTCAAAATGACATTTTCAACTTACTTCCCACAGTGTTACATCCCATAAACGAGCAATACAGGACTAGATATTGATTTGTGTACAACAAAAACTGAACTACACTCACACTAGTACTTAAATGCCTTTTTTAAAATGTGTTTTTTTTTTTTAATTTACACCTTATCAATCATTTACACTGTTTATATTTGGCTGTATCTACACAATATGTGCATAAACAAAGATAAATACATGGACAAATATATTATAAGAAAAAGGGTGCTGGGTTTGTGTAGTGGTACATGCGCGTGTACTATTACACAAACCCACAGAAACCCATTGATAGATATAGCGATTAAAAAAAAATGAAAATAGGTAGTTGAGAATGCTTTGAGGAATATAGGTCACTTCACTGTATGAATATAGCCACAGCAGGACTCCACCTCTTAATAAATATATCATTTTAAAGTCTCGAGGAATGTTTTTTGTTCCATCTGATAGATTTTCCATACTTTCTCCATCCAATAACTGCCTTTTCAAAGAATAAAAGTCTAGACCTCATGAAGAATGCCTGGCCTAAATAATTCAATTACCAAAGTCCATATTGGTATTCAGTTCCTCAGCTTGTATTTGAAAGGCGTTCGTCTCTAGTTAACTCTTCAGACCCAACCATAATCCTAGAACACTCTTTGGATTCCTGACCCTTTATGAGCATTTTATCATAAACCAGAAGTAAACACGTTATACCTTGGTAACGTTAATCAAAAGAAGTCATCACTTTTCTTTGAAAGGTTGTACCAACATTAGTTAAACATATTCAAACGGCAGACAACATCTGAAGACAGAGGAACCGTCCGATCCACATTAATTTGTTCTAACTTTGAGACAGCAGGCTCTATAATTGGTTGAACTTTATTTATGAGATATGAACCGCAGTAAATCTGTATGAACTTCACGCTGAAATGACTCACTGAGTTTTCAATCCCAAGCAAGATTTATATACACATTACTTCACTGACAACAGATCTTGGACCTTGGACCACTACATCCGCAATGGAATATGAACTTGGCTATCTATGTAGTAAACAAACGAAACTGATGATGAAAACCAGCTACACTGTTGCCTAACAAAGATTTTAAAAGATACTTTTCAAACTTACTTTTGTATTTTCACTTATCTAGGTAAGCAAAACACCAGTCAAACTCATCCGTCTCCTTATCTGATATTATGTTACAGCTAGTGGTTTAATGGGTCTGATCCTGGCGCTTGTGACTTGAACCACAGATTTGTTTTTGTCTCAAATGAGAAAGCACACTGATTCATGTTAAATGAACACGCAGGGTACGTAGGTAAATGGCTAGGAGGCTGTTTCAAAGTTCTAAATGTTTTTACATGTGCCTCAGTATTCTGATGGAGGTCTGATGTGCTCGGGCCATAGGATTCCAGTCACGGTTGAATGTGCTTGTGCCACGGGATTCTGATCAAGGTTAAATGCTTGATGTGATGAAAGAGGCTGTTGGTGGGTGGAACTGATAATGCAGGAAATACTGCTAATGCAGTGAACATGAGTGGATTCTCACATCACATCTGTAACACCGATGTAATTTATCTCTTTTTGAAACTACATCAGATTTGTTTTGCATTCAACATATGTTTCAATGTACACTTCTGATAATTAGTTTTGGTTACATTTTTTCCAATTCGGACCGTAATACAAATCGAACTCTCGCTCTTCATATCTGTTCTTATCGATGCCACTGACCTATTTTTAACCAGGACACCAAGAATTATACAGCAATTTGCAACCAGGAACCCTGAATTAAGTGTTTTTGAACTAGAAAGTGGGAAGCTGATGAAACAGCAGAGTTTAAGATGGGTTTAGAATGCAGAGACTAATTAGACTGTCCACAGTGAACTCTATTTCAGCGTCCATGGTCCCAGATGACAGCTGCCAACGCTGCCTGAAGTATAAAACACACTTTGTGTCAGAGCACTGAAATTCCCCTCCCATTTTAGCATTTTGTCTTTTGCAGCACTTTCATCTCCTGCGTGTTTTTACTTAAAATTCTTTTAAGTCAGTGACCAGCTGCTTGCCAAGGTCACAGCCATTTGCACCTCCTCCGGGTGACGTCGCCAGAGAGGCGACCCCCAGTGTTGCTGTGTCTACACTAACAGGGCTTTAAAAGCCCCCAGGAATCCCCCGCGACATGCAAGACGTTCTGCTTATTCTGGAAACGCAAACAGGGAATAGAAGGGTCACATAAACAGAGACAAAACTGCAAGTCTAGAGAAAGCTCGGGACATGGTTCAGTAAGAAGAAAGGGTGAATAACTGAGAGGAACAGTTAACTTTCTTCTGTGCCTGCTTGGACTGCACTTCTGATGTGCCTTTTATGTGCTGTTATTTTCTCCCACGCTTGTTTACAACTGTGCCTTGGAGTCTTATATGGATGAGTTTAATAATAGATTCCATTAAGCCACTGGTCCTGGTTTAATGACTACAGGAACAATGCTCAGGATATTATTACCTTTTAACTTTTCACTGCTTTTTGTCTCCTGGGCCTTACAGAGGTATCAAACTGTAATTGCGCAAATTGTCCGTTCGCTGTAAAAGTCATGCCTCATCTGATAGCACAGTAAGTACTCGGTAAATGACCATAAACACAAACTTTTGGATTCATTAGAATTGCAATTTGTAGCCACATATGAGAACTGTTAAAAGGCAAACAGGCATCTCTAACAATCTTTTTAAACATTTATTCTCACAAAATAAATGAATAGGCGAAAACATATGAGCAGGTGTGTGTAACATCTACAAAACTGCAGGAAGAATTTGCTGATTTGCTGAATGGCTAAGGACATGCTCTTGGTTTTCTCAGCAACAGCAGATGGGACTGTTTTCCTGCTGAAAAATAACAACAAAAATAAAAAGCCTGATCAAAAATTTGATTGAAAATGTGTGTGAGTGTGCACTGTTTCTTTCAAAACCGATGACAATCAACCGATGAGGAGGAAAAAAACAACCATCCCGGCCCTTTGGCAACACAACAGAATTATTTTGGATCAAATGTACTTTCAATCCAGCCAATCTTTTTCACCCGAAGAACCACCCGTTGTGAAAAGCACGCCATGCCAGTCATGCTGCTTCATTTTCCTGTATTTTATATTTTCCAGAACCCGTTGCTTTCGCTCCACGGGGTGAGAGCACAACCAGCACGTGCCCTTCGGCACATTTTTCTGCAGTCTTGATCACGCTTGGGTATACAGAGTCTGTAAATCGAGTAGAAATTGGTTCATGGCTCGTTTGCCTAAGACTGACTCCTTCGTTCAGACAAGAGTTCTGGAGTATCTTAAAAACTCAGCAGGAAATCTATGCTAACAGTCTGTAAAGAGAATGACCATGTATGCAAGCAGCAGCAGAGATGCCTTTATAAGCAATCCTTTAGAGCTAAAAGGCTGAGTGACATTACAGAGAGTGAGTGAACCACTAATATCAGCTCTTTATAACATAAAATGGAGCCGTTTCCAGTGGGCCTCCAGTGCACTGCTCCCCTGTGTAAAACAGCATACACACATGCATGGCCCCCTGTAATGCTGCTTTGGGCATGCTTGATCTGCTCTCCATGCCCTTCTCTCTATGGCTTGATAAAGCAGAAGCATTTGTTCTGGAAGAAGCCATGCTGGGATTTCCATCAGGGCTTTAGAATTAAGTGGTGCTCTGAGACAGAAATCAAATTCGACAACCTCATATGCTCCTGCTCACATTGATTGATCCTAATAGATATCTACCCTAACAGAGTGTTCTTTGAGGAAAGTTCTGGGTTGTGATTCATAAAGAGGCCTAAAATAGGAGTGCAGGTTTAGTATCAGATTTCTTGCTTTTGGTTCTTCCTCTGTCAGAGGTGAAAACTGATTCTACTGGAGGGCTGATGTCAATTCCATTCATTCAGACCATAAATCCTGTACTTTAATTGCCTGCAAATCTGCTACAGATATATCAAAATATGCCAGCGACAAAGCTGAATTTTGGCTCACTGGTAGAGACAGCTGACTCTAAACTGTAGTGAATGGATCTGACTCCAGCCCTGATTCCTGATTGCTGCAATTGTTCATCATTGTTCACAATGCAGGGAAAATCAGATTTGTTTCTTAAATCTGATTTTCAGACTTTCAAGTCACCAAATCCAATTTTTATGGTCAGATTGTAGTCACATTTACTTGAATATCCATATTGATTGCTACGGTAACGGCGCATATGTGATTCTGACTAAAGAGGTGCGAAGGAGACACATTTATGAGCTCAGATCTATTACTATAGAACGATAGATCAGTAGATAACATGAACTATATATATATATATACAGTAACCCCCAGTTTATACGCATTTCAGCAGTCACGGTTTGAATCTCGTGAATTTTTTCTGAGAACCAAACTAACAATTCGCGGAAACCCCCGCACTAACGTGGAAACTGCAGATATCCTCTGCATTTATTTTTGCTTTTGTGATGTCTGCCACGACCCCTTGACCTTGTTCTGGGTTGTTTATGTTTGAGCGGGGCAGTTAGCAAGGCAATCAGACGCACCTGAACAGAATGAGCCCAGACATAAACAACCCAGCACGAGGACGAAGGGGCGTGGCTGACGAGGCCCACACATCACAGCATTTTTCGTGGTAATATATTACTTTTCATGCATTGTAGCGCTAAATTATTAAGAAAAATATAATTTACTTGTAACAAATATTAAAGTACATTCAGTCACATTTCCATATAAAAATAATTATACATTTTTTGGTACTGTCCAGAGAACACAAAGAAAGCGTGTATTTGGATGGTGAAACACCGCTGTACTCAGAGGCAGGAGGTTTGTATCAGGGTAATGTATTTAGCTGAGTTTAAAATGAAATGAGTGTTTAGGGGGCATGTTTGAGGGCATATTTAGGGTTTACATTCTAAAAATAGGAATTTTTTACCACATCACAACATGCATTTTGTCACTATATGCATTTGCTATTGAAACGTATC